>OX411306.1:211367235-211884121 GCA_948150685.1 Rhaphigaster nebulosa | reverse complement strand
ACAGCAATCACATACTAGATTTTATTTGTTTTTATTAGATTGATATTTATTTTTTTATTAAGAGGCGGAAGCTGGACCTCATTAAGACTCCAATATCTTTTGGTAATCAACTCCAATCAATCCAAAATGTTAAATATTTCCTCGAAAAAACATAAATTTAACGGAAGGCATTAGTTCCGTCCTCATTTCATAATTCAAATTGTTTGATATCTTTCATGAAATGATAACTATTTATTAGATATTTCTATATCGTCTCCGGATCAAAATGTCTTGTTTTGTGTGGGTGACTGTAAATATTAGAATGTTTACCATCATCAAATGACAGATAATATTAACAGTGACTAATATGAACAAAATCGTTTTAGTTAGATTCTGATCACAGTTTCCTCCAAAAATACCATAAGTTCGTCCGTGAGGCACCTCTACTAGTACCTGTTCCCTCATCGAAGTTTGTTTATCAATAAATCAACAATCAGTTCAATCAATTTTAACCACTCCATCGTGCTTTAAGACTCCAATATCTTTTGGTAATCGACTCGAATAAACTCATAATATTAAATATTACCCCGAAAAGACAGAAATTTAACAGAAGGCATTGATCACTTTCTGAAAAGTTAGACGAGCTGCGGACATTACACGTGACTATAATCCAAGAGTCATGCCCTGGATAAATTCTACTGTCATAATATTAATCATGGATGGGTGACCTTAGTAGTTGAGCTCCTCTACATACCTACACTCTTAATACGAATATAAAATTTTTAATCCAATTTATCACTTTTGCAGGAGAAGTACTGCAGTACATCAATGATTATTAAAACTATCAACACAACTGCATGCGAATCTGCTGACCTCTATTGTCTGTTTTAAGAGCTATTATTCAGCTTTCATGTCACACGAGGGGGTTTAGATCGGTATGTTCAAGGTATGGCTTGAGTTAGTGATGGAGGGTAACGGATCATCAGGAATGTGGTATAGGATGATTTAGGGATGTTCAGACATGGTTTGAGATGGTTAGCGATGGTATGGGATGGTCAGAGATGGTTTGAGATGGTTAAGAGTGGTTTGGGGTGGTCAGACATGGTTGGAGATGGTTTAAAATTATCTCCAACCATGTCTGACCACCCCAAACCACTCTAAACCCTAAATCATCCTATACCACATCCTTGAACATACCGATCTACACCCCCTCGTGTGACATGAAAGCTTAATAATAGCTCTTAAAACAGACAATAGAGGTCAGCAGATTCGCATGCAGTTGTGTTGATAGTTTTAATAATCATCGATATACTGCAGTACTTCTCCTGCAAAAGTGATAAATTGGATTAAAAATTTTATATTCGTATTAAGAGTGTAGGTATGTAGAGGAGCTCAACTACTAAGGTCACCCATCCATGATTAATATTATGACAGTAGAATTTATCCAGGGCATGACTCTTGGATTATAGTCACATGTAATGTCCGCAGCTCGTCTAACTTTTCAGAAAGTGATCAATGCCTTCTGTTAAATTTCTGTCTTTTCGGGGTAATATTTAATATTATGAGTTTATTCGTGTCGATTACCAAAAGATATTGGAGTCTTAAAGCACGATGGAGTGGTTAAAATTGATTGAACTGATTGTTGATTTATTGATAAACAAACTTCGATGAGGGAACAGGTACTAGTAGAGGTGCCTCACAGACGAACTTATGGTATTTTTGGAGGAAACTGTGATCAGAATCTAACTAAAACGATTTTGTTCATATTAGTCACTGTTAATATTATCTGTCATTTGATGATGGTAAACATTCTAATATTTACAGTCACCCACACAAAACAAGACATTTTGATCCGGAGACGATATAGAAATATCTAATAAATAGTTATCATTTCATGAAAGATATCAAACAATTTGAATTATGAAATGAGGACGGAACTAATGCCTTCCGTTAAATTTATGTTTTTTCGAGGAAATATTTAACATTTTGGATTGATTGGAGTTGATTACCAAAAGATATTGGAGTCTTAATGAGGTCCAGCTTCCGCCTCTTAATAAAAAAATAAATATCAATCTAATAAAAACAAATAAAATCTAGTATGTGATTGCTGTGTTTACCAATAAACACACCTCGGCAAGGCGAAAGTAACTGGGAAAAAAATGTCTCATAGACGAGACCTGATGCTATTCTTCGTAGAAAGTGTGATCAGCATTGTGCTCGAACTACCTCATTTTCCCTCTATCGGCTACTCATTTTAAAATCCTAGGGTGCTATGAAACACCTCTTAACAATGGTTCTCATCCTGGTGAAGTCCATAAATGTTCTGTCCAACAGAAAGTTAGTGTGCAAAAGCAAGATGGACTCGTCAAAATTGATTGAACTGATTGTTGATTAATCGATAAACAAACTTCGATGAGGAAACAAGTACTGATAGTGGTGCCTCATAGGCGAACTTTTGGTATTTTTGGGAAAAAGTGTGGTCATAATTGTGCTATAACTACCACGATTGTGCTCATATGAGTTAATTTTAGTATTATCTATAATCCGATAATGCTAAACATTCTAATATTGACAGTCACATGCACAAAACAAGACATTTTGACCCGGAGACGATATAGAAATATCTAATAAATAGTTATTATTTCATGAAAGAAATCAAACAATTTGAATTATGAAGCGAGTATGGAGAAGGGTTAATATGAATATTTCTAAATTATCAGTATATTTCTGGAAGAATCAGGAATAAAGATTTGATAAACAGCAGAAAATATTTGATCAGTCAACGTTTCGCCAATTCGGTCATTTTAGGAGTGAAAAAAAAAGAAAAAAAACATAATATCATACAAATGGGGACCAAATATAGCACATCTTACATCAGCATTCTCAAATAATATCAACTACAGATAATACATCATCTCAAAACAGTATTATATACAAATATTTGCTAATAAAATTTTTTTTTATTTCTAAAATCATTAAAAATTGACTAAAATCAATAAAGTAACGGGTAAAATCAATTATAAAAACAAAAAAATAATATCTAAAATTGGTTAAAATATACTAAAAATATAAAGCTATGTTAAAAATTAGAGATCGAAGTCTATGCAGTAAAAGACCTACTCAAAGGATATTATCAATAATGTAAAAGAAAATGATGGATTCGGTCAAACATTAAGCATGGTATTATTGTCGAATTGTATTTTACCGCTAGAAGTTGATGAGAAATAACTAAAAATCAATAAAAACCGCTAAAATTACTAAAAACCACTAAAATTATGGGACTTCAAGTTATGAATAATGTAAATATTTGGAATTTTAAAGGGGGAAAGTGTGATCAGAGTTGTGCTCCAACTGCCACGATTATGCTCATATTAGTTACTGTTAATATTATCTATCATCCGATGATGGCAAACATTCTAATATTCAAAATTATCTTAAATTCTAATTCTAAATTATCAGTATATTTCTGGAAGAATCCTAAATAAAGTTTTGAGTCTCTTAAACAGCAGTAAATATCTGATCAGTCAACGTTTCGCTAATTCGGGCATCATTAGGATTGAAAAACAAACAACAATATAATATCATACAAATGGGGACCAAACATAGCACATCTTACATCAACATTCTCAAATAATATCAACTCTAGATAATAAATCATCTCAATACAGATTTATATACAAATATTTGCTAATAAAACGTTTTATTTTATTTTTCAAATCATTAAAATTGACTAAAATCAATAAAGTAACATGTAAAATCAATTATAAAAACAAAAAATAATATCGAAAATTGGTTAAAATATACTAAAAAATATAAAGCTATGTTAAAAATTAGAGGTAAAAGATCAGTAAAGCAGTAAAAGACCAACTCAAAAGATATTATTAATGAATTGAAAGAAAATGATGGATTCGGTTAAACATTAAGCATAATATTATTGCCGGAGTGTATTTTGCCATTAGAAGCTGATAAGAAATGACTAAAATCAATAAAAACCGCTAAAATGACTAAAAACCACTAAAATTATGGGACTTCAAGTTATGAAAAATGTAAATATTTGGAATTTTAAAGGGAGGGGGAAAGTGTGATCAGAATTGTGCTCCAACTGCCACGATTTTGCTCATATTAGTTACTGTTAATATTATCTATCATCCAGTGATGGCAAACATTCTAATATTCAAAATTATCTTAAATTCTAATTCTAAATTATCAGTATATTTCTGAAAGAATCCTGAATAAAGTTTTGAGTCTCTTAAACAGCAGTAAAACAGCAGGAAACGTTGATCAGTCAACGTTTCGCTAATTCGGGCATCATTAGGATTGAAAAAAACAACAATATAATATCATACAAATGGGGACCAAATATAGCACATCTTAGATCAACATTCTAAAATAATATCAACTATAGATAATAAATCATCTCAAAACAGATTTATATACAAATATTTGTTAATAAAACGCATTAAAATTGACTAAAATCAATAAAGTAACATGTAAAATCAATTATAAAAATAAAAAATAATATCTAAAATTGGTTAAAATATACTAAAAAATATAAAGCTATGTTAAAAATTAGAGGTAAAAGACCAGTAAAGCAGTAAAAGACCTACTCAAAAGATATTATCAATGAATTGAAAGAAAATTATGGATTCGGTTAAACATTAAGCATAATATTATTGCCGGAGTGTATTTTGCCATTAGAAGCTGATAAGAAATGACTAAAATCAATAAAAACCGCTAAAATGACTAAAAACCACTAAAATTATGGGACTTCAAGTTATGAAAAATGTAAATATTTAGAGTTGATCAAGGGGTACGCAGACGAGAGACCTCCTGTGAGAGGTCCTGGACTTCTCCTGTGACGAGAAGTCCAGGTGAGAAGAGGAGATTTTTTCAAATTTTTTCTAGTGATTCTGGATGATCATATGAGGCCGGAGGAGTTCGGTTATTCTCGAATCGGGAGCATCCTAAGGCAGATTAGGGAGATCGAGGCGGGGGGCCCAAGGAAAAACGAGGACGAACGAGCGTCACCGAGGACAATGATCGGGGCCCGGCCGCTCTGCTCCGAGGGTATCCGAGAGTAGCCGAAAGGAGCCGATGATATCGCAAGGTCTGATACGAGTGCAATTAGGAACCAGGGTAGTTAATTATAATTAAATCAAGTTCAGAAAAGGGGAAAAACAATTTAGGAAAGGCAAAAAAATCAGTTGAGAAGACTATATTTACATAAAATTGAAATATTGGGAAGGTTAAAGAAAACGTAAACAAATAGGTGGGTAAACGTAAACATTGGGAAGGTTGCATAAATCATAGACATTGAGGACATTATGTAAACTCGCCAGGAAAATCCCCTACTGGAGTAAGGTGCTGCGCCCTAGCGGACAGAAAATGTATAAACATTGAGGAGGTTATAGAAAATTTAATAAAGAAATAGATAGGTAAAGGTAAAAATTTGGAAAAATTGCATAAAATGTAAACATTGAGAACTGAAAAAGGTACAAAACTTTAGCTAATAATAATGACGTCATCTATCCAGATATTATGAAATGATTAAAAGGCTCTTTATCATTGTCTGTAAATGATAAAAAACTTTAAGGATTTAATATTTAATTCTTTTACGGCGTTTTAATAGTTTATACTAGAGAATAAAAATACATATAAGATTAAAAAGTTGTTTTGTTTATGTTTCAGCGAGATGAGTAATGATAGAGGATTAACAGTTCAAAGTCCATTGTTTACTTTTAAAGGAAGGATTAAGAGATAGAGCATTATTGCGACAGCTAAATTTGTTTACTTTTTAGCGGAAGGATTAACTAAAAAGTGCAACCTCTTTGGCCAGCGTGATACCATCGTTTCGATTTGTTAATATATTTTAGAGAATAAAAGTTCGATAGGAACTTAATGGATTAAAAGTTAATCCTTTTAAGACAATTATTTAACTATCGGAGAATAAAAATACGTAGAACATTGACAAGTTAATCCTTTTAAGACTATTATTTATACTATCAGCTATTAAAAATACGTAGTACATTGAAAAGTTGTTTTGTTTATGTTTCAGCGAGATAAGAAAGGTTTGGGATTAAGAGCTGAAAGTCCAAAAGCTGTTATAGGATTAAGCAACTCTACTATTTATTTATATGTTAGAGATAAACAGTTCAAAGTCCAACAATTGTTATAGGATTAAGAAGCCCTACTATTTATTTTTATTTTAGAGATAAACAGTTCAAAGTCCATATTTGTATTTCACCTAGGCATCATCCAACTTGTCTATACATGATCCAACCTGTTTACATGTTGGTAAAGTTAAATATTGTAAAGGTTATGTAAACATTGAGAAGGTTGCACAAACACGAAAACAATGTAAAGGTTATATAACCTTCTCAAAGGAGTATAAAGAGGGTACCTGACCCTTCATCGTATAGGTTAAGATTATATAACCGTAGGGGAGATTACATACTATAAAGTGGATACCTGATTAATCATAACCTATACGATGGTCATAATCATGACCCTTAATCATAACCTATACGATGAAGGGTTAGGTACCCTCTTCATACTCTGTAACCTTCCCAAAGGTTACATAACCTTTATCTTGTTTTCGTTTTTGTGCAACCTTCTCAATGTTTACGTAATCTTTACAATATTTAACTTTACCAACATTTAAACAGGTTGGATCATGTGTAGACAAGTTGGATGATGTCTAGGTGAAATACAAATATGGACTTTGAACTGTTTATCTCTAGCATATAAATAAATAGTAGATTTCCTTAATCCTATAACAACTGCTGGACCTTGAGCTGTTTATCTCTAACATATAAATAAATAGCATAGTCCCTTAATCCTATAACAGCTTTTGGACTTTGAACTGCTGATCCCTATAACATAAATAAGTTACAGGGCTCCTTAATCCTATAACAGCTTTTGGACTTTCAGCTCTTAATCCCAAACCTTTCTTATCTCGCTGAAACATAAACAAAACAACTTTTCAATGTACTACGTATTTTTAATAGCTGATAGTATAAATAATAGTCTTAAAAGGATTAACTTGTCAATGTTCTACGTATTTTTATTCTCTGATAGTTAAATAATGGTCTTAAAAGGATTAACTTTTAATCCATTAAGTTTCTATCGAACTTTTAATCTCTAAAATATATTAACAAATCGAAACGACTATCACGCTGGCCAAAGAGATTAAACCTTTTCATAGCTTTGAAATATTTTCAAAGTACACGAGTCTGTATTTTCCTTACGCCGCCATTTTGTTTTTCCACAGTTTGAGAGATTTGAGGTTTTGTTGAAGGGTCAGGTACCCACTTCATAGTCTGTAACCTTCCCAACGGTTATATAATCATAACCTATACGACGAAGGGTCGGGTACCCACTTTATAGTAAGTAACCTTCCCAACGGTTATATAATCATAAACTATACGAGGAAGGGTCAGGTACCCACTTTATAGTATGTAACCTCCCCAACGGTTATATAATCATAACCTATACGAGGAAGGGTCACGTACCCACTTTATAGTATGTAACCTCCCCTACGGTTATATAATCATAACCTATACGATGAAGGGTCAGGGTGACTGGATCACGTGACTAAAATATGCGGGCGGAGCATAGACCAGTAGGTGCCGCGGGTCACGTGACTGGATCACGTGATTAAATATGCGGGCGGAGCGTAGACCAGGATGCGCTGCGGGTCACGTTACTGGATCACGTGACTAAAAAGGGGCGGGGCATAAGGGTCACGTGACTAAAAAGGGGCGTGGCCTAATAGTTAAGGTTAGGTCGAGGTGAGACCATGTGGTGGTTAAGGTAGGGTCGAGGCGAGACCACGTGGCAGTTAAGGTTAGGTTGAGGCAAAAATTCAAATTCTAATTTCCCGCCATAGGTCACGTGACCAAATGCTGGCTTCTGATTGGCTGCTCCTAGAAGTGCACCAGCTCGCCTGTTTTCCCTCTACTTTCAGTGAAGAATCAACTTTTCTAATTAGTAGTGCATATCATGCAATCATCTTGGTTTCTCGACCAACGGCTATAAAAAGTGATCAGTAACCACGCTCGAGGTCCCCTCTCCACCCCAGCCAAATCCTCTATAAAGTGAAATCAAGTACCCATTTCATAGAGGGTGGGTGTGCCCAGCGAGAGTCTTTTGAACACGAATTTGAACAGAAAAGAAATTTTCTGCCCACCGGATTCAGAAGCATAGTTACAATAATAATTCAGACGAGAGAAGACGTATATGTACTTTCTCATTGATACTACTTGATAGTGAATAATGAAAAAACTACTCATTGATATCATTCTATATTCATCATTAGAATGTGCAGGATGGGCCATGGAAATGTCTGCTCCGCCGTCAGGTTTTCACTTGGGCCTCCAAGTACCTTGTATCGGAAATCGTATTCGAAACACATTTTATTTAACTAATCACGTCCATTATAGGTTATATTTCAATATTTTAAAGGGAATTAACAACAAGGTTATAAACTAGTGGGCTTGAGTGACTCTAGAATTATAATATGAGGACGAGAATCTATCTAGGGATTAACTTGCAACACATGGGACACCAAGGTCAAATGGATAATTGTACTGCCCAAATATCTACGTATGGCCAGGCCATATTGCCGACCACATTGCCTAGTTGCAGGTTGTTGCTGGATTTTGCTGAGGGGTTGCCGGTGTTGTCCAGTGGGGTTGGAGAATATTTCATATTGCCGGGCCATACCCGACTCTTTCTCTGTAAATCCTAACCTCTCACTCATTTATTGCGTCTCCAAGGGCTGTAGGCTATTATTTATTATTAAATATTATTTTTCAATTGATTTTATATAAATGGTTATTTCAATAATTATTTTACTAGAGAATTATTAATTCCCTCACATTATTCCAAATAAAGCATAGTTTCTTTACTTAAACAATTATACTAATAATAATTAAATTCAAACATTTGAAATACATACTCAAAATAATTACCACCACATCATCAACTTCTGTCATTTTCCTTATTTTAAATAACTACCCGTTTTAATTCATAAAACAATTCTTCTGTTATTTTTGTGAAACGAAAAACGAACAAATTTATGATCTCTTTTTTTGCTTCAAATCCAGATTTTATGTCTACTGAATTTTCATGTTATCTCTTTCAATAAATATCAATAAAGCTCTTTAATACATATTAACTCTTTTAAAACATGTGAATTTCTTTTAATAAATATCTATTCAATACACGTTAATCCTTATTAGCTCTTTTAATACATGGTAATAAACTTCTTTTAATACAAATTACTTCTTTTAGTACATATTAATTTGGAAAACTTAACATAACATCTAAATGCAGATAACTTTATTTTATCAACAAATAGAGCCAAATATAGAAATTAATTTTATGAACTAAATTGGTGCTTATGTTTATGTTATTAATATCCCAACAACATTTCATTAGATAGTATTGTAATTTAGTTTACTAGTAATTTAGTTTAGTTGAGATTTAGTATGTAATTTAGTTGAGTCAGGGTGATAGGAGGTATCAGAAGGACTCAAACAAAGAGTATCTAGTCGAACTAGGAGAAGGTTGAGACAGGACAATTAGAAGTGTTGAAGGGAATACCATCTAATAACAGCATTAGCCCTCTGACCCAGTATATAGAAGTTCAGAGGATGAGCTGATAGATAAAAGGGAGAAAATCCTATTTTTATTAATATATAATTTCTAACATGTCTGAGTGTATGTGTTAATGCTTTAATAAGCTGCTAATAGGTTAATTATGAATCCATACATCTTCACTTGTTTATACTACTTCACTGATCATGTATTTTGGAGTACAATTGTGATGAATGTTTGCCTGGAAAGTTTTGAAAAGATTCTGAAAATTTCCTCATTTGACTTTTTTAGAGTGCTGATTACAAATTTAAATTTGGACTCTCAAATTATCCTATTAGCTTTAGTAAGCTAATAAGTTAACGCTTCATAAAAGCACTTTTAATACATATCCCTTCATTTCATATTACTTTTTTCAATACATGTTAATGAAGATCTTTTAATACATATAAATTGAAAAACTTAACAAAACATATAAATGCAGATAAGATTATTTTATCAACAAATGTAGCAAAATATAGGAATATGAATTATTTTTTCTTATTCAAACATATCTTCATATTATATATTTTCTTATCTTACTCGAATTATTTTATGGAGTAAATATGTACATATATTAACGTTAAGTTGAGGCTATAGCTGCAATAAGGGCTTATAAGCTCATGAGTCCTTTTTGTTTCCAATCAAGAAATAAATGAAATTAGTATGACTGTTTTTGTATTCTTATATACCTCTAAATAAGAACAGTATATTGTAATGTAGTTAAGATGAGGGTGATTAGAATGTATTAGAAGGCCTACATATTAGGAGGGTGATTAGAAATGTATTAGAAGGCCTCAAAAAGTATCCAATAGAGTTGCAGGATGGAATTACGAGAGACAGGACAATTAGAAGTGTTGAAGGAACAAATAACTAATAAAAGAATTAGCCCTCTGACTCAGTATTTAGTTCAGAGAATGAGCTGATAAAGGGGAAAGGTACTATTTTTACCAATATATATTTTTTAACATTTATGTATGTCGGTGTTAACAGTTTTACCAAATAAATCTGGTCACTTGCAATATTTCCTCGACTAGTTTTTAGTTATTTAATTAAAATTCATAGAGTGACATCAGAAGCCTTTACTTTTATTTAAAAATACTGCTGTGCTTATGCCTAGTTTTATTAATTTAAGTGCAAATATATTTTATCCATCTCAAGCTCGTATTTATTTTTTGAAAATTAACATATAACATACCATGAGGCCTAGGATTGGTTTTTTAATAATATATTTTCCTTTATTTTAAATATTAACAACTAGCTATCTTTAAATAGAGGAATAAATGTTCAATCCAAGGTCAGTAGCATGTTCTATGCGAGAAGGGCTCTTATAACCGGTGTTCTCCAAAAAAAGAACATACAAGTAATAATGGTGTTTCTTTAACCAAATAGTAATAAAAAGGCCCTCTTTACTATAAATTTTCAGTACTGGTTTAGGAATAACTGGTTGAAATAATCAAATGCAAGGAGTTTCTTGGCAGCATAGAAATTTTCAGTTTCATTAAGTATTTTTATCAAACAAGCTCTCTAAAAAACGCTTAGGATCCTTATGAATAGCTATTAATATTAAGTACTACACATTAAGTTTTTTAATTTTTTTTCATTATCTTCTCGTTCCGGCTCAAATGAACAACTATCTACCACAGAATCTGTTGATGACATTGAAGGTTGGGAAATGTCTGATGCTGATGCATTATCAACATTGCCATATTGCCATACCCTAATTTGTCTCTTAAAACCAATAACACATTTCACAGGTGGTGATGAACTTTTAATGAAACAACACATGAAGGCAATGGCATTATCTTTCTTTTTAGCATCCAAATTTACACTTACACCTTTACTTCTGAATTGCACTTTCATTTTAACTTGAATAGTATTGCCAATTAAATAATTTTTTATCGCTATGTGAATTTGATGAAGGAATGTACTTGGAGCCACTTTGCAAACATTAGTTAAGAACAATAACTCGTTTATTTTAAATATGAAACTTCTTTTCTTCGGCACTTTCACTCCCACTCCTATTTCTTCAGTCTCTAACACGCTTCGATAGTTTTGTTTTCATTACCTTCTGGTTTATTAAGTTTACTGGATCGATGGATAAATGGAGAAATGAAAAAACAATGAGCATAAACAAAACAGTATAGAACTCAGATTCAGAATGGCTGCGCTCCCTCAGCCAATAGAAACGAAGGTCGTCACTATCTCTATGTGTGGCCCCTCTAAATACTATTTTCCGGCAATCTATTGCCGCAAATATTGCTGAGCTATGTTTCCAGCAATATAGCCAGAAATGTTACCCAACATATCGCCGAGCAATGTATGGCCGGCAACATTGCCGGGCTATATTGCTGGGCAATATGCAATTTTTGTGGCTCGTGTAAACGGCTCTTAACATTATAAGGAGATTTTGTTATGTGCAAGATAATAAATTTCTCTACAAAATATTCAAAAAACATCGAAATCGGGCCAGTATTAGCTGAGAATGTTTTAGACTAACTCCCTGGCACTTCAGTTCAGCGCAACCCTTGGCCTCAATTACGAACTTGTAGCACCCTCACATTTCTTTCCATTCCATCCTTCACTTCCACCTGCTTCTTGGTCTCCCCTTTTTCTTTTCCCACTGATGTGTCCCTCTAGCATTTTCCTCTGCACTATGTCTCCCTCCATTCTGGCAATAGTCCTCTCCATCTTAGTCTATTTCCTTTGATACAGTTACTTTCGAACCTTTTTTAGTTTACGACAATCATCTCGGGACAAACACTAAGTTTCCGCTCGATAGGTCCATAATTTTAATTGCATTGTTTTAAACAGTTGAGACTAGAGAAGTTTCTGTTTTGCGTAGTAGGTTCTATTAACCGGCATTGTTCTGCTGTTAATTCCTTAGCTGAACTTGGAAGATATGCCTTGCAAAGTGTTATCACATATTCTTTTAGAAACCGTTTCACCTTTGGTTAGTTATTTGATAATTCGATAGAGTTGCATATTCCAGAATATTCCAGATGCTCATTTAAAAGATAATCTAATTGTTTGGAGTCTAAATCAAAGCGATAATGAAAGTCGTGTCTATGGACAGACTACATACTTTTGAAATGTAGCAATGTATTTGGCTAAGAAACCATTGTGTAGTAACTTACAGCGTTTTACTCTTATTTTCCCCAAATAAAATAGACTATTGCACTAGGTCGAAGATCAGAGACGGGAGTGCATTTTCTCTCCGCTTCATTACCCTTAGAACAAGATTGTGGAAATTTTGGAGATGATACTCGTATATATGTATATATATTTTTTTCTTCACTACATTTGAGGACCTCCCTTTGGGTCAAATGAGCTATAATTCGGTATATAGGGATTTCTTCTAGGCAGAACAATAACATAAATGTATGGGTAAATTTCAGTCAAAATGTCCCATATGTTTACCTGAAATTTCGGTGCTTATAGAGATTTGCGCATCTCCACAGCTCCATGAATTTAAGTTATAGGTTGAAAATTTGTACTTAAATTGAAGATGGTGTTAGGGATGTGCCTTTGTGGGGTCCCAACTTGTTCCCCCCCTACACTCCTGCGGTTTGTCGATTTTTGAAGTATTTGCGCACCTCTAAAACCCTTCCAAATTGAGTTGCGAGAATAAAATCCTGTTGCATTTGAAAGGAAGTTATATTGCTTGTCAAACAAATGAAGTTTCATCGCAATCAGTCTACTATTGTGCCTTTGTGGGGTCCCAACTTGTTTCCCCCCACACTCCTGCGGTTTGTCGATTTTTGAAGTATTTGCGCACCACTAAAACCCTTCCAAATTGAATTGCGAGAATAAAATCCTGTTGCATTTGAAAGGAAGTTATATTGCTTGTCAAACAAATGAAGTTTCATCGCAATCAGTCCACTATTAGCAAAGATATTTGACTCTTTGAAAGGTCAGATATTCTAGAAGTTTAACTTGAAATATTTCCTTTCTGTATTTGTTTTAAATTTTCAGATAATGCAATCATTTCTCATGGAAGGGTCGTTTAATATTTCTATTGTTCCTTCTCTGTTTAATATTAACATTACCAACTGTTGGGATGAGCGATGTTATAAAACAAACATATGTCTCGACCCCGTTTCTACTAACGCCGGTCTTTGAGCACAAAAAAATAAATGAATAACGTTGGAAAAAAAAATAGTTGAGAAACAGTAAAATAAATTAATTTTTATTTTGAGACGAGAGAAATTACAGAACAGAAAAAAAAAACTATAACTCATTAATATAAACAAAGGTGTCTTACAGTTAAACATAAATTAAAATATTTATCCTTGAAAATCCTATTACTAATACAAAAAATAAGAGAGAAAAAGGTAATTTGAAACTAACTAGTTTTGAAAAATAAATTGTATTGATATTATAAATATTAATATATAAGTAATAAAATTAAACAGATAACTATCTATAACACTATAAACAAAATTAATTTTCCATTAAATCGTTTTTTTGTTCAGTGAAATATTGGCCAATAAAAGAAACTAATGATCTATTTCACTTAATAGTTTATTAAATTCACAGATTTCTTCAGATGAATTAGGTTTGGCAACACCAACGCAAAACTGGCGACGAAATAAAAAAAGGTCTTTGTTACCTCGATAGTGGTATAACTGATGTATACTTTATTTCCAACTTCCATTGACGAGAGGTGCAGCTGGCAGCTGGTAGACGTCGTTCGTCGGAAGAAATTACTATGTCCAAAATGACGAACGATGCCTGACTAAAATGGTTGTGGCTCCTCACTCTTCCGCCTTCCTAAGGAAACTGAGCCGTAGGGCAAGGGGGGCACAGTTATATCTTAAATCCTAAACTGTATGTACCATGGAAACAAAACAATAGCACAACTAAACTTTCTCTCGTTTCAATATAAATAAAAAGGATATTACTGTTATTTAATTAAAAGTAACTAAATAAAAAAATAAAATATACGGCTTAAACACCAACCATTATTTAATTACAAAATGGCTGCCGATTAAAGATTTTATAAGCCCATATTTCGACCATTTTATAAAGATAGATAGGAAATGTCAAGTGTTTTGAAATCAGTATACCAAGGGGGAGTGAATAACTATTATCATAGTGTGCTATAAATAGTTTAAATGTATGAGTATCGGTGTATTGTTTAATCAACTAGGAGGATCCAGTGCCTATCTGTGGTACAATGACCGGGCAATGGGGCCGCCATGTTTTATGCGAAATAGAGCCACATTCCACCAAATATTTTCGATCAGAACAATCCCAGAGAGGACAAGAGAACATAACATAAGCGCACACTACCTCTTCATTGATTATCAGAGGGCATTTAACAGCACCCTAAGTAAAGAGCTGTATCAAAATATCATAAATCCCGCCTAAACTTGTGCGGTTAATACAAGTGACAATGAAGGAAGTGAAATGTGCTGTAACAGTCTAAGGAGATATATCAGACTATTTTGAAACACATAAAGGATTGCATCAAGGTGATTGCTTGGCATGTTTCCTACTTAACATCGCCCTAGAATGTGCAGTTAGGAGCTCACACATCCTGCAAATTGGTGGAACTGTTGGGGTTTGCCGATGACCACATTGGTTGGGAGAACATCCAGATCAATATAAGACGCTTTGTAGCCCAACAAGAGCTCCTGCAAGAGTTGGTTTAAAGGCAAATGAAAACAAAACTAAGTATATGCGGGCCGATCCAAGGGAAGGGGGCGCCAGAGAAGCATAAGTGGAAGGCTTTTAATTCGAAAGTGTTACAGAATTTATATTCCTTGGATCATGGGTAAATATAAATAATGTCATGAATGCAGAAATAAAGTGGCGGTAAATAGAGCCTAATTTGTCTTCAAAGACACCTAAGAATCAGGGTGATTTCACGCACAACTAAGCTGCGCATGTAGAAAACCCTAATCAGACCAGCGCTAACAAATGAGAGGGCTAGACGATTTCAAAAACTCGAGCAGCAACTATTCTTCGATTCGAGCGTCGAGTGTTAAGAAGAATATTTGCCCCAATAACCAATATTAACCAGGAGTGGCAAATGCAAACAATCAATGAGTTACAGGAGCTAAATTGAGATGCCGACGTTGTTAGAGTAATAAGAATCGATAGATTAAGCTGGGCTGGAAAAAACAAATTCGATGGATGCCCGAAGAACATATATTAAGAAAGCTACTCGATGAACTGATCTACACAACAATTCGAGTGGGAAGTCCTAAGCTTAGATGGGCTGATAGAGTGGAAACCGACGCACGGGTTTTTCTTGGTGTACGCAACTTGAAAACAGCAGTACTTCTCAAAGACGATAGGCCATCATGATGATGATGACAAAGCATAAACAAATAGAAATAAAAACGTTGCAAATTATTACACAATGGTTTATTATTTCCAACAAATTATTATTATTTCAAAAATATCTGGTATGTCTATTCACAGGACTTTTCGTATTGCTTTGGTTTACGGTTTATAAAATTAGATTATCTTTCAATAAAAGAAATAAAGCAGTAGACACCTACTGAGCAGAAATTTGAAGCTTGTTCCAAGATGATAGCCGTGAGAGTGCCGAACAGGATGTGTTAAGAAAAAACTGTGTCAATGCAAGTCGTCTGAGATGGTTAGGACATATAATTAGAGGGTAAAATGGTACAGAGGAAAAGAATGTGTACTTCAGTGGGACAAGGACAAGGAAAGGCCAAGATGCTAAAAGAAGTTTTGACGGGCGGATTTGTTTTTATTCTAAAAAGACTTAATTAAATATTTGGTATTTGGCCCGGCCGAGGACTTCATTTATATTTTAATTCAATAGGGATCTCTATTTCAAGTGCTCCTTATTGAAGGTTCGGATGCCTATTTCCTAAAGTAGCATAATAGCGAAAATGGAAACAATACTCACCGGTGGAATAGGGCACTCTTTATGTACAGCTGACAGAACAGCATTGAAGTAGACTGGAAACATTGTATTCATAGAGGTACAGAAATGTGTAAATTCCACCTGAAAGAAATGAGGTTTCCACCCTCCGTTACCTAAGATCGCAACATCCGCTTCTCCCTACAAAAGATACAGACAAAAAAAAATTAGCTTCACCTAAAAATGGGAATTAATAATTTTGGCCCATTTTGCATAAATTTTAGGTATAAAAATGTATTTATTCGAATTGTTTGTTGAAGTTCCTTCCATAGACTTAAGCTAAATCTCACCAAGATGTTGAGTTGGCTCATCCATATATAAGCGCAAACATGTAACACACTTAACTTATATAAAACACACTTATGCCACTAACAGGAGGCTTCGGGCATAACATACTTCCTATTTCCTTAACACATTGTTTCCTAGATGGAATCTAGAGAAAGCTAAGTGGCAATTATGTTAAGACGTCACCAATTACCTCATTAATGATTCTATATTCGTGGAGGGTAATTCAGACCGTTGATACTTGAATATCAAAAAGAGCATTCTAAAAGCACTCTCACTACTGTCCCTCGAGAAGCGATTAAATTTTATGCTCCCGTTTGGAACGAAACTGCAAGAACTGAAAAACGAGCCTAACAAAGCCAGAAGATAAGCTGAGTAAGCAAAGCTCCAGGAGCCATTAAAATTCTCAAAGAAACATCGGGCAGTCTGAGAAAGGAGGTAATAGCAGCAAAAAGATCAGCTTTCAGAAATTTTTTTTTAGGAAAACTTGATTTTTGGCTGGATGAAAAATCCACTCAACAAGTTTTCTCGACACTGAATAACCAGGATGAATCCGAGGATGCACGGAAATAAAAAATTAATAGGTACCCATTTTTGTAAAGTTTATTATAAATTATTAGGAATTTCCAACCCCGTGAAGACGAAGGCTTATTTAAAGGCTTACTAAATTTTCTCCATCATGCCCAACATATTATTACAGTAAACTCTTCTGGGAGACTTGAAATATGAGAATAGTGATCTGACGATATCTTACCTGAATTCCATATTTATCTGGAAGACAAGGCCAAAGTGACAGTTCTTAAACTCTTTAATCAGTTTGGGAGAAGCTATGCGCCAAGCAATAGGGGTAAAGATGAAGTAATACAGATCCCTAAAAAAGAAAATAGGTCTGACTCCCCTGAAATCTACCGGCCTATTTCATTGACGAGTTCATTTTCAAAACTTTATGAAAGGATAATCATCTCTGGGCTAAAAAAATATCAATTAGAACGCAAAATGCTCTCTACTAACCAATGAAACACAGGAATACGATAGAGAAAGGAACTCACTTTTCATAGGAAATTAAAGATGGTTTCAATAGTCGTCAAAAGCACTATCGCGGTTATTATAGACTTCATGACTGCTCTCGATCAAGTTTAACTTTAAGTAAAATTTTAAGTAAAGGTATGGGGGAGGAGGGGAGGAGGGGATATCTCTATTGAATGATCGAATACTTTTTGTGACAGCGCTTTATACGAGCCAGATACATCAATTCAATATCTACTAACAGAACGCTGAGGCAGGCTCTTTCTCAGGGTTCTGTATTTAGTCCTGTTGTATTCATAATGATGATGGATTTATAGTAGATTATGTGGAATCCATTCCAAATATGTATGCAGATGACTTGGTCACATGGACTAGTTTTCAGCTGTGGCATAGAGGCCCTCACTGTACATTTTCAAAAAGTGCTAGACTCTCTTAAGAATTGGGCCGACAACAACGAATTAATCGAAAACCGCTGCTAATCGGAATTTCAAGTATTCACATAGTACACAAAAGCTTACAATGTCTGATTGAAATTCAACGAAAAAGGGCAGACGGAAGAGACAACGGACAACAGGTTCAAACGGAAGGGGCAACTTATTTAAGCGTAAGGTGACAACAATCTGTCATGGGGAAAGCATGTCCTTAAGTAAGTTACACAGGCTACAAACCGGATCAGTTTGACGATGAGACTATCGGAAACCAAATGAGGAATTTCAGGAAGCTCTTACTTATACGGAGCAGAACTGACAATCACTGCTTCGGAGACTTCTCTGCAAAAAAAGCTGGGTGTTGTCCAAAACCACGTATTAAGGTTTATAACAGGAGGGGAGTTTTTCAGCCAAATACGTCAGGCACAACTATTTCGATTCTCGATCCAAATCCTGTTCATGCAGGAAGTAAATAAAAAGGATACTCAATTGACATCCGCATGATGGTATAGAAGGATCAATCTAATTAGGGATTGATAAATTATTTACCACTTCTATAAATTTATTGAAAACTAGTTTCGAATGTTATACATTCATCCTCAGTTCTAAAAACACAAAAAATTCAAAAATAAGCAATTCAAAACTATATTTTGAATTTTATTTAAATTTAAATTAATTAATTTTTTTTATCTTAAAGCACTCTCCATGGAAAGAATATCTATTCGATATAAATAAGATAGGCTTGTAAAAAGGACGATGCTTAGTTTTTTTGCTGAACTTGGTAGATATGATTTATAAAGTATTCTGTACACGTTCCAATGGTAGCCGGTTCACCCTTGTTTAGTTATTTGATAATTCTAAAACATTCCAAATTTCTGGAAACCAATGCTCATTAGAAAGATAATCTAATTGTCTGGACTCTAAACCAAAGCGATATGGAAAGTCGTGTGAATGGGCACACCAGATATTTTTGAAATATAAATATTTGAAAATCATAAAACATTGCATAATAATTTGCAACGTTTTTGTTTGTTTCGGGCTTAATTCAGTTAATAAAATGAGTTAAGATTTTTATGAGATAAGATATGACAACATGATATGATGATCTTTATTTCTTAACAAAACAAAAACACCAAGATTATAACATAGTTAACTATTTTCGGAGGCAAAATAATTTAGTTCCATCCCTGTCAATAAAAGTAGAGAAGAATTGAGAAGAAGATCTAGATCAGAATTATTATTATTATATTATTATTATACAATTATTTTATTGAAAATATTAATTGATCTTTATTTTATTTTATAAACATTAATTGATCTTTATTTTATAATCTCACAGCCAGATATTGTTTCTGTTTTATTCGTCCCCTGTCTCCCGAGATTACTGTATAGAAGGTCTGCGGAGAGACAGAACAATATAATAAAAGTATGGTGAATTTCGGCATGTTAGGAAACTTTTGTTGTTCTCTACTTTTATTCATTCCCCTGTTTTTTTAATATCTTGTATTTTAATGAAAATACGACTTTAGTGAATTTTTTATTACATGATAGCAGATTTTCACGGCCCCGAATTTTAGTAGCTGTTCTAACTTGTCCAACATGTTACATATGAAACTTTCACTTTTAAACTTGCAAGAAATTTAACGGTTTTTTAAAATGGTGACGTCAACTTTTTACCTAAAATGCACTGGAAACAAGTTAAGGTGCTCCGGGGTAACTGAACCATGATTTTATATGACCTTCAGTTATCTTCCTAGCAAGTTTTGACTGAAAATATTGTATGATTATTTGTCAGTAACAATTCCATCTAAGGTTTTAACATTATATATTTTTTTATCAATATATAATTTATCTTGTTCTATTGGCCCAGTTTCCCCGTGAATGAGAGGTAAATATGAGAGCATTGCAGTAAATAGGTGGGATAGGTGGACCTATTGTTGTACTTTCAATTGATTTAGAAAAAATATTAATTTGATCAATAGTTTGATTTAATTGCACATTCCGGACGTTGTATCGGAACCTTAATAATAAGGTCGTTTGAAAAAAAAGGACAAACAAAAATCCAAATAGAAAAAGTAGTATATTTATACATTTATTATAAAAAACCTGTTCCTTAACATTTAATTACAAAAACTCAAAGAAACTATAATCAATCCTTGTAATTTCAATTATTTCTTTAACTGTATTTCTTAAACATTATAATATCTCTAACTGTATAAGTTTAAGTTAAATTAACTTAAGTTAATTTTAGTATTTGAAAGGGCATGTTTAATTATAACATTTTTTTTTTTAATTATTTTACTTAAAGAAATGCGTTGTACAGAACAAGAAGTCATGACTACATGACGTCTTGATGTAACTAGTTTTCACCAAAGCAAAAGAAAAAAAATATTAGGCTACATGATAGTTTATTTTTAATTTCTATATATTATTGGAGTAAGTGGATAACTCTGGACCCAGTTTCCCCAATGGGATGGCCCAGTCCTTTCTTGAATTTTTTTCGGGGTAACTGGGCCACCCTTACCAGAAAAATAACTACAAATCTGAGAGTGTTATTAGGACATTTATTGATAAAATCATTCAGTATGCTAACTAGTAATAAGGAAAAAGATTCTTAAAAATGCTGAAAACCCATTAAAAATTCGAACACACAATGTTGTTTGAAATAATCTCTTCTTTAAAATTATTGAATCTTCCATAACTAAAAAACGGCTTAAAGTAACACAATGCCTATTGTTCTGGAGGGAACCGAGGAAAGTGAAGGTGTGCCAACCAAATAACATCATAATTCCCAGAATTATGGATATGAGTAACCTCAGTTACCCCAGTTACCCCTTGAGCTCCGATACCCTGGAGCACCTTACTAAAGAAAGATTGAAAAAAAAGAACTTTTCTTAGCGGTTTTTTCAAGATAGCGGAAAATACAAAAGGGATGGGAGGTAGAAAACTTGGATTTTTCATGAGAAGGGCATTACATATAACATATCTGAAAATCAAAATTACTCCAATTTTTTTAATAATAGATACTGTTTCTGGATGTAGCAAAATATATTAATAATAAACAAACTAAGCTCACACATTCCCCACTCCTCAAAGTCTCTCAAGGTCCTTGAATATCTGAAAGTACTCTAGGATTCGAATCAGTCGACTGGGAGGTGCCAAACATGTACGTTTCCTCTAAAGTAACTATAGTAGAACTTTACCGAAATTTTTTAACACGTTAGCTTAATTTTTCGAAGGGTTTTGTTGAAATTTTTCAGCAATTCATTTTCTGTGATAAGATATTTACATACTTCCAATTTTGATAAAATATTTTTTTAAATAATTTCATTTAGACCATGTTTCGGAATCATCATTGTCCATTTTCGTCATCTTTTTCTATATCGTCATGCAATGTCATTTTTTTATTGCATGACTCTTGTCTTTTTACTATATTATATTTTTCCCTCTGTCTGTTATCACCACAAAATTAAATATTTAACTTGTACAATTTTTAAATTTCGTCATATTTTATTAAAATTATTAGAGGAATAATTTATTATGATATAATATAATTATAAATAATATTTATTATTGATTATTTGGTTTAACGAACTATAACACAAATTTCCATTAAATATTTTTGTTTATTTCCTAAAAATACTTCAACTTCTTTTCCACAACATTAATATTTTTTTTTTTAATTTTCTTCTTTGAAAAACGCTTTATTTGAATTACAAAAAAATCATCAAAAGTATACTTATAAAAATTTATATTTATTACATTTATTTATTTTTATTCTGCTAATTTAATTTCTGCTATAAAAGGACACTTCGTTTTGGAAAATATTTGCCTGATTTTAAGAGTTTAAGATAGGGGTAAATTAACTTAAGTGATGATAACAAATGAGGTTTTCGTCATTAATTTAGTTTAAATTTTAGGTACCTTGGGGATATTTGTTTGTAATTGTAATTTAATTACAGTACTTCATATCTATCTGTTATTTACGCAATGCTTAAATCTTGTTAGTTATTGGCTCTAGTAATTTTTGTGGAAATTAGCTATGATTTCATTTCAAAATGCATTGTTTTTTAAAATCGATTAGCATGATTTTTTTTTTCTGCTTATGTTAGAAATGGTGATAAATTGACTATGATGGTAATTCAAAATACAAATAATAATGTTCCTTCTGTTAACGCTCAAAATTATGGTAAAATAACTTATTCAACTAAAAATGTTTTCGATAAGGAAGTGCCATTCCAAATGAAAAAAATAATATTTTTTCTATTTTAAATTTGTCCATAAAACCTATATTAATTATTGAATAATGATTAAGTGTAGTGTATCAGACAGAAGAAAATAAACTATGTAAAGAACAAATTGTCAACATATTTTTAATTATTCCAGAGAACGTTTTTGCCATACATCGTGGGACATTTTCGGGACCGCTGCATAGTTATAAAATAAAAATAATGATAATAATCGTTATATTGAAATTTAATTTTTTTTTTTTTTTTAAAGTGATCAGATACCTATGCTTATGAAAATGATACAAAAATAACGATAGATGATAGTGTGAAATGATTTAGTATTGTGCTTAACACAACTTTTATTTACCACGCTAACGAAATAAATTTAAAATGTTTCCATTTTGTATCCATGGAAACATTTATTTTTCATTAAATAATATAAAAGTAGAAATTATTAACAACAACAATCACTGAAATTTATGCGTTTTTCATAAACCTCCATTATGTTCAACGGTTTTATATGTTAGATATACTTTCTTCTAAAATCTATTGCTTTCCAAAAGTATATTATGCATCTGTGTTACTTCTCTTATTTCTGGAAATAAGATTATATTTGTTTTCAAATATTAAATATATAATTTAATTTAAAATTATATAATTTGTTTTAGTTAAATAATCAAGTTAAATAATTTGTTTTCAACGCAAAAAATATATTTATCCTTACCGTAATTTTAATTATTACTGCTTTAATTAGATCGCAGCTATCTACTTCCACCAGCTATGCTCGCTCAAGAGATATGCAAACCCCCATAAGTTACTTTTCAGTTGAGGTCTAGCCCTTTCCGTAATTAAAATTATTACTAATAATTATAATAATTCCAATGAATGATACAATTGAATACAAAGGAGTTAGTGTGCACAAATTGAATTTCAAAATACAACAGTCTCGTGTTTTTTGAATATCGTCACTAAAAGTGCAATTAATCGTATGTCTAAAAACTGCATTTTTCATTACAGCTGTCGACTTCCACTAGCTACGCTCGCTCAAGAGATGTGCAAACCCCTAAAAGTAAACGATATGCAATGCTCGAAACACAAAATAAATGAGGTACAGAGTTGATACTCCCAACCCGATTCATTGAGATGTGTCTGGATGACGTGAGAATTATGAATAATAATTTATAGAAATAAAAAGAATATGTTTACAACGTAACTTAAGGATGATAAAGATAGTTTTCTTAATGAAGTATTTGTTTTACAAAGCTCTTTACTCCATTGCTCTTAATTTTGAAATAATAAAAAAACCGTGCATTCTTCGTTCAAGAATATACCGTAAGAATAAGAATATAGGCATTAGGGTACATAAATTTCATAAAAAGAAAGTATTTAAAAATAATAGTACAAAATTAATATTTAAAAGTAATATTAGTCCAGACTAGGCTTTTATTGCTGAGTAAGGGATTCCTTCAATATTTACCAACTAATTATAGTTATATTGTCGTTGTAGACAAATGAATGCGGCATTTATAAACGAAGGGTGGGAAGACGGGCCCACCAGCAAGAGAGACTTGAAGAAGCCAGCGAAGATCAAGAAAGATCACATCCTGCTGACTGCGTTCAAGATAGTTCATTTATTCCTGCTCATAGCCTGTGATATTTCTGCAGCCTTCGTGTCCGTCGTTTGGAGACTCATCTCGAGACCAGAACCGAAGTCACTCAAGGGCAGGGTGTGCTTGGTGAGTACTGCTCCGTGGACAACCACTGCGCTGGAAACGAAATTTTTTAGAAAATCATTAATTTACTATTAAATGACCTGACAAAGACTAATCATATTTTTTTCTGTTTCTATGTTTCTGGCAGTCTGCTTTTCTAAGGCAGGTGGGGGTTCCAGAAACCACATTTACTTAATTTATTTATCTAATATACACTGTATTTTTATCAGTTCCAGACGGACCGGATCAATCAAACTGTATTATTGATTTATCTTAATCTAAAAGGCTAGAGACCACAGATCCTTCTGCTATGGTCACTAGATTGGGATATTATAAATATCATTGGAGATCTTTTCCAAGGGTGTCGCGTTTACCAATTCACTAGACTAAACTGGCGTGCAGGCTAAATATAATAATAGATTTTGACATAAGATCTGAGTTTATTTAAGATACTTTATTAATTAAACTGCTGGTTTAATTATGAACAACTTGAATTAACTTCAGCATCTTCTTATGAGGCCATCTTTCTCGCAATAGTATGCGAAATGGTTCAACTTAAAAACAATTGAAGAAGAGAGGGCATTGTCGAATAAATACAAACTGTTTTATCTTTACTTCTATGCCTGGTTTAAGAAAACGCTGCAATTATAACATAATGGTTTTCTTATTTCCAAATAGTTTGATTTCAAAAATATTTGGTGTGTCCTTCTCACTTTGGTTTAGAGTCCAGACAATTAGATTATCTTTCAAACGAGCATTTGAAATGTTCTGGGAGATGTAACGTTTTAGAATTATCAAATAACTCACCAAAGGTGAACCGATTTTCATGGGAATATGTACAGAATACTTACTTTATAAAACATATCTACCATGTTCAGCAAATAAATTCAGCTGTAGGCATCTATGCAGCAGAAATTTTGTGCTTGTTCCAAGACGATTGCCAGAGAGTGTTTGAACTAAACTATATAAAACGAAGTAGGCTAAGATGGGAAGGACATACATCAGAATAGGCGGTGAAATGGTACAGAGGAAAATGTAGGAGGCGTACATCAGTGGGGAAAGAAGAAGAGAGAGACCAAGAAGCTGGTGAAAATGGAGGATTGTTCGAAGAATGGATAACAAAACAAAAAAAGGGGGGCATAGGGCCCTTTCTTGAGATTTTCAATAACATCTCGAAAATGAAGCGTCGTACTGAAAAATGTGTCCAGGTAACATTAAAGTTGGTAATATTTCCTTTAAGAATGCCAATTTTCATCTTCTTCGTATCTATTATAGTTTTCGAGTTATCACTATAAATGGCGAAGCTATGTGAGTATAAAATATCTAATCGGCTACCATTTTGAAAAAACGGACTGTAATACCAAGTTTCGAGAATTATCCTGGTATGATCTGTGTCAGTGATTCCAAATCTCAATTATGTCGATTCAGTAGTCTCGGAGAAAAACGGCGAAGGGTGGAAGGACGGATTATTTTTTTATTCGCTATTTGGATTACAGCTATCTTGAAATTTAAAACCTCGAGTTTTGACGGAGGAGCACGTTTTTTTCTAGGTCAATTATAATGGTTCTTTATTAAAAATAATTTACCAAAAGGGGCGTGAAGAGAAAATGAAGGAAGGGGAAAAGAGAATTTCACTTTGGGATTTTTTGGGGGTATATAGGAAGCAAATATACTAAAGGTCTCTCCCTCCCCCCCTCCCTATAGTCTATCAGTAAGCCCCTGATTTTTAAGTGAACTAGCTCACTTCTGCGGTGAAGTCCGTAATGGTGTCATTTTTGTTTGCGTTGATTACGAATATTATAATCCGGAAATCGGAATCGCTTTATTATGATTTTAGTCAAAATAAACGGTCATGAATTTTATTTTAAGTTTTTTTCTTTTATCAGGAAATATGCAATTTATCGAGAGAAAAAAATACAATCAAATGTTATTTCTCTTAAAATAACCTACAAAAAAAGTTCAGTTACATTTTAAGCTAAAACCGACGATGAAGGTATCAAACATGTGATATTTTCGGTATTCAAAGAAAATTCTGATCTATGTGGGGTATAATTTTTCAGAAAATATTGATTTAATCAAAAAAAGATTCAAACAATTGTTGATCAGCTTAATATCTCTTAAAAAAAAAGGGCCAGTTATATTTTCAACAAACGATAACGCTTTTCGAAGAACCAAACTTGTGAAATTTTCGGTTAGTCAATAAAAACCTGCTTAACGCGAACTGCACACTCTGCTAATTTAACTTATTAAATTGAAAGAACTGGTTAAAGGAAACTAAGTGTGGGGAAATTGTGGACGTCTGGTAGGTATAGACACATTTTTTATGCCCATCCTATCGGCATCAACGAAAACGTAAGCCTTTTGTCATTCCATAGAAAGTTCTAGTTTCTGCCAGCATTTGTTATTCTTTCCTTATTCTGTTTATTATTTTGATATATAGTTGGTTCAAAGTAACTGTACTTATTGATTACTTTAAAGTAGAAATTAGTTGATAAAGTATTAATGGGGTTATGTATTGAGGGTATGGAAAGTGATTGAAAGTAATAATTAAACAGTAAATTTAATTTAATATATTAATGAATATTTTCAACTTAAAACAAGGAATTTTCTCGACTTGAGAAAACCAGAGCTAATAGAAAACCTTCAAACACCTTGGGAATAAACCATATGGAACCAATGAGAGAATGACTAATGGAAACTCCTGGCGGACTGATTGTGAGTGTAAAATTCGCGAAAAGCAGATTTTTCTTGAAATACCGAACATTTCACAGGTTTTACACTCCGTTGAACCGTTGGCGTTAGTTTTAGCATAAAATATAACTATATCTTTTTTGTAGGTGATCTTAAGCTGTAAAAATTTTGTTTGAAACAATTTTGATGAAATACATATTACTAGAAATAAGAACACCCACTTACAGCAGGTTTTTTCATTAAATACCGAAAATTTCACATGTTTGATGCTCCAAAGGTCCGTTAGCGTTCAATTTTAGGTTATTGACTTTTTCCGATAAAATTAAAAAAACTTGGTTTTTTAATAATTTGTTTTACCAATCTGTTGTCGATCCCAAATAAAGAACTGGTATATGGCGTTGCCATGTGATCTCTTCCACTGGTAAAAAATGGAAAAATACTGTCGCTGAGTGCCCAATCTTTCATAGCCTCCCCAGTGCCATTGGTGTTTTCCGCCTGGCTACAGAGACATGACTACCTGATGGCCCATCTGCAAAGAATTGGGGCAGTGACGGTCCGGGAAAAATCTGTCATTGCTCCAACTGCTACTGTGACAGTAGCATCGGTGAGAAATTACCGGTACCGGTCCAGTGACAGTGACCCTCGACCTTGTCCCTGCAGTGAATGAAAATGAAACTGTTTATGATTTACATGTGTGTGTGTGTGTGTGTGTGTGTGTGTGTGTATATATATATATATATATATATATATATATATATATATATATATATATATATATATATATAAACAAATGAAGGAATATTCTATTCAGATGACACGGATATAATACGGTTAGTTCAAAAACATAAATATGTATCAGTTGACATCCGCATGATGGTATAGAAGGATCAATCTAATTTTGTCAAAAAATCGGACTAAAGCATTTCATAAATTTTGAACCAATATGAAATCAGAAATATCGAATATAAAATAGCTAATATTCAGAAGAAAATTTAACTCCAGGAAAAAGGAGTAATGGAAATCCTTTGTAGAATCTATCAATTCTTCAACACCAGCCAATGTCGTTTGGGATAAAATTAGAAAAATTAAAGGCAAAGGTTCTCTCACTAGATACACATTATTATCAGAAGGATCGTGCTAAACCCGATTTGTTTTACGTCACTGATTTAACGAATTTGTGAAAACGTCGAACATATTCATCGAGCGTTTTGATCTCCATGTCTCCACCGTACAAAGCTACAAGAAATCGTTCTCCCACCCCGGCTTTCTTCGCAGTACAAGCACCTGGATGAGAAAAGACTGAGACCATTTCTTGCAACTTTGAGGACTTATCAAGTGCGGAACAGAATTTATTCGTTTTGTAGCTAAACAGAGTGGATTAGGTGTTTGCAACCACTGAAGGTATATAGGAAAATAATTGCATCCTGTGAGCTGTATATGAATGAAGTAGTGAGTACAGTACCTCTGTAAGTTCCCCTCTCCCAGATTTCTAGAAATGAATGTTTTCCACTCCGGAAGCCTCAACTTGTGAGTATAACTCTATAAAGTATAACTCTAGGACAAAGAAATTTCTGTGATCATAATTTCTATATCAGCATATTCTGTAATCTCAATTACCTCAAAATCATGCTTTTACAGTTAAATTTTAAGGTTAGTGAATTTATCTTATTTTTCTCATTAGCGTGAAATTCGTCTTGGACAACCCTGAGAATTTTCAATTCATTAAATTTTTGCCAGCGGAGTAAATTTAAATTTTTGAGTTGTTGGTCGACGAAGTAAGTCTGCCGATGAAGTAGTATTTTTATCTAGCATCCACAATTGAAACATTTCGACCATAGTGATTTTCAGAATACCTCACATACTTTAATATATTTAAATTTAACATATTTATTTTATTTTATCTATTTTTCTTGAATTCATCTTTTTGTTTTTTAAACCGTAAAACTGATCAAAATAAATATAACCTCTAATCTAATAAACTCCTACATCTCCTTAGGTGACCGGAGCAGGCCGCGGGCTAGGGCGGGAGTTTTGCCTGGCTTTAGCGAGAGAGGGAGCTGTCCTCGCCTGTGTCGACATAAACGAACCCAACAATATAACGACAGTCGCGATGGCCAAGGAGTTAGGAGTCAAGGCGGTGCCATATACGGTCAATGTTGCTATCAAATGAATATCACTGTAAAAGTTATTATATGGTTAATGTATAATAGGTCTGTTACAATACGGGTTATGATGACTAACTTAAGGCGGACGCATGCGGATTACAGGTTTTGAAACGGAAAAATCGTATTGCGCATGCCCCCGACAGTTTGATGACAGTCTACGCTCGTATTCTAGCAGACCTCATATCGTCCCTATCATGCCCAGCTACCGAATATGCAAAAATGGGATTTTCATATTCGTCACTTTGAAACATTCTAGTTGAGGAACGCATTCTGGCAAAGTCTTGAATTACTAATCCTCAAAGGATGACGCCTTGTGCCTTTTGGAGCTTAGGAAATCAAGACTTTGCTACAATGGGTTCCTGAACTAGCGCGTTTCAAAGTGGCGAATATGAAAATCCTATTTTTGCATATTCAATAGTTGGGCATGATAGGGACTGTATATTTGTACCTACAACCTGTCGAGATGATAGTTTATATAACATATGAATTGAGCTTTCATCACCCTCATCAAAGCCGTACGCATCAGATGGCTGGGACATGTGGGGAGGGATGGCAGCTGAGTGCCTGCCGAAGAAAATAATGGAAGGACGACCGGAGGAGAGGCAAACCACCACTCAGACCACTGGTTAGAGGACGTTGAGATGGATTGGGGTCAGGCAGTGGGGACCGCTAAGGCGGACCGAGAAGAGTAACGTCTAATTAATGGGGAGGCCCAGGTCGCACGCAAATAGTAGCGCCAAGGAGAAGAAGAATGGATTGATCTTGTACACAAAGAGGGAATCATAATATTTGTAAAATTTATCTAACTGATAGAAAAATTAATAGATAAGTTAAAATAAAACATTCTACATGAATTTTTAAAAAAAAATCTAAAATCAGCTCTTGTTTTAATGATCATCTTAATAATTTAATTAATATCATTCACTTTCAGAAAAGATGTTGAAGAACTTGTATCCAAAATAGAGAAAGAACTGGGATCTGTCTATCTGTTGATCAACAATGCTGCTGTGGTACATGCAATGTCTGGAAATGATGAAGAAGTTATCAGAGCTGTCTTTAACGTTAACGTCTTCGGGCCTATTTGGGTAAGTATTAGTTTGGTCAATCAATAATTGTAAATTGTTTTTTTCAACTTAATTTCTATTAATACAGACAACCAACTGAATTTGAATGCATTAGGTTCATATCCGAACGTCTTATGAGAAGTAAGTAAAATAATCTCAAGGCTCGGATTTTTCTTTTGCTCTTGGTGTGTGAGCCCTACGTCGTAAATCGTTGAGGATAATAATGCGTGTTTTTGCTAAATGCTACCAATAATCATATAAACTAATTACTGTACAACTTGTGATTACTAGAGTGAATTTAGTAAACAAAAAATAAAACCTAGTCTTTCGGGTCGGGCTCCTTTCGGCACCCGGTCCGTAGGGCTCCAACTCTGGCTGCCCCCTCACTTAGGACCTGAATAAGAATAATGGTAATATTCTAGAGCATAGGCTCTTGGTTCGCAATTATTGACAAAATTCACAGAGTTATTCAATATGGTAGCCCTAATAAAGCTGTTAATATACTTCACTCTGTAGAAGAATACTTTTATCATTACATATTATTCGATGAACCCTTCAGATCACTCCAAAGTTTACTAAAATATTTCTGGATCACGAATAATGTTTTTGTATTACTATAAACACTTTTAATTTCAATATAATATGACATCCCGTGCAAGGCTGGGTTCTTAACCATGTACATATTACAATATATTTCTGATAAAGAAATAGGAAATATTAAGCTTTTAAACCACCGCCATAAACATCATCGAAGTAAAAAAATACATTTTCAACGTAAATTATAATAATGCTAGTATAATTACATATAATTCAGTAAACCTAGCAAAAAGTTGTATGATTTAATTATTTCATTTAAAAAATTTGGTCTCTCTAATCTTTTATATTAGTTATTCTTATTGTTTTTTACTATTTACTAATGTTTGTAGTGGTGGTGCAAAAGTGTAATATTCACTAATAAAGTTGTTATAATATCTACATGATTAAGAATCCAGCCTTTTCGGGATGTCATAATAAATTGAAATTTAGTTTTTCTAGGATCGTCCAGTGGTCGAAATTAGTTTTGTGGTTTATTTAAACAATTAAAATGAGCAAAAAAAATCGTATTCAGCTATTATTTGAATGCAAATTGAAATGAAAAAATAGAATCAGTTCACCCGTTTAAGAGATAATCGTAGCAAACAAAGACCAATAGCTAAAAATCCGATTTTATTTTTTTATTTTGATTCAGGGGACTCTGAAACGCGTGGAGCCGTTGAAAATGTCAAATCGAAACCTTGACTCGATAGGAATTCTTTCAGCGCGGTGAAGATAAAAACATGGCTACAATGTTTAATGCCCGGCATCATTGCTAATAACAGTCCGATTTCGATGTTTTTTCTTGTTTTTAGGGAATTTAATCGTCTTTCAAGTGATTATTTGTATAATCAACGAAAAACTTATACTTATCGAGTTATGCGCAACCAAATATTCTTTCCGTCATAAATGTTTTCCTTCTTTTTCTCAGGGACGTAGTAAAGGTATGTATAATTGAGGGTTTTAAGGAGACGACTTGGGGCAAGTTCCATCAAAATATTTTGACTCGTTTTGTTGCTACACTCTTAGGAAGAAGTGGTTTTTCGATTATTGCTCAGCCGCTATTGCGGAAAGGGTACTGGTTTTGGTCCAAAGACACAACGGGCCAAAATCCTGCACAACAAAAAAAAAGTAACAAAATTGGTCATTCCGTTCAAAATATGAGAAAGGGAGAGGCGGTCGGTCCGGCAATTTTTCTCAAAAAAAATAATCTTTATGATGACAATTTTAATTATCGCATAACAATATCACTAATAATTAACATCATAAAAATATATGAAACTGGAGACTTTTCTCAACTCATCATAAACATTTCTTCCACAAATATGGAACAGATTAGTTAAAGCCATCACAAAAATTAAACAGCAATTTCAAGGTTCTTCCTATTTCGTTTCTGACTTCTCTTACTTCTATCTTTATTTTCTAAAAAATAAGATTTTTCAAAAATATCTATTGTAAATTTTTCAAAATATCTTGTCTCATCAGGGTAGCTAATGGCTCTTTCTTTGTGTTTTCAGCTGATGAATGCTGTTTTACCGACCATGAAATTAAGAAATGAAGGACATATTGTCAATATTTCATCTATTGCCCTAATGCCCCCAATCTGCATTTATGGGGCAACCAAAATATCTCTTTCCTGTAAGTTCAACTATTTCTATCATACATTAAAAAAAAAAAAAAAAATGACAGCATTAAAATTTAGAATTTTATAGAGGAATCACGATTTGTTGCATTTTTATAAAAATAATAATAAGACATTAAGAGTATCTAAATTTAAAATTTGGAAAGCAGGAGTAGTTCTTGATCAAAACTAATCAGTGCCCCAGGACATATCAGGGATATCACCATCATGATTAACCCGTAGGTGGAAGTATGACTTTTCTACTCCATCTCGAGGAACTTCCCATCTCATAGAAGCATGTTTTTGGGGTATCAATTAAATATCTATAATTACAGAAATATTCTCACGGAATAATATAACATGATTTACGCCAGTAAAAGTAGAATATTCTTTCTAGTTCTTAAATTCCAATAAATCATATCTTAAATGCCAGATTCTAGGAGATGTAATATGATGTAGGAGATGTAATATGATGTAGGAGATGTAATATGATGTAGGAGATGTAATATGATGTAGGAGATGTAATTTGATGTAGGAGATGTAAAACATTTCAATAGTAAGCTATTCGATTATTGCTTCTATTGAAGTTATGGGACAGGTGTGGGATGCCAAACGGGAATATCATTCATGATTCTCATATCCCTGAAAATTATTCCTCATACCCCAGGATTACAAATTAAAAAAAAAAATAAAGCTGTTTTTTATTACTTAATTATAATAATAGATCAACAAAGCATTCCATTACAGTTGACATTAATGGGATAACATCATACTCAACATATATTTATAAGTTAATAATTTACTGCCTCCTGTACCACGATTGTCTCTTACTGTAGCAGCTGCTGAGAGATTTTTAATATTATTTAATAACACAATATAATATTCTGCTATTACGTTCCTATGTTATAGATCTTAGCAATTGTGTTCGTGCTGACCTGCAATCAACAAGGAAAAACAACATTATGGTTACTACTGTTTGTCCGTCAATCATGAATTCCTCTGAAGACTATCTAAGACTCGTGTCTCTCAAGTAACCTATATGGCTAAATTCAGCAAAATTGTATATATATATATATATATATATATATATATATATATATATATATATATATATATATATATATATATGTGACCAATATATATATGAATGTGACCAATGGAAGTATTAAATAACAATTAATTTGGTTGGTTGTTGTTTATAAATTGACAGACAGAAAATTCAATAAGACAACAATTAATTTATTGATAATTTATTTATTTATATACAGCGTCCATAGACATGCCAAAGCCTAATTACAGTTGACAGTAGTGCTTAATAAATCAAAATAACTACAAATACATAACTTTATAAAACATAGATAGATAGATAGATAGATAAAAGAACTTTATTCTGGGACTAGGTCCCTTAAGAATAACAAGAAGGAGCCAATAAAACAGTAACATTATCTGGCCATAAGACTATAGAATATAGAACAATTAATTTTTACAATATCTTCTGTAAAATAAATAAGCAAATAAATAGGTTTTTTTATCGAAAAAATATAATTGATTTGAGAAAAACAAAAAAAAGAGAAAAAACAAGAAAAAAGTAAAAAAAACAAACAGAGAAAATGAAAAATACAAAAATAATGAATTGATTAGCAAAGTTTGTACATTAAAATCCATTATCCACTTCTGATCCAGATGTTAATCCTAAACTGAAATTTCGCAATTAGAGAGCATCATTTTGGAGAGAAAGAAGGTGTTGGAAAAGGAGGGATTTGAATGAGGATAGAGAAGAAGCATGGCGGATATTAGAAGGAAAGGAATTCCAAAGGGAAGATGGAGCGGGCGAGGAAGGAGCGTTCGAATGTTTTGGTTCTGTGGGAGGGAGTATGGAGGTCAGAAAGGCGAGATCTTGTTTCCAGTGCGTGGACCGAGGATTTGAATTGTAGGAGGCTGTAGATGTAGGAAGGATGGTGGGTGGTGATGGTTTGGTATAGAAAAGATCCGAGGAAATATTGTCTACTGTTGCAGGGGAAGAGCCACTCCAACTCGCCGTATAGGTGGGACACATGGGCCCGTCTCGAGGTGCCGAAGACAAATCTTAAAAAGCAGTTCATGATCCGCTTCAATCTGTCCTCGAGCACATTCGAGAGGCCCCCGTATACCACACATCCGTAGTCAAAGAGGGGAAAGATAATAGAGGACACAAGGAGTTTGCGGGTAGGTTGTGGGAGAAGATGTCGAGAACGATGGAATAATTTAAGGGTACTTATTGACCGTCGGGAAATTTGGGCAATGTGGGGTTTCCAGGAAAGGGTTTGGTCGATGGTAATACCCAAGTTTTTGATTGAGGAGCTGAACGTGATGGGGTGATCATTTAGGATTAAAGTAGGAAAGGTGTCATTGGATCTGAGGAGGGAATTGGAACCTATGACAATGGCCTGAGTTTTCATAGCGTTTAAACTTAATCTATTCAGGTTTGCCCAGGCACTGATTCTATCTAGGTCTTCCTGGATACTGGCAAACGCTACTAATAGCTCAGAAGGAGGAAAGGATAAATAGATTTGGAAGTCGTCGGCGTATAAGTGGTGGGAACAGTGGTGGATTGAATTAGAAAGATCATTTATATAGGTATTGAAAAGCAGTGGGGAAATACTCGAACCTTGGGCTACTCCTGAGGACAAGGTAAGAAAGGAAGATAGGGGTTGATTAGGAATGGTAACTGCTTGAGTCCGATCGCAAAGGAAAGATTTGAACCATTGGATAGAGCTGTTGGAAAAGGATAGTGATTTTAATTTTGTAAAAAGGATAGAATGGTCCAGGGAATCAAAAGCTTTAGAAAAGTCAAGGAGTATTAATACAGTTAATTTTTTTCGGTCCATAGCAGTATGTATGTCAGTTGTGATTTTGACTAGCGCGGATTGTGTGGAGAAACTGGGACGGAAGCCGGATTGGAGAGGATCAAGTAGTTTGGACTTTTCCAGGAAGTTTGATATTTGTGATTGGACTATTCTTTCTAGAGGTTTGGAAAGGTTAGAGAGGATGGAAATTGGGCGATAGTCTTTAGGAGATATAGGATTGAAGATTTTGTTAATAGGATGGACTAAGGCTTTTTTCCACGAGGTAGGAAATACTGAGTTTTGGAGGGAGAAATTATAAATGAAGAGAAGAACTGGAAGAATTTCGGGGAGACATAATTTTAACAATTTAACAGGTATTCCATCAGGCCCTGTGGAATTGGTGTGAGATTTCATTATGGATGAAATAAGATCGCTAGGGGGGATGTAGGAAAAATAAAAATTATCAGAGTTGAAAGATGGAACTAAGGAAAAGCAGGAAGGAGGAGTTGGAGAAGTGTTAGAGGAGGCTGATAAAAAGTATGAACTTAATTCATCGGGTGAAACTGGGAAGACTGGTGCGGGAGAGGATTTACAAAGGGAGAGTTTGCGAAGGAGTTGCCATTTTGATTTAGCATTGGGAGCAGAGGAGAGGGCTTCATGATAGTGGTTGGATTTCGCTCTCCTAACAGTTGCCTGTGTCAAATTGCGGAGTACCCTAAACGCTTGGTAGTCGTCTGCTAGCCTAGTGCGTCTAAAGCGTCTACGGGCTGCCTCACGCCTTCTTTGCATATCTTTAATTTGTTGACACATCCAAGGAGCAGGCGGCCGACGGAAATTAGAGGTTTTGAGTGGGGCATGGGTATCAAGGATGTGGATGAGATTAGAGGTGAGGGTATCGACCATGGAATCAATGGAAGAACAGGAATATATTTCATTCCACTGCAGCGTTTCAAGGTCAGGTAAAATATTTTCATGTGTGAGGGCGTCTAGGTTACGGAAAGTTATGGTTTTAGGGAGGATCGTAGGAGTTTCGATATTGTAGGATATTTGGATTAAGTCGTGAGAGGACAGAAACGGGACAGGTAGTTGAGAAAAGGAAAGGAGATTACGTTCTGAATCGATGACATGCAAATCCAACCAGGTGTCGGACCGGCAAGTGTGATGGGTGGGAGAAAGGTAGAGTCTGTCGTTGGACTCAGATAGGAGATTGGTATTAAAATCACCGGAAATTATTATATTGTTGTAGAGAGGAACATAATTGTAGAGAGTTGATTCAAAGGATGAGTCGAAAGGAACCAGAGGAGGGCGATACACCACAGTGTGTAGGAGAGGATGTGCATTGGAGGAAATTTCAACGACAAGGAATTCAATATGAGGATGATCGGATAGGGATGAGGTATCTAGGATTCGGAATTTCAGGCTGTTATGAACATAAAGACCGACGCCTCCACCAGTCCGGCCCATCCGGTCATGGCGGATAAAGGAATAATTAGGTAGGGAAACAGAAGAGGAAGGAATGTAGGGTTTTAGCCATGTTTCGGAGACTGCAATGGTATGGTAAAAGTTATGGGTAAAATACTGCAGAAATTCATCATAATGAGCTGGTAAGGATTGGGAGTTAACGTGACAGGAATTTAGGACACTAGATAGTATGGGAAATTAGACTGTATACAGTATTTAGCGGAAAGATGCGAATAACAACGACGAGCTGTAGAATAAAATCTGAAAAAAAGTGAATAATGAACGTAACAATTAAACAAAGAGATATATAATAAAGAAATACATGAGAAGATAAAAAACGTGCTTCTATTGAAGTAAAAAAAAAAAAAAAAAATGAAAAATATAGAAAAAATAAATTCGCCACGAAACATAGAACTTGGGGTCCATTGAGAGTTTCCAAATCCGACCGGTGGGTGGACGGGTGCCAAAACGTCAGCAGAACGTATCGAGGTCTTGAGCTTCGTCTATGTAAATTACGGGGTGGCCGTCATCCTTCCGGCAGCGCACTCTTCCGGCCGCAAACCAGACATATTTTAGTTTTCCCGCCGCTCTCTTCTGTCGAGCGAGCCAGTACAGGCGTCTATTAGTGGGAGTCATTTCTTCCCCGAGATATATCCGGTGAGCATCGTTCTCTTGCCAGCCAATATCCCGGGTGGAGAAGTCCCTCTTTACTTTTCTCCGCTGCACTAGCTCGTAATACTAATTACACACATAATACTAATTACAAAAAAATTAACGGACAAGGGGAGGGCATAGTCAAGCAAATTTTTTGTGGTTATTCTACATCTAAAAATATTGTACATGTGTGACGGCGTTCGTTCCAATGGGCTCTAGGAACCGATAAACAAAATAAAACATGTTGAAACTGCTTTATTTTTTATCTCGAGTTCGAAAAATTAATTCAACGTGGTTTTTCCACCAAAATATTCGTTGTTTAGAATATATATATTAAATGAAAAATACAAATAAAAAAAATTATTGCTTTTTGGTCAAATAAATTGATGACATTTTTTTTACAAAGACTTTCCAGATAATGCAATGACTGATTATATTTATGGGAGGAAGAAACTTTCTTCTTTCCAACGAGTCCATGAAAATCGAAATCGGATAAACTGAAGACGAGATAAAGAGCTTCATATCGAAACGTGATTTCGTGGCTACATCATTGCAACTAAGTCTTGTGAAATGAATCCTAATCACAAAAAGATTAATATTATTATTTATTATGTTAGCTGCTCTTGGTCTATTAGCACTTACCTTCGTTGCGAGTCTTTTAATCTTCCTTCTAATCGTCCAGGTTTCTGAAGTACCCCTATATCCATATTTTCGTTAGTAAATGTTCTTGCTAATATGGCATGATGTGCATATAAGGCATAATGCGCATTATAAGGCAAGATGCGCATATAAGCCATGATAAGGCATAATGCGCTTTTCGCATGATGCAGATTCACCTGTATTACTTTAACATTTTCTTTCTTTTATTTTTATTTTTTAGATTTTTTTTTTTTGCCGGAGCCTATCCGTCCTCTCTTTTCCTCTCTTTTCCTTCCTCTTCTCCAGGTTCAGATCCTTTTGGGAAAGGGATTCCTTTGTTGGGATACTAGTTTTAGAGATATTCGTCTCTTTCAGTCTAATTAGGGGACTTCTTCCACATTGTTGAGCGGAAGGAGTTTTTGGTGTTGTGGGTCTTGCCTTAACCCATTAGGGCCCGGTACTCCACCGACCCCACAGGGTCGCTGGGCCCATCCGAAGAACCATGGTTGGCTCGGTTCCTCCTTGATCTTCCTTCCTGGATTCGGTTGGTTTCTTCTTCCCTACTACTTTGAAACCAACCTTCCTTATTCCAAAGAATATAGTCCCCTATATTTTGAAGATCTCAAGTACCTCTTTTTCAACCCCAACCACAAACTGAATACATTTTGGGGTATTATTCCTTTTGAACACATGTGTTCATGTGTTCACCTTCAGTTTGGGGTTTTGTTTTTTAATTAGGTGGAGGATTTCCTCTTCGTCGTAACTTGTGGGAGGGTTTTAAGTATTTTCAATGACCCATTGAGCAGTATCCTCGTTAACACAGGTCACTTGTGGTTGGAAGTCATCCATTCTTGCAAGTTGACACATGGAATTGTGGACATTCTGTCGGATTACTTTTTAGGATCAGGTTGGCGATCTCCGCTTATATGGAGTAAAATATCTCGTCTCCAAAACCACCTTCAGGGTGAGCACCAGATAAGATACCCACCCTGATGCCCCCCAAAACCTTCTGATAGGACATGACTGGAGAAGATACTAAATCTCCAGGCGATTGTCCCACGGAAGGCCCGGAGGAAACCTCAGTCCTTTACGCTCTCCTTTCGTTTCCACTGCTAGGAGTGATCTCGTTGGATCGGACTCTCTTAGGTCCTTTCTCCAATAGACTTTCATGGCTGTTCATCGGGTCAAGGCTTTTGATTATAGCCTCTTACTCGGAGTAACCATTTCTCCTCAGCCAGAAGTATTTCCTTCTCCGAGACACGCCCATCTTGATGGTTGGATTTATATCCTTACCTTCCTCCCTGGTCTCAAAAGTGTTTGTTGGAGATGGAATGGAACCTCTCCTCAGGTTTTGGTTGCGAGTCCTCCTCCACAAGGGCAACTCCCATAGTGGCGGATTTGCTGTCCAATAAGTTTTGAGTCAGTTCCTCTGAAGAGTCCTGACTCACAGTTGGGGAAAACCCATTCTCCTCCTTCTTCTCGTCTATAATAGGAAGTAACGGTCGCCTGTGATAGAGCCCCGCATGCCACAGGAAGGCTAATTTAAACTGGAGGTCGCCCGGTATCCAGAGTCCGCATAGTTCGACCGTTAACCCACAGCCATTCATCCAAAGCCTATGCTGTTCCGCCTGGATTGGATGATGTTTATCGACTTCCCAGTCTAGATCCGCCGTGTTTTGTTTTAGCAGTGTCATCTCGAGCAGGGTGCGGCTCTTCACCGCTCACGGACGTTCTTGGTTGTAGCGTCCTTAAGATCTCTGCAAAGGCTTCATAGGTCTCACGGCACTCCCCGGGGCTGAGTGAAGCAATGTCTCTCCTTACCCCTTGACCCCTTCAACTTATTTAAACCATATGTGATTTCAAGCATTGCGTCTACATAGCAGCTAAAACGACGCTTGCTCCTCTAGGTATAAATATGGAACATAGGGATACGTCAAAGAAATCTTCAATTGCAGAGATTAATATTCCTGCTTGGAGGTTGGAGGGGAAAATAGGTGAGCTGCGAAGACTGATTGGAATAATAACAAATGATGTCAAGAATATTAATGCTTCATAAAGACAAATGGAAAAGATAGACCAGATTATTGTTCTCCATCTTTGGATCGTGATTCTTGAAAATGAATTTACGGAAAACCTCAAACTTTATGGTGACAAACTAAACAAATGTTAGCAGTTTATGCGAATAGAGTGCGAAGATACGCAACGGCAAATCTTCGGAGAGAGGACAATAAGACATATGGAACAGATCAATGTCGGTTTTATAAAAATCATAAGAGGACAAAAATAAATGTAAATGCAGTATTATCTTTGGCAGAAAGTATGGAATCGTTCAGGAAAGGACTATGGGAACAACCAGCATATCGCGATGCAAACACCAGTTGGTTTCCTGTTATAAAGCATGAACTTGAAAGAACACCCTTGATGCCCCCATTGGTGATCACTAAAGGCCGGATTTCGTGCAGTAAAAATTTTAAAAACGTGCAATAAAAATTAGCCAAACGTGCAAAAACGTGCAATAAAAATAAAATACACTGACAAACGTGCAATTCAACCATCTACTGTGTGAAGAGGTGACGTGTAATTAAAAAAATCAAATATTAAGTTAACATATTTATATAATTATTATAATATACATATGTGCTTAAAAAAACATATAGTGCGTACAAAAACTACAAAAAAACTACATATGTGCTAGGTATGATAATTAAACAAAATTAATAAAATATATATATAGTAAAACTTAAATTTTCGTAATTTTCTACAAACTATATTAATTTATCAAATAGAAATTTCTAAAATTTTATGAAAATTTACAATCATGTACATTTCCAGATTATGTTCCATTACGTTATATCGTCGGTCATCTAATATGTGTTTCAACTGTGAAAACATGCGCTCCACATTAACAGTTGTGATGGGACATCTTTTGTAGTTACTCAATTTTACTGGATCCAGCTCCACATCTGTGTCTAGTTATCATCTAGTTATCATAGGTTCTGGGGGAAGGGTGCAGTCCATACTATTTGTATAAGCTGTCACGCAATGAGGAGCTTTTAAAAATATTTTATTCCCATTATTAACAAGTTTGTTGACATTTGGAAAAATTTCCCTCACTTTTTCAGCTACGCGGTTTAAACCATGCGCTACACAAGTTACATGCACCATATTTGAATAAAAAACTTGTAATGCTTCTCCAGTTTTTACCATATACGGAGCGACATCGCTAACAAATAAAATTTTTTTATCTTGGAGGGATGTTTGGCAGAAAAGATTTGCTAAACTTTCCTTCACAAATCGAGAGACAGACTCGTAGTTCGTTTTTAGAAGCTGCTTGAATCAAATGAGGTATGGTTTGTGTTCAATCTCCGGGTGTAGGATTCCAACAATTAAACTGCAAATGTAAAACCCCCGTGGGTCTGTTGTATAATGATGTAAATATAATTGTTTTATAATTATAATTTATAATAATAATAATTAAAATATAATAATATAAATATAATTGTTTTCAATTAGTTTTCGTATTTCTTCAAGAGAATGTTCACAACAGTTTTTGAGATAATTTTTTCTTAGGGTGCTCTGGTCAGGAGAGTTTTGTTTTGTGCATTTTTGCAAAAAAGACTTAAAGGGCTTGGACTGCAATTTATTGAATGGAATATTGAAAGAAAATGAAATATTGTAATGAAATGTTACCGATTTATATTACGACCATGGCGTAACATAAATCGGTAAAAAATGTTTGTTTGTTGTCTAATGACGAGCAGCTTTGTGTGAATAACTGTTGAATTGGAGCCCGCTTGGATCTTTGTGCTACAGTTAACTTTGTGCTACAGTTAACTGTGTGTGTGTCCACCTATAAAAATAAAAAGATATTGGGAATAGTCAAATGCTATCGTGTGCTACTTATGAAAAGATAGAATGCACTTACTTGAGTTGCAATGAGCATCCACTTGAGATTTTCGATCGGAACCAATTAATTTATTGCAAGAAGAACAAAAAATTGTTTTCTCGTCTGATTTCAATTCTGTGTATGGTTTTATCCAAATTTTGATTTTTGAAGATTGGCTGGCTGTCACTTCAGGCATTTTTACTATTTTACTTGTTTACCGAACTAAACTCAACTTTAGAATGAAATGAAAATAAAATAGTAGGTTGGAAGGTTAATTGAAATCAAATTAGAACTCCTAAGAAAGTTAATACAAAGGAAACGTTGTTCGACATTATACCATTTCCTTAACGAGTTCGAAGAAATATTTGGAATTCATGAATCATTTTTTTCTTGAAAGTCATTTTTTTCTTTGAAAAAAAAATTCAATATTTTTGATAAAATATCAAAAAGTGCGCTTTTGTGCACTGAAAACCTAAAATGTGCAAATTTGTGCAGTAACCTCCAAAATGTGCAATTTCGTGCAATGTAAAATTTATATTATTTTAATCTCCTTTCCTTGATTCGGATAAGAATAGAATTTTCATTGAATTCTGGGAAAGGAATAAAAAGTTGTAATTGCACGGGAATCCGGTCTTTAGTGATCACAGAGAAGGATGTAACTGCAGGCGCCAAGAAAATGCATAACTGGAAGTGTCCAAGAAGTGATAACTTACAAGCCTACTGGTTGACACAATTCGCTAATCTTCATGGATAATTTTCGGAATTCTTCCAATTAATAACGAATGGATCGGCAGAAATACTTAACGAGTTTGCAACGGGAATAACTTATATGATACCCAAGGAGGAAGGACCTAATCTAGAATCTAAGGACTTCAGTCAGGCCCATCGCATGTCTAAATACCATATATAAACTTCTGACGCCGATCATTCTTTAAAAATAAATAATCATTTGACGAATAATGAACTCAGGATGCAGAGATGCAGGAAAGAAGCTAGAGATTGTAAGGAGCTATTAATTTATTGCTAATCAAGTTAGCAAAAAACAGCTAAATCTGTCAATGGCTTGGATTAACTATAAAAAAACGAATAATACTGTACCACACAGTTGGTTAGTTCAAATTCTTGAATTATATAAAATCCATCCAGAAATTATAAATCTCCAAAGCAAACTCATGGAATCGTAGAGCACTAAAATGATAGTAGGCAGAGGCCGCTCAGGTTATAACACTGAAACAATAAAAATTAGTCGGGGAATTTCGGAAGGAGATTCAATTAGTCCTCTATGGTTTTGCTCAATTGAAAATAGGCGATAAAAGATCCATCATCAGCTATAATCTCTGTATAGACAACCTGAATTTATATGCAAAAAATACGGATCAGTTACAAAGCATGGCGGAGTATGTGTCTTACTAAAGGGAAAGTAATGGACAGGAGTTCTATACAACTTCATTCAGGAGAGACCATCAGACACCAATTCCTAGGAGACTTTTACGAATACCAGGGGCATTAAGCAAGCTATCAAGATAGCCAGAAAAGAGTTACTCGGTGAAATATGTACCAAGTTTAAGAAAATGCTGCGGCAAATTCTCAGAAGTCATCTGACTGGTAAAAATAAAATACATTCCATTAATGCATGGGCGATAACACTGGTAGCATATAGTTTTGGTGTAATAAACTGGTCGACTACCAAACTACAAGTATTAGATCGCCTGGTTCGCAAAATGATGACGCATATCCCCAAAGGCGTCTATTGCAAGACTCTATTTGCCTAGGAAGGAAGCTAACCGTGGGCTTATTTCGATTGAAGACTCATGCCAAAAACAAGAAAATTCCATGAAAGAATATTTTATGGCAAGTATGTCTGATAAAGTGGAATGATAATAGAATCAGACGAAGAATTCACTGCCCTTAAACTTAAAAATACGGTGCTGCAAGAAATAAAAAATTATGATCACTGAACGGCTGTTTAGGAGAAAGAATTACATGGGAGATTTTACAATCAACTGCATGAGCCTGAGATTGATGGTGAGCTCTCAGTTAATTGGTTAAGGATTGGGCAACTATTTGGTGAGACTGAAGGTTTTACAATAGCTATCCAAGATCAGGTTATTTCAACAAGGGCATATGGAACACGTATTCTGAAGGAGAACCTGGTTACAGATAAATGTCGACTTTGCTCCAGTCTATTCAGTACACGAGTCTATTCAGCATATAACTGATGGGTGCGGGACTGTATGTAATATATAGGAAGGTGGAGAGAGGTCCTGGGTCCCACACATTTCACCCTTTCGGTAGGGGCCGTCCACCCGAAGAAGAGGAAGAAGCTGCCGCCGCTGAGAGAGCCGCAGGAAGAAGCTGAAGATTAGTGGCAGCTCTGGGCAGTGCAGAGAGATTCTTTCTTCCTATCAGATTTCTGGAGTTATACAATCCGGAAAAACACTCAAGGGAATGCAGATGATTTAGATATTTAAAAATTGTCTGACAATCCTGCACGTGTCCAGCAGAACTGCTTTCTGAGCTAATTTTAATTTTTCCTACCCAGAGCTGCCACTAGACTTCAGCTTCTTGTTGCGGTTCCTCCTCAGACTGTCTCAATAAATAATAATGATAAAACACTTAATTTATTTACTTACTATTTCAAAACCAAATATATTTCTAAGCATATTAATAGTGAGAATCAAGAATTAAATACTCTAATTAGTGTAAATAACGAAACAAATCATAAACTGCATGCCGAGAAATATTTTTTATTAAATAAAATTAAATACTTAATAAGAAAAATTGAAAAGATATGAAAACAATAAGACTTTAATGAAGTAAAGTTTAGAAAAAAAACTATTTACAAATTAGATAAAATATACTCAAGAACTAAGGACAGTATATCTAAAGATAAATTGTTTCTTTAATTAATTTAGATTAACTGATTCAAAAAAATCAGATGTATAGATGCCTTGATGTATAGATGTATTATGTAAAAGTAAATTACAGTTAAATATCTTGGATTAAAGAAATTCTCAGTCTATATGGATATGACCTTTACAATATACAGAATGTATTTTTCTAATCAAATTCGAAGATCTTTTTTAAAAAATACGATTTTAATGATTTTCATTTATAAAAGTTCATGTAGATTTAATTGTATGTAACAAGGTCTATTTAACAAAACATCATTGCAGTTTCACAGGAATATAAATATTCTTAATTCTGAGAGGAAATACTGCTTGATAATGTGAATAATATGTTCCAGGTTAAATGCAGTAATCGAGATGGAAGAAGTTGTAAAAACAACAATGGACGCTATCCACTACAACTATGATGAAGTGATTGTACCTACCATTCTGAAGTATCCACTTATTTTATTAAATTTGTGAGTGATTACTATTTTTTTATTATTTAATTGCTAGTTCATTTTTAATAGAATTCTGCATAATACTGTATAATTATTTTAAACAATTATTAAGATTTTTTTTGACAAAAATAATTAATATCATTAAAAAATATTAAACCATCTTAATTGCTATTTTATTTCTTTACAAAGTATCTTTAATAAATGAGTGCACTGATCTGTTAGGGATTAATAGAACTAGTATAGAAGCAGGGAGCACTAACCGTTGGAAAAGTTAGGCAACCCCTAAGAAAAAAATCTTTTGAGGAGTAGAGCCTCCATCCTACAAGTGGCAAAGAATAGCTAGATGTGCACCATTTTAAAACTAACCCAAGCTCTAACAGATATGTATCTGTCATACATGCATATACAGATATGTATCTGTCATACATACATACATGCCATACATGTGTATGGCAAGAAGATTCACACTGGGTTCTCAATCTGGAGTTATCAAAAACGGAGACCAGGCAAATGTAGTTGTTGGACCCTTTTTCGGATTTATGGAGTGATTATAGACGCTGCAGTCCAAGGTGGCAACTGTTTAGAAATTCTATTCCAAAATGTTGTAATAAATAGAAGTTACAGGTGCTACGCTGTTCTCGCATATATAAACTTATAAGGTTCATCCATACTAAAGCTCTGAATTTTCACCTAAAGAATTTTCTCAGCCTAGAGGCGGCAGATTGCAACTAGCCATAAGCGGCTATAGTGTAAATCCTCAGGTTGGGACCGTCTGATGCAAATGTGGTCGGGAGTCAGAAACTCCAGCCCTTCTTTTATTTGTTAACTGTCCAATCAATATGTTCCTTGTCACCATCCGGTACGATAACAATAAATAGCAAGTAGCCGAACTGCTTGAAAGGACAAATTAATTATAAATGTTTCCGGAAATTTGTTTGCCTCGATACGGAAAGTGCAAGAAGATATGTGGATAGTCTAGTCATTTTGGATAGTCATTTAGTGCGATTGAAAAGGGAGCACTAATAGTAGAACCCACCATTAGGTTTCAAACTTCCTTCAAACTTGAGATTCCGTCAATGATTTGAAACATTTCGAGTACAACATATTAAAGAAATGTTGTACTAAATGTCTTTAATCAGTTCGTTTGAGGGTATCTATTTATTATAGATTTTTTTAGCGAACTGTACGAACGACTTTGAAGTTTGATGGCTCAAATTATTCCGTGAATTTCCGTGAATGTTTTTTAACATTGTGAGGTTATAACACTGAAAAAATATCTCATTATGTTTTAGGTGTTGTCGGTTTTTTGTTGGTATTTCTAATTACATCATTTGTAAATTCATGTTCATATGGTAATAAATTATAAATAGCCAATACTTGTAAAAGTAAAAATCTTAAAATTATATTCAATAAAAAAAAAAAAAAAACCTCTTCACAATAACTTTTGTATCTTAGAATCCTATAGGTCAACAGGAATAGAATGAACTTGTACATCTACTTGAGCTATAGTGACCAGATGTTTTACAATGGTATGTGGAAAAGGTGAAATTTTTTTATTTATTTTATATTATCGACTGTAGGTCATTTCAGTTTAGATGTCCGATTTCGCTTTCCCAGTGTTATTTTATGGAGTTTAAAAGTGCTATTTGTAAAAGATTTTTTTTTTAAATTGCTGCTGTACAGTTTGATTTTCTGAACATGTTGAATCAATTGTTTGACGGTTTTTGCAACTTGGTTGGGAAGAAAAATGAATAAATTAGTAGTGAAATTCTAGGAGTGTTAAAAAAAATTTTGTAGTTTGTAAAAAAATCCTTGTAAAAAAAATAAAAAAAAATTTGTAGTTTGTAAAAAAATCGTATTCAATTTCAATTGGAAAAATGCTGCTATATGATTGGATAAATATTGGCTGTTTATATTAGATGTTTCTTAAAATTTTGGAAAAGTATATGAATTTTTGAAAGCTTATTAAACATATCCGTCAGGATCCATGTTTAAAGTTCGGTCCTCTACATCTTACCTACATTACCAACCTTATGATCAAGAATGTAGTGTTTTTCAATGTAGGGAAGGGCCTATAAAATAAGCCTCTTTGGTTTTACTCATATCATCAAATGTACTTGACCATTGCAGGTCAAGTGAATCTATGCCCCTGACTCTGGTCGCCCTCTGGTTGCCGTCTGGTTGTTGGCGAACAAGTTGCCTAGTGTAATGAGGGTCTTGGGGTGACCAGATGTCCTCCATTGGAGTCATCCTAAATTTTGTTTCACATGGAAAACTACCATGGCCCATAATAAAAATTTATTTTCTGATACTGATCCGATTTCGATGAAAGTTCTTTTATTTTATAGGTAATTTAATTTATTTTCAAATGCTACAGCTTTAGCCCAATAACTCAGTTAAGTGAGATGCGCAAAACTTTAAAAACGCCGAAATTGCAGGCAAACATACCGAAATTTTGACTGGAATGTATTCATTGTTTTATGGCATTGTTCTGCCTTGAAGAAACCCTGCATAATGAATTTAAGCTCATTTGACCCATAGGGAGACACTGGAGTTGCTCAAATGTAGCGGGGGAAATATATATATATATATATATATATATATATATATATATATATATATATATATATATATAAATATGTATTGATATTGGACAATATTATCGTTATAAAATTTAAACAGACCAGGTGCGAACAAAAGAACTAAGGGACGAGCAGGTAGAAAGACAGATGACAGATGTCACAGATGTCAGAGATAAGGGATAAGTTAATTTAAAAACCTGACCGAGAAGTTAACAATGTTACAACGCTAAAAGCTGGGATACCTAATCAATTTTAAGAACTGGTCCCCTTAGGCTTGGCTGGCCTCGAGGAAAAAGTGGAGACCGCCTGGAAAAGGTATGATTAAATTATACTAGTTGGATAATGGTTCGCAGATACCGGCTGTCAGGACAAGGGGTGGAGCCATCCGATGAAATCCCAAAATTTCCTCCCTCTATAAAACTAGTCGGCCAATGAACATCGTTTTCGACCCCCTCTTAGGAGAATAAGAGAGAAAGGGGGATAGAAGCAAAGAGGTGAAAAAGAGGTACTTCTGAACTGACCGAGGCTGAAGGAAGACTTCTAGACTGGGCTTGGCTGAACGCTGACCTCGCCGGACTCAAGGGAGGAACAACGAAACTCTGAAGATGAGAAATGCGCTCTGGCTCCATGACTGAAAATATGCAGGGGAAAACGAGGGAGAGATGCTGGGGAACCATCAACACCAATTAGTGCAGATAGGGGATTTATGTTAAAACAATTAATGGCTAAGTCTAAGCAGAATCATTCCATGGTTAACTTTTATTGTAATAGTTTGTTCTTTTAATTTTGAGGAATAAAGATAAATGTTAGCAAGGAGGTTGTTCTTTAGTAACCATGCCCATATTTAATTTGAATATATTTCATTAAGATAGCAGTAACTTTGATTAACATTAGTATTAAACTTAAAAGTAGGAACATTATCTTGGTTAATTATTAAATAATGGTAACCACAAACCAGGCCCTTGGAAAGGTATCCAATTTAGAGGACAAGGTAAGAAAGTATTCATAAGCTTACTTAATTTTGGGATAATCATCCTCAATGATTGCCCAATGGCACCCCTATATATATAGACTAATGTATTAGCAACTAAATAGAAATCAAGCTCAACTTACGTTAGATAAAACATAGCAATATATATATATATATATATATATATATATATATATATATATATATATATATCAGACATCTTCAAAATTTCCATAATCGTGCTCTAGGAGTTAAGAAACGGATTGAAAACGCAGTCCGCCCCTCACGGCCGACCTTCGACTCAGTGCAATAGTCTATTTTATTCGGGGAAATAAAACGACTAAAAATCATATTAAAAGGAATCATTATTATGATGATACATGATTTTGATGTTTAAAATCTTTAGTGATACATGGTTTTGATGTTTAAAATCTTTAGTGATACATGATTTTGATGCCTGAAATAATTGTATGGTTTGGATGCTTGAGTTTTGATGTTCCAATCCTCAGATTTGTTGTTTTTGGTTAAAGTAGCATCAAGTATGGTACATCTTTGACTTCCTCGGAGAGTACTGATTGTTGAAGTCGAGATTATTCAAAATATATTACACATGACAATTTAGTTATTTAAATAATATGAAAATATTCCACATTTATTTATTTTTTGGTAATTTTTTCTTTATTTCGTTGTAGAATGCCGGCACGAGTAATACCGAAACTGTTGAGGCTCACAATTGAAAAGTTGAACCTACCAAATGAAGAGCAACTGGCACATCTACCATGGAAAGATCTTATCAAGGAATGTTCGTTTATAGAAAGCAAAGAGGAGCGCTAGTTCTGAACGAGTCATGGACAATATTATGTCTAGATGATGTGGAATTAATTAATGGAAACAAAAACTGTCATTAGGTTATGGTTGTAATGCTCCAAGAAACAGCACATCTCTCTCCAGAACTGTACAAAATTTATTTCTTAATATGTACTATATTTAAGCTACCCATTCAAGGCCCAACATACAAGGAGAGAATTTCACATGCTTCTCCTTAATTTTGATAAAGCTTTTATAGGTGAAATATAGACCTTAAAATATTGAACTGTGTTAAATATCAGGGACCACACGCCCCAGGAGCTTCGGAAAAAATCGGGAAGTTTGCATATATAAAATATTATATTTTATACCTCTGATTCTAATGAAGGTAGTACAAAAATGTCCATATCGCTTAGCAAAAAAATAAAAAATATAAGGCACCAAAATATTCATGTATCATGCTTGGTGAGAACACTAAACACATCAAAATAGGTCCTCAAAATAGTGAGTTTTTTGGGGAAAAACGTCGGTTTTCTCAGAAACCGAGATCAGATTTAGAATTTCCAACCTAAAAAGTAGTTTATTTCTAATTTTTATGAAAATCGAAAAATCAAAAGTGTTTTTGCTAAAAAACAGCCAAACAAGGGGAGAGGGTACTCTTTGATGTTTTCCGAAATAGTTTTTTTTTACCTATTTCTCCTGTTTCACAGGTACAGTGCAGTAACTCCAAATTTTGCACAAATTTACACCGTAATGTGAGGTATTCAAAAAAATGGATTTTTTCAAGAATCAGTAGAAATACGTTTTTTGGAATAAAAAATCACTCAACTTCGATTTTTCATTTTTAAACCTTGTGAAATTTTGATTCGAAAATAAATTTTATATCCCTCTTTAATTCACCACAGTTTATTTTTTCAAACTTATGTTTCAGTAGCATACAGTTCATGAATTTGGTGGTCCATGCAGGGTAAATAGAATGGTAGATTTTGTTACAGATCTTACTTTATTTATATTACGTTATTAATTAATTATTAATCATTTACTAATTTCTAATCTAAATTACTCTCATTGTAAAAATCAACAGACTGTAACATACGTATTTGAGAATACTGGGAGAACTCTTGCTTATTTAATATATTATCCGGATGTCACATAACATTATCCATTGATGTACACAATGAATCAAAGGACTAGTACTTATCTTATAGTTAGAAGTTGCCGGGACTCGATGGTCTAGGCTTCTTTCTCCTGTGGGGGCCTCTAGCTCGAACTTCGTTTGTCGATGGACTGCTCCATTGTTCCCTCTGCGAACCTCTGTCTTCTCTCTTCTAGATCAAGAACTACACTCTTCTACATTCACCTGGGATGAACTCCACTCTTCAACTCTTTCCCCAGAACTCCTTTTTCTCTGTCCTTATACTGTTTCCCCTACTTCTTCTTGAAAAGATGAATTTTGTCCCCTCTCCTTTTGGGACATCTTATTGGCTGACGCTATAAGATATTTTCAAAGGACTTCGAAGATGTTTGATCTCCTTTCTGTAACCTTGGGCGGCAGATTTTATTACACCATGTCGACCTGGCTTATCTCTAGTTTTATGTTGCTCTAACATTCGCTTATCTTAAGCGGCCTATTGTCGGTCTTGAACTGCACCCGCCTTCCATATAGAAACTGTAAAAGAAACTTTGTACATATTCCTTTGTCCGAAAAAGAAACTGGTTAATATCCGCGTGGCATCTCTTTAATTTATTCCTTATTTAATTACTATCATGAATCTTAATTATTTCCTTCAATCCCACAGTATCCTCAATACATAACAGTAGAATCACTCAAAAAATTTTAATCAAAATCGGCGACGGACACATCGTGTACTTCCCTTGTTAGTCCAATATTTAAAGGCCTAGATTCACCTAAAGAGGTTTCATAAACATCAGGGAGACAAATTTGGTATTCCCTCCTTGTTATTTGTAGTATAGTTAGTCTTATATTATACTGTCAAAGAGAAATGTGCTATTTCTGGTCGCAGTAATGAAATTTTATAGTTTTTAGCCCTGATGATGCAATTGGATTGGAATCTTAAGGTCGTCACTTATGATCCTATCCAATCGCTCCACACGAAATGGAACATGGAACCGTGAGTGAAATCCTATGTGGAGTGGTTGGAGTAGAGTGCGTGTAGAAAACAGATGGAGTGGAACAATGAACTGAACAGCTTTTCACACAGTTTTTAGTCTGTGCTATGCTAACAATAAAAAAAATTGTTTTACATACAGCTTTTTTTAAATTTACGATAAAGATAGTAAAAAATGTTGATTTGAATAACTTATAATTTTGTTATTTTTGTTATTAATAATTATATTAGTAAATACTTATAAATGTTAGTTATAAGTAATTAAACATTTTTAGTGCATTTATAATTTTTAATGTGTCCACAATTTATGGTATAATTAGTGCATGTTTACGTGAGCATAAATCAGTGCATGTCTGTAAAAAATGAAACAACGGAGAGGAGTGAACGTCATTGGGGCCCTTGAAGTCGTCTGAACTCCAAGTTACCGCCTTTACAATTATAACATAAATATTAAGAATGTTAGTAGAAATGCAATTAGAGAGATTATTTCTTAAGGCATTAAGTATTAACTATTCGAAGGTCAGTACAATAATAATTATCTAAGAAATGTACAATTTCCAGTAAACATTTCATGTGCATTATACAATATTAGGCTATGTTTAACAAGAGTAGTTATAGCTTGATCATTTTCTTTAATAGGGACTGATAAAAGATGTATTAAAGATTTTAGATAAGTTTGGAATTTTTACTATGTAATGAATGATATTTTGCCTAATCGTACAAGAGATTTTGCTTGTTAACCAAATTGTTTCTAAATCATTTGAAATAAAGGTTTGATAATCAATATCTGTCTGTTTAATTATGTTAGAGTGAGGAATTCCCATTCTACACATCTCTAAAGAATTTTATATTTCGATTACATGAATGGTTAAATAGATGAGAACATTATACAGTTCATTGAAATACATTGTCATTTGTATTCTGTCCATTGTGTCAATAACTTGATTCATCTCTTCATTATTTTTATTTAACAATATAACATCTTTTTTAAATGTTTCGGTTAATTGTTTACTGATTTTGGCTTATTATTTTCAAGAATAGACCATTGGAATCGACCAAGGAAAAATATTTTGTGACCCACCCCCCCTCCTCAAAATTTTAGGTTTTACCTTTCAACATACCTAGAATCCAAATATCGAATAAAAAAAAAAATGTCCGTCCGCCGTCCGCCGTACGAATAATTACCGGTTAAATATTCCATAAGCCCATAACGCGGTCATTTATAAAGATAGATAGGAAATGTAAGGTATTTTAAAATCAGCGTAACAAGGAATTAAAAAAAAAAAAAATAATAAAAAAAAAAATTGAGTAACAAACAATCTATAATAATTGCCGATTAAAGAACGTATATGCCCATAACTTGGCCATTTATAAACATAGAGGAGAAATGTAAGGTGTTTTGGAATCAGCATTTTAAGGCATTAAAACAAGAAAAAATCTCTATCTGTAAATGCTGTAAGTATATTATTTTCAATAATAGATCTTTGGATTCGACCTAGGAAACAATTTTTGTAATCTCCCCTCAAAATTTAGGTTTTACCTTTCAAGATACGTAGAATCCAAGTATCGAATTAAAAAAAAATATCCGTCCGCAGTACGACGTACGCCGTCCAAGGCTTTTCTCCGAGACTACTGGACCGATTTTCCTGGACCGAATCGGTACCAATGTCATACATCAGCATTCTCAAATAATATCAACTACAGATAATACATCATCTCAAAACAGTATTATATACAAATATTTGCTAATAAAATATTTTTTTTATTTCTAAAATCATTAAAAATTGACTAAAATCAATAAAGTAACAGGCAAAATCAATTATAAAAACAAAAAATAATATCTAAAATTGGTTAAAATATACTAAAAATATAAAGCTATGTTAAAAATTAGAGATCGAAGTCTCAGCAGTAAAAGACCTACTCAAAGGATATTATCAATAATGTAAAAGAAAATGATGGATTCGCTTAAACATTATGCATAATATTATTGCCGGAGTGTATTTTGCCATTAGAAGCTGATAAGAAATGGCTAAAATCAATAAAAACCGCTAAAATTACTAAAAACCACTAAAATTATGGGACTTCAAGTTATGAAAAATGTAAATATTTGGAATTTTAAAGGGAGGGGGAAAGTGTGATCAGAATTGTGCTCCAACTGCCACGATTTTGCTCATATTAGTTACTGTTAATATTATCTATCATCCGGTGATGGCAAACATTCTAATATTCAAAATTATCTTAAATTCTAATTCTAAATTATCAGTATATTTCTGGAAGAATCCTGAATAAAGTTTTGAGTCTCTTAAACAGCAGTAAATATCTGATCAGTCAACGTTTCGCTAATTCGGGCATCATTATGATTGAAAAAAACAACAATATAATATCATACAAATGGGGACCAAATATAGCACATCTTACATCAACATTCTAAAATAATATCAACTATAGATAATAAATCATCTCAAAACAGATTTATATACAAATATTTGTTAATAAAACGCATTAAAATTGACTAAAATCAATAAAGTAACATGTAAAATCAATTATAAAAATAAAAAATAATATCTAAAATTGGTTAAAATATACTAAAAAATATAAAGCTATGTTAAAAATTAGAGGTAAAAGACCAGTAAAGCAGTAAAAGACCTACTCAAAAGATATTATCAATGAATTGAAAGAAAATGATGGATTCGCTTAAACATTATGCATAATATTATTGCCGGAGTGTATTTTGCCATTAGAAGCTGATAAGAAATGGCTAAAATCAATAAAAACAGCTAAAATTACTAAAAACCACTAAAATTATGGGACTTCAAGTTATGAAAAATGTAAATATTTAGAGTTGATCAAGGGGTACGCAGACGAGAGACCTCTACGTACTGAGTAAAATGAATGGTTGGAACCGTAGGAGAAGAAGTCCAGGTGAGAAGAGGAGATTTTTTCAAAATTTTCCTAGTGATTCTGGATGATCATGAGGCCGGAGGAGTTCGGTTATTCTCGAATCGGGAGCATCCTAAGGCAAACAACAATTTAGGAAAGGCAAAAAATCAGTTGAGAAGACTATATTTACATAAAATTTAAATATTGGGAAGGTTAAAGAAAACGTAAACAAATAGGTGGGTAAACGTAAACATTGGGAAGGTTGCATAAATCATAGACATTGAGAACATTATGTAAACTAGCCAGGAAAATCCCCTACTGGAGTAAGGTGCTGCGCCCTAGCGGACAGAAAATGTATAAGCATTGAGGAGGTTATAGAAAATTTAAAAAAGAAATAGATAGGTAAAGGTAAAAATTTGGAAAAATTGCATAAAATGTAAACATTGAGAACTCTATGATAAAGGAAGGATTTAGAGATAGAGCATTATTGCGACAGCTAAATTTGTTTACTTTTTAGCGGAAGGATTAACTAAAAGGTGCAACCTCTTTGGCCAGCGTGATACCATCGTTTCGATTTGTTAATATATTTTAGAGATTAAAAGTTCGATCGGAACTTAATGGATTAAAAGTTAATCCTTTTAAGACAATTATTTAACTATCGGAGAATAAAAATACGTAGAACATTGACAAGTTAATCCTTTTAAGACTATTATTTATACTATCAACTATTAAAAATACGTAGTACATTGAAAAGTTGTTTTGTTTATGTTTCAGCGAGATAAGAATGGTTGGAGATTAAGAGTGCAAAGTCCAAAAGCAGTTATAGGAGTAAGCAACTCTACTATTTATTTATATGTTAGAGATAAACAGTTCAAAGTCCAACAATTGTTATAGGATTAAGAAGTCCTACTATTTATTTTTGTTTTAGAGATAAACAGTTCAAAGTCCATATTTGTATTTCACCTAGACATCATCCAACTTGTCTATACATGATCCAACCTGTTTACATGTTGGTAAAGTTAAATATTGTAAAGGTTATGTAAACATTGAGAAGGTTGCACAAACACGAAAACAATGTAAAGGTTATGTAAACTTTGGAAAGGTTACAGAGTATAAAGAGGGTACCTAACCCTTCATCATATAGGTTATGATTATATAACCGTAGGGGAGGTTACATACTATAAAGTGGATACCTGACCCTTCATCGTATAGGTTATGATTATATAACCGTAGGAGAGGTTACAGCCTATAAAGTGGATACCTGACCGTTCATCGTATAGGTTATGATTACATAACCGTTGGGGAGGTTATAGACTATAAAGTGGGTACCTGACCCTTCATCGTATAGGTTATGATTATATAACCGTTGGGGAGGTTACATACTATAAAGTGGGTACCCGACCCTTCGTCGTATAGGTTATGATTATATAACCGTTGGGAAGGTTACAGACTATGAAGTGGGTACCTGACCCTATAACAAAACCTCAAGTCTCTCAAACGGTAGAAAAACAAAATGGCGGTGTAAGAAAAACAAAATGGCGGTCGGGTACACTCATGCTCTATAAGGTGGGTACCTAACCCTTCAACAAAACCTCAAGTCTCTCAAACAGTAGAAAAACAAAATGACGGTGTAAGAAAAACAATCCCGCAAGGAGTAACTGTTGCATGCAGGTACATGGGGAGTAACGCCCCCACGGGTTACCACAGTTCAGTACACCATGCATACTCACCAGAACAGTACACAAATCACTTACTCTCAACATAAGGTCAACTACAGTACACACCCTAGGGCCACCTCCCCTAGGAGATTTTTCCTACCAGGAAAGGGTGTGTTCGGTTACCCTAAGGGGCAGCCCCCCGACCGTACTAGGACTGGACAGGCCGATACCCTGCCCATCCGAATTTTCAAATATCACGAGTCATGGAAGAAATATAGCCGGACAGCTTTTATGGAATTCGACATGGCGAGGAAAAGGAATTTTACGACTGGCAACTTGGAACGTGCGAGGATTGAGGGGAAAGGAGTGCGAGTTACTGGAAGAGAAAGATAAGGCAAAGGTTGATCTGCTAGCTATTACTGAGATCAAGAGAAAAGGAAAAGGCGAAGAGAGAATAGGAGATAATATTTTACTCTACTCAGGGACCACTGAAGAAAGGATAGCCAGCAGAGGTGTAGGTTTCATGTTTAAGGAAGCCTTAATGAATACAGTGATTAAAGACTGGAAATTCGTTAGCGATCGGCTGATGGTGGTTGATTTAAAAGAAGGAGATGCCTTAAAGTCTATCATCGTAGTGTACGGACCGAATGATAATGCCATAGCCACTGAGAAGGAAGAATTCTTTGACTGTATTCAAAGAGAAATAGATGACGCACACGGTGAACCAATTGTCGTCGGAGACCTAAACGGCAGGGTTGGAAGAAATTCACAGTTGTGGCCGGATGTTTTAGGAGTACATGGAGAAGAATTTAAAAACGATAATGGGGAAAGAATACTCCAATTGTGTGCCAGCAATGGAATGATTGTCGCTAATAGCAAATTCCCTCATAAAAACGCACATAAATTTACAAGAGAGGAACCAAACAGGAACGAAAAGTCTGTAATAGACTATTTTCTAGTTAAGAAACATTCTCTCAAAGATTTGATTGACGTGCGAGTTAAAAGAGGTTTTGAAATTGGAAGCGACCACTACCTATTAAAGATGGATATGGTATGGAAAGGAGAGAGAAAAACTGGAAAGAACGCAAGAAGGATCCAACCAGAAGTGGTGAAGGCACATAGGTTGAAAGAAGAAGATGAAATCGCTACCTATTACCAGGAAGAAATAGAAAGAATGGCCAGTGATTTGGACTACCCGTGGGATTCGGATGACGTAGAAACGAGCTGGTTTTACTTAAAGAAGATAATTTTGGATGCAGCAACATTGGTTTGTGGAAAGAAAAGAATTGGAGGCCAACACAAGAGAACAGCATGGTGGTCTGATGAGGTTAAAAAAGTAATAAGAGAAAAGAAGACCCTCTGGAAAGAATACCTCGAGCACAAAACACCGGAGAACTACGAAAAGTACAAGAGGAAAAGAATTGAGGCTAAAAATAAAGTTATAGAAGCCAAGAGGATTACCTGGACAGAGTTTGGTCGAAAATTAGAATCCGATTTCTACCAAAATCAAAAGTTATTTTACTGAGTCCTCAAGGGATTAAGAAAGGAAAGAGCACCAATCCTGAAATTCGTCAAAGATAAGGAAGGAAACATTCTCAGGCAGAAGGAGGATATAATGGAAAGGTGGAGGGAGTACTTCCAAGATCTGTTGAATGAGAATGGACAAACGCCCTCCATAGATGAAGAGAAAAGAGAGATAGGACCCTGGGAAGAGGATGATTTTATTGATGATGACGAACTGGAAGAAGCACTCTGTAGTATGAAACTCGGGAAATCCGCAGGAAGTGACGGAGTAACTCCTGAAATGCTAAAATACATGGGGGCCAAAGGAAAAGAAATTTTGCTGCATCTGTTAAACTTAGTGTGGAAGCAAAAGAAAATACCGAAAGATTGGGAAGTAGCCGTCATTGTCCCTATCTTTAAGAAAGGAGATAACAGAGATTGTAACAACCACCGAGGTATATCTCTCTTAAGCGTACCAAGTAAAATTTACTCTAAGATTCTAGAAAAGAGAATAAGAAGAAGAATCGAAGGATTGCTTGAAGAGGAACAGTACGGCTTTCGTGAAAATCGTAGCACCCAAGACCTTATCTTTGCTATGAGACAGGTCTTCGAAAAAGTACTTGAAAAAGAAAGGGAAATGTCCGTGTGCTTTGTTGACCTTACAAAAGCCTTTGATCGAGTAAGAAAGTCAGATATCTTAGAGGCCTTAAGAGAAAAAGGGATCGATCATGGTCATATCCTGGCGGTTGAGAGTCTTTATAAGAAAACACGAAACGTGGTAAGATTTGCTAACTGCACCTCTAAGGAAATCGAAACTACCATAGGAATCCGGCAAGGGTGTAGTCTCAGCCCACTTTTGTTTATCTTAGTTATGGACTCAGCTATTCGGAGGGCTAAAGAGAAAATGCGGAAATATCACCTAGGATACGCCAATCTGAGACCAGTTAGCCTCTCATTACTTGCATTCGCCGATGACATTGTCATTTTCTCCGACACTGATAGGAATCTCCAGTACAATATTAATAAAGTGAAAGAAGAACTGCTGAAGATTAACATGATTATGAACCCTGCGAAAACAAAACTAATGAGGGTTGGGAAGAAACCCAGGAGAAACATGCGCGTCATCAGAGTCGAAGACGAAATCCTCGAACAGGTAGAAAACTTCAAATACCTGGGTGCGCACCTTAATGAATATGGATATATCGATTCGGAAGTGACTGAACGAATCGCAGCTGCGGGCAGGATGTTTGAAGCAGTGAAGAGAGGTTTTCTAAGCAGGCGAGAGGTGGAAAAGAAAACAAAAGTGGCTGTATTCCGATCGACATTTCTGCCCATTTTAACGTACTCGTCAGAATCATGGACGCTGACAAAGAAACATCGATCGAGAATACAGGCATCGGAAATGAGATTTCTTCGAAAGATCGAAGGAAAAACAAGAAGAGATAGAATACGCAACAACACCATCAGGTTGAACCTCAATGTTAAGTCGGCAAACGATATAATAGAGGAAAGTCAACTAAGATGGCTAGGGCACCTCCTGAGGATGGAACCAGGCAGAATCGCTAGCGAAACCTATCGAGTTAAAGTTGAGGGCAAGCGAGGAAAAGGGCGGCCAAGAAGAAAATGGGAAGATGAGGTAAAGAGCCACTTCCAGAGAAGAGGACTTCAATGGAATGACAGAAGGCGTCTTGTAGAGGACCGGCAGAGCTGGAGAGGGCTCTGTAGACTTCCTCCTCACACTGCTTAATGCGGTTCATAGAGGATAGACAATGATGATGAAGAAAAACAAAATGGAGGTCGGGCACACTCATGCTGTATAAGGTGGGTACCTAACCATTCAACAAAACCTCAAGTCTCTCAAACAGTAGAAAAACAAAATGGCGGTGTAAGAAAAAAAAATGGAGGTCGGGCATACTCATGCTCTATAAGGTGGATACCTAACCCTTTAACAAAACCTCAAGTCTCTCAAACAGTTGAAAAATAAAATGGCGGTGTAAGAAAAACAAAATGGAGGTCGGGCACACTCATGCTCAATAAGGTGGGTACCTAACCCTTCAATGGGTGGAGGGGGTAAATCTTGTGGGCGGAGCATAGGTCAGGTGGTGCCGTGGGTCACGTGACTGAATCACGTGACTAAAACATGTGGGCGGAGCATATACCGGAGGGTGTAATGGGTCACGTGACTGGATCACGTGACTAAAGGGGGCGAGGCATAAGGGTCACGTGACTAAAAAGGGACGTGGCATAGGGGTCACGTGACTAAAAAGGGGCGTGGCCTAATAGTTAAGGTTAGGTCGAGGTGAGACCACGTGGTGGTTAAGGTAGGGTCGAGGCAAGACCATGTGGCAATTAAGGTTAGGTCGAGGCAAAAATTCAAATTCAAATTTCCCGCCATAGGTCACGTGATCAAATGCTGGCTTCTGATTGGCTGCTCCTATCGGTGCACCAGCTCCCCTGTTTTCCCCCTACTCTTCCCTTTAAATTAGCTTACCCTTGTTCACTAATTTTATCAGGGCAGATAGCTGTCGAAGATCCGGAGTGCGTCCATCTGTTCAGGGTGCACTTAGAAAGTTCCCAACAGGCATGGGAAAGGTTTCATACATAGTGGGTGGCACTCGATAAGTTATAGAGAAAATCGCGCTCACTTCAAAATGGTGCTTCCAAACAAAAAAAAATAATTTAGAGTAAAATACATATTAGAATTTGTATTAATAATGCATGATTTCCAGGTATGAGTTATAAAATATTTTTTTTTTCCTTTTTTTATATTTCCGCGGAAAACTGGAGGCAACAAAGTTAAAATTCGTAATCAGTACCCTACAAAAACCTAAATGAACAAATTTGCAGAACTTCTCCAAAATTTTCCTCCGAGATCCCTTTCTGATTCCTATTCAACTGGGATCCAGATGTTTTTCGATTTTCAATTTTGATCCGTTTGTTAAACCGAATCTAACATTTGAGGTACCTATTTTACGTAGTATATAATGTTCTTTAATTTATAATAGAATACGAGTTTCTCTACGGTGCGCCGTTTAAATGTTTTAGGCCAAAAACTGAAAAAAGTCCGAAAATTTGTGTAGTTTCTCCCTTTTCTCCACCCTGGCTCACCCACCTAGTATAGGTAAAACATAGGTTATGTCTAATCTGACATCTAAAGAACAAATTAAAACCAGTAAGTTGGGCGATCAGTGAGGCAGGTTCTTCTCGAAGCGACTCTTTCAAATAATTAAGTCTTTCAACATTAGAAATGTGAGATTCATCATGGACCACGGAGACAAAAAGGTTCCTATAATTTTCCCACTTCACAAGGCCATGCGGCTGAGCTCTGACAAGGATCTCTCGCTGAGAGGACATTTGCTGTGAGAACTCGTGCTCCTTCTTCACTAACTTCCCCTATATACAGTGTTACATCATTTCATACAATGCAGGATTCCACTGATATTCTCTCCACACGTTCGAAGACGCACGCGAGGTACAACTCATCTGGGTCGCCTCCGGCATCTGTAACCCCCAAAGGATCGTCTCCGTATGTGGAACATCATCTTCATCATTATATGGGGTTTAATGACTTATCAAGGCATCAAAGAGTGGAATTCATGAGGAAAGGGAAGGGTCGCTATAATTTCCTGAAAGTTCCGGTTCATGTGAAACTTTTGTCATCAGGGACACCACAGTTTGTGGCATGAGGAAAGCTATTTGAACAAAGCTAATCCTTCCTCTGCCATGCACATCGAGGAGTAAAGTTTTCATTTATCGTCGAGCTCTCGAAGGCAGATGTTATTGGTCGTTGTGAGGTCGCCTGAAGGGACAGAAGTCTCAGCCAGATTTTTTTTTTAATTTCATTTTTTATCGTATACAGTAGTTTATTTACCTGCCAAAACTTTTATAGTTGAAATATATTTTTAAGACTTAGCACTTAAGACTAGCACTAGTTTAGACCAGAGTGACGACTGAGAGTTGCTAGTATTTGGTGCTTACATCATCAATGTTCGACTTTTAGACCATTTTCAATTTTTTTTTTCTCGATATATCGTGAGTGGGTATCGATAGAGGTGGTGTTTATGTCCCAAAATCAATTGAAATCCAAATTTCGATTTTTTGGCGCTTAAGCCTTTTTTAGAAAAACGACGTCAATATCTATTTAAATCTATCTATCAAGAAAATTGTATGTATTTGAGAGTGAAAAATAAATGGTTTGTCCAGAAGATGGAGAAATTCTCCGAAACGTTGACAAAGTAAAAATGTGAAAACTATTTCACATCCATAATAAAATTTAAAATTATTTTAAAAAGAAGATCTTCCAATATAACAAAATAAGATATTATTACGATTTAAAAAAAAACAACTAAATACTTGAATAAACAATTATCTAATCTGTCAGAAATAACATCACCATTGCAAGAAGGTAATCCAATAGTTTATACTTTTAGATGACAAACGCTATATAAAAAACTCAGAAAAACGCTTTATACAAATTGAAAAAGAATTGTTGGCTATTAGTGTTGCCGGTGTTAGGACATTTTCATTACTATACGTCGAACGGTAGAAGTCCAAACTCATCAAGCCTTCAGCTCATGTTACACCAGACCTTAATGCGCAACGACAAGCTCTTTGAGATGAGAAACACCTTGAGTCACTGATTTAAGGCTAACTAACCTTCATTATAATAAACGAAAATGCGTCCAACTTAAGGAGTTAGCATACTTATGGTAAACTTACGAAAGTGAAAATCACTAATTTTCAGGAGAACAAAAAGCTGTTATATTCTTCTGTGAATTAGGGCAGATTTCAATTGTTTTTGAGTGAAAAAGATAGAAAAGATACATTATAAGGAACCAATGCTATTGTTAAATTTATAAATTGTTATTATTGTAGAATTTAATAATTTTTTATCTTACATCTAATTATTTTTTAAGTTGGCAACATCTGTCACAAGTAACCATGATTCTCTTGTGTCCTTTCATCATGTACATGAATTGTATTAAACTTATGAAAATTCAAAGGTATGCATAATTATAGTGTTTATTATCTTTATGCAGAGTTTTGTACTATTTAGAAATATATCAAGGATAAGTTACCCATGTGATTGTAAAACACGTTTCTTTGTCAGTCTCACATTTTATATTATTTTTCTTGACCACTGTAAATATTTGTGTATTTTATTGTTTTGTATTTTTGCAGGTCTTTTTGAATATAAATATATTTATTTGCACTTAAATATATTTAATTAAATTTATATTACATTTAATTTAATATTGATTTTTTATATGTTTTTAGAACTGAAGATGAATGTATAGCATTCGAAACTAGTTTTCAATAAAAACAAAATTATATAATTAAGTGGCAAATAATTTATCAATTCCAAATTAGATTGATCCTTCTATTCCAATATGCGGATGTCAACTTTTTGAATTATATATTTCAATAACTGATTGAACTGCATTGTCTTTATTTCACAACTTCAATCAAAAACAAATATAACTACAGCAGGTTATGGGCTCAGAATTGCTGTCACGCCTGATGTTTGTTTGAAAGGAAAATTTTTGGAATGTTAAAAGCAGTTTCGTGCCAGTGTGCAGTCAACGTTGAGCGTCAGCTCAAGGTAAGACCTTTTAATTTTTTAAAATTTACTTTGTATTTTGAAATTTTCTTTATTAAGCTATCATCGTTTGTTAAGTTAAAAGTTTAATTGTAAAAACATGTGTTTTTAATTGTTCTGCATTTTTGCAGGCCTTTTTGAATTAAATATTTCCATAACTGATTGAACTGCAATGTCTTTATTTCAAACCTTCAACCAAAAACAAATATAATTATTACAATTATTATCATTTAATTATCATTTATTTTACATTTAATAAAATAATATACGTATTCAAAAGAGTTAAGAATTCTTTTTCGGTTTATTATGCCTTCTCTTGTCAGGTACCGCGTCGGCGAAGTACCTAATGCAGCCAATCAAAGTCCCGTTCAGACGCGCTTTGTAATCCACTCTGTACTTGCCGTATGGAAAGTTCGGCAGTGATGGATCAGCTTTGATCTTCTCCAACTCCAGGTCTATTACTTCGTACGTTCCCTGCAAGAAAATAACGTGTGTTTTCATTTATTTTCAACACCTGTATACATTAGTATCCCGCAGATGCAAGATGAAACAGACACAACTTCATCCTTTCTAATGACAGATATTTTAATATTTACACCACTATCACCTCTATATCCTAAGAGCAGCCAAAACAAGTACCAGGCCAAAATAATTGACACAGTAGGTGATTTACCAGCAACATGTGTTAGAGGAAATACCATGAGGGGCTGCTACGTAGAATTTAATGCAGATGATGATATATATTCCTAATGAGTCCGGTTCGCTCACATGCGTCTATCTGAAACGGATGTCAGTGGAGGATGGTGGAGCCTACGGGTAAGAGATTATCTAGATTCACTGCTCTGTCTGCGGTACCAGGAGTATGGCTACCCCGCAAGGACCTGTACCAAAGACCGGACACAAAGCGAAGGATTGTCCGGAGAGGCAGAAGGCCCTATGCTGCAGGGACTGCAAAATAAAGAACAGAGCGGAGAAGAGGACACATGTAACGGGCTGTAGGGAATGCCCGTAACATCTGAAAAACATGGAAATGCTGGTGAAGAAAAACAGGTATGCGTAGGCTCCAGATCCTGCCGAAGACCAGTGGTCGGGGACGAGCTAGGATCTCCCGCCAGAGATGTTGACATCATGATGCTACTGGAGCTAAGGTGTTAAAACAATTTGATCGCTGGATTTGGTGTAGTGCCATGTGTAGTCGCTGTGAGCAGTGGTGAGGTGAGACAAAGGGCGGCGATAGTTAATCCTGATCTTAATGTGATGGAACTGATGAAATTCACCACGGCAGATCAGGCGGTATGTGACGTTAGATGGGGCGGAATAGCATTCGCACTTATTTCTTCATGCATACCGTCTCAACCCGCAAGTTTGGAGGAAGGGTTAGTTCCCATGGAGACTGTTGCACTCAGATACAGAAGTCTCATAGTCCGTTCCGACGCCGATTCCTGGAGCAATGGAAGAATGGTAGAAGAGAGCGTGGCGAGGTGTAAACTCGGAGTGATCAATGAGCCCTCTCGCCCCACATTCGTTGGAGAGGGAGACCGGAGTTGGAAAGACGTGGCACTTGCCACAGCTATTATGGCTGGACGCACCGTAGATAGAACCCTACGGTCTGACACGAGCTCCAACCACCGGGTCACAGCCTTGAGTGTAGTGGATGAGAAAGGTGATGCCCTAGCAATTGAGAACGGCTATGTGACCCGATCGGCCTATTGTAGGAATTTCTCCAGTGAACTGGGGGAGCTAGAAGGCAGATTGTTTCTTGCCACGGCCTATGTAGACGACCTGGCAGTCATCGTGACCGAGAACAGCCAGATTACAGATACGAACGGAGAGGTATGTCAGTCTCGTTGCACAGTTGTGCGTGAGGAAGAAACTGAGTACAGTATTGGTTGAAACCCAGGTCATACTCCTAATAGACTCAACGGACAGGACTCACCCTATCGTCTTGGTGATACAAGGGCAAAGAGTGAGGCTGGGTGAGAAGATGACGTATCTTGGAGTTAGAATAAGAAGAGGATTTGACGCCACTCCTCACTTAACTTACTTCAAGGATAGAATGGAATAAGCAAGATAGGGGATGCATTCTGGGGCCTCAGGTACCCTGCCACTATAACTGTCTATGCCACTATAACGAAGGAGTGGTCCTGGGTATCCTGAAGTATGTAGAAGAAGAAGAGGAGACTGGCCACCATACTGAGATTGGTTCTGTTGCAGGTCACGAAGCCGTATAGGGACTTCGTCTGTGGACGGAAGGAGGTAGTAGGTCATTCGCATTTCATCTTGGGCAGGGTTCTTCCACCCGACATCGGTGAGCCACCAGAAGAAGAAGTATACTAGGATTGAGACCAGGTGGGCTGGACCAGACAGGCGGATGCGGACCAGAAAGTCTTGACAGTAGAAGGCACCCGGAAGGATGCGGCGGACCAGGAAGGCTGGACTGCAACCGGACGTACGCATTCCCAACATGGAGTCAAAACCTCATCAACAGCAGCAGAAGAGAGGACTGGCCACCATACAGCGATTGCCTCTGTTGCGGGTCACGATGCCGTAAATAGACTTCGTCTATGGGAGCGCACTGCTCCCATGCTGCGTAAGGCCCATATGTCAGGTAGAGAAAAAAACAAAATATGTTTCTAGTCCTGTACTGTAACCTGGGCTCAAAAACATTTAATTTTCCAGACAGAGTGGGAAAAAAAAAATTGTATGCAGAATTTCCTCAGTAATTCGGGAAAATAGTCTTGTCTCGATCAGACGTTGGGATTATTTTTTTATCAGACGATTTATATACAAAATTAATTTTTTGTGTTCAGATCTTCGCTTCTAGAGATCAGAGAAAACCCAAAAAAACGTCAAAGTTCTTGGTGTTATGTAGGTTGACGTGGTTCTTTTTTTTTCTTAATCTTTAGTTTATTGAGTAATATTACGTGCTTTCTCAATAAAGTACCATCGTAATAATGATTAAAGAGATCATTCACACCATATTTACAGAAATTTAAATGAAAAAAATAATAATAAATAAGAAGAAAGAAATAAAAATAAAATAAATTTAAATGAAGCTGGACTCAATCGGGAAATAAATTCGACAGCATTCACTTTTTCACATCTCCTCCCACATAAGTACAATAAAACAATTTTTAAACAATTTTGTACACTACCCATATATTTTAAGTTTGTCAAGTTGAAAATATATTTTTAAAGTTTCGGTTTAGTTTCTAAAGTTTTTTTAAGTAGAAATTTCTGCTTTTTTATTCTTACATTAGATTATTACAGAGTGTATTATTGACAACAGATTGGAGGGAGGAGGTTCAGTCGCATCCGTCTTCTTTCGGATACGCTCAGTTATCCATCTAGAGTCTTCCTCATGAAAAACATATTTTTGCTAATTCCGGTCCGATTTCGATCATTCCTTTTTACATTTTAGAGAGTTTAACCACCTTTCTTATGAATTTATACATGATTTACCATAAAATACTTACTTTTTGAATTATGCGCAAATAAAATTTTCTTTTCACTGTAACTTTTTCTCCTAAAGTTTCTGGTTGACATACTACATATATTAAAAGTTAAAGAGCTTTCAGGAGAAGGCTTTAGGCAAGTTTTCTCAAAATCGTTACAGCCGTTTACGAGGAAATTGCATAAAAAAACTAAAATCCATGCGATAATAGCTTCCGGTTAGTAATTCCGGATAATAATTCCGGTTAGTCCGATGCGCTGTATCTTTGTAACAATCTTTGTAAAAAATCTGGTGCGGTGCGCGCATCACACAACTTTCCGTTACCGTCCTATAATAATTATCTTTTTAATATAGTTTTAAAGAGTTCACATTAACACTGCTTCTAATAAATTCAGCAGTATTCACTTCATCTGCCACTTAAGTACAATAAAACGGTTTTTTAAACAATTGTAGTACAACAATTCTGTACACTACCTATATATTTTAACGTTGTCAAGTTGCAAATATATTTTAAAAGTTTCTGGTTTAGTTTCCATGGAAACATTATCTTTCCATTAAATAATGTGAAAATAGAAATTATTTAGTTAATTTCCGCTTTGGTAATCGCTAATACCGATTTTGATGATTATTTTAATCTTTTATTATTTTTTTTCGATAATTTAATTATCTTTCATACAATTCTATACATATTTTACTATAAAATGCATACTTTTTAAGTTAAGCTCAAATAAAATATTCTTTTCATCATAACTTTTTCCCTGCTTACGGGGGTACTCGGATACCTCGGGGTAAGCAGACTAATTACCAACATCTCGAAGCTTACACAAAGACCAGCAGGACAGTACATTGGCAACTGAAATAATGCTCGTATAATGGACTTTAAAGTCGTCATCTCTAGATGAACGCTCTAACGTTTTATCACTTTAAAGACCAGGAGCTTTATAACAGCTTTTCTCTCAACTGACACATGAGTGGATATTGCTGTCATTCAGTAGATCAGATAGACCGGGAGAATAATATTTAATAAAAATTACTACTCGGTATTCTGGTTAGATGGATTTACTGCATATGCCTTAAGGGGATATTTCGAAACTATCGCTCTCTATTACTATTTGAAAATAATAAACTATTGCATAATAATTGGAATCGTTATTTATCTTGTTGCTATAAGAACAAGATGCGCTGGAGGATCAAACACCATTCATTTCTTAACCACTTTATCTATCAATCTACTCGTAAACCACGTAAATAATATTTGTTCGCATTCCCATAAATTATTTACTGATGATTTTAGTTATATTGATACAACTAGGCAAATAGAACCTAAGAACTAAACCTGTCAGTTAAGGCGAATTAAACTAAAGTGTGCTATTCCTAAGGTACAATATCTCTCAGAATTGAAGTTATATTTCATTTCGTATATTTTTTCTAAGATATTTCTAAGATTTAATAAAATATTTGGTATTTGACCCAAATACCATTTGAGGACTTCATTTATGTTTTAATACAATAGGGATTCCAATTTCAAATTCTCCTTATTGAAGGTTCATGTGCCTATTTCTTAGGGTAGCATACTAACGAAAATGGAAGCAATACTCACCGGTCGAATAGGGCACTCAGTATGTAAAGCTGCCAGAATAGCATCGAAGTAGCCTGGTAGGATTTGCTTCATATTGGTACAGATATGTGGAAATTCCACCTGAAAGAAATGAGGTTTCCACCCTCCGTTACCAAAGCTCGCAAAGTCCACTTCTCCCTACAAAAGATATCCACAAAAAAAAAATTAGTTTCACCCGAAAATGGGAATTAATAATTTTGGCCCATTTTGCATAAATGTTAGGTATAGAAATGTATTTATTCGGATTGTTTGTTTAATGCTGCATAGCCTCCGTTGCCTAAGCTGGCAAAGTCTTTTCCTCAACAGACCCTGTTATTTCTGTTAAGTGGCCTACACAGATAGGAGCAACGCTTCGGCGAACCAAGGTTCTATTCGGGTTTCTCTACACGCTATACGAAAAACGGTTCGCCAACAACAGTTACTCCAAAACGCCACATAGACTGCTTAGAAATCTAAAATACATTTAATTCATAAATGTTTTGTAGAAAATTAAAATATGAATTTCACAAGATCTAATCCTAGAAACTAAGATATTTTAAGAAAAATGGAAAATAAAAAACGCCATTTTCTAAAAAAAAAATATCTGATCTTCACATCTCCTCCCACATAAGTACAATAAAACAATTTTTAAACAATTTTGTACACTACCCATATATTTTAAGTTTGTCAAGTTGAAAATATATTTTTAAAGTTTCGGTTTAGTTTCTAAAGTTTTTTTAAGTAGAAATTTCTGCTTTTTTATTCTTACATTAGATTATTACAGAGTGTATTATTGACAACAGATTGGAGGGAGGAGGTTCAGTCGCATCCGTCTTCTTTCGGATACGCTCAGTTATCCATCTAGAGTCTTCCTCATGAAAAACATATTTTTGCTAATTCCGGTCCGATTTCGATCATTCCTTTTTACATTTTAGAGAGTTTAACCACCTTTCTTATGAATTTATACATGATTTACCATAAAATACTTACTTTTTGAATTATGCGCAAATAAAATTTTCTTTTCACTGTAACTTTTTCTCCTAAAGTTTCTGGTTGACATACTACATATATTAAAAGTTAAAGAGCTTTCAGGAGAAGGCTTTAGGCAAGTTTTCTCAAAATCGTTACAGCCGTTTACGAGGAAATTGCATAAAAAAACTAAAATCCATGCGATAATAGCTTCCGGTTAGTAATTCCGGATAATAATTCCGGTTAGTCCGATGCGCTGTATCTTTGTAACAATCTTTGTAAAAAATCTGGTGCGGTGCGCGCATCACACAACTTTCCGTTACCGTCCTATAATAATTATCTTTTTAATATAGTTTTAAAGAGTTCACATTAACACTGCTTCTAATAAATTCAGCAGTATTCACTTCATCTGCCACTTAAGTACAATAAAACGGTTTTTTAAACAATTGTAGTACAACAATTCTGTACACTACCTATATATTTTAACGTTGTCAAGTTGCAAATATATTTTAAAAGTTTCTGGTTTAGTTTCCATGGAAACATTATCTTTCCATTAAATAATGTGAAAATAGAAATTATTTAGTTAATTTCCGCTTTGGTAATCGCTAATACCGATTTTGATGATTATTTTAATCTTTTATTATTTTTTTTCGATAATTTAATTATCTTTCATACAATTCTATACATATTTTACTATAAAATGCATACTTTTTAAGTTAAGCTCAAATAAAATATTCTTTTCATCATAACTTTTTCCCTGCTTACGGGGGTACTCGGATACCTCGGGGTAAGCAGACTAATTACCAACATCTCGAAGCTTACACAAAGACCAGCAGGACAGTACATTGGCAACTGAAATAATGCTCGTATAATGGACTTTAAAGTCGTCATCTCTAGATGAACGCTCTAACGTTTTATCACTTTAAAGACCAGGAGCTTTATAACAGCTTTTCTCTCAACTGACACATGAGTGGATATTGCTGTCATTCAGTAGATCAGATAGACCGGGAGAATAATATTTAATAAAAATTACTACTCGGTATTCTGGTTAGATGGATTTACTGCATATGCCTTAAGGGGATATTTCGAAACTATCGCTCTCTATTACTATTTGAAAATAATAAACTATTGCATAATAATTGGAATCGTTATTTATCTTGTTGCTATAAGAACAAGATGCGCTGGAGGATCAAACACCATTCATTTCTTAACCACTTTATCTATCAATCTACTCGTAAACCACGTAAATAATATTTGTTCGCATTCCCATAAATTATTTACTGATGATTTTAGTTATATTGATACAACTAGGCAAATAGAACCTAAGAACTAAACCTGTCAGTTAAGGCGAATTAAACTAAAGTGTGCTATTCCTAAGGTACAATATCTCTCAGAATTGAAGTTATATTTCATTTCGTATATTTTTTCTAAGATATTTCTAAGATTTAATAAAATATTTGGTATTTGACCCAAATACCATTTGAGGACTTCATTTATGTTTTAATACAATAGGGATTCCAATTTCAAATTCTCCTTATTGAAGGTTCATGTGCCTATTTCTTAGGGTAGCATACTAACGAAAATGGAAGCAATACTCACCGGTCGAATAGGGCACTCAGTATGTAAAGCTGCCAGAATAGCATCGAAGTAGCCTGGTAGGATTTGCTTCATATTGGTACAGATATGTGGAAATTCCACCTGAAAGAAATGAGGTTTCCACCCTCCGTTACCAAAGCTCGCAAAGTCCACTTCTCCCTACAAAAGATATCCACAAAAAAAAAATTAGTTTCACCCGAAAATGGGAATTAATAATTTTGGCCCATTTTGCATAAATGTTAGGTATAGAAATGTATTTATTCGGATTGTTTGTTTAATGCTGCATAGCCTCCGTTGCCTAAGCTGGCAAAGTCTTTTCCTCAACAGACCCTGTTATTTCTGTTAAGTGGCCTACACAGATAGGAGCAACGCTTCGGCGAACCAAGGTTCTATTCGGGTTTCTCTACACGCTATACGAAAAACGGTTCGCCAACAACAGTTACTCCAAAACGCCACATAGACTGCTTAGAAATCTAAAATACATTTAATTCATAAATGTTTTGTAGAAAATTAAAATATGAATTTCACAAGATCTAATCCTAGAAACTAAGATATTTTAAGAAAAATGGAAAATAAAAAACGCCATTTTCTAAAAAAAAAATATCTGATCTTAGATTAGTATTTAAGATTCGTAAATAACAAAATCCAAACTAATTTAAAAAAGTTCATTTAACAAACAAAACAATATATATTACAGTAAATTTGCTTAACAAAATAATAAATTGAAATTATAGTTCAGAAATATAAAATCAAAGGCTATCCATTTCTCATAACAACAGAAAGATAACTGAAAATAAATAAAAAATTATGCAAAAAAGTATATCCATCAAAAGTAAGAAATTTGGGAATCGTGAAAAAAAACATTGATGTCTTTCATTTGGAAGCTTGCTGTTGATAATTTACAATCAGAAAATCAATGTCAGGCTTGATGAAGCTCAACTTGATTCTTAAGTCCCTTTTTCTTAAATTAATTGTAGATCATTTTTATTCATCTGCTAATAATTAAAAAAAATATGTGATGTTAACACCGCATGACTTCCTTGTACGCCTATTAAACTATAAATTGGTGGCTCTAAAAGTGGTCTTGAATTTTGTTTCTAGTTTCAGAAGAGTACATTATCTCAAAAACGACATTCGGCGTCGCGACGTCCATCACCAACACACATATAGGCAAACACAAACACACACACACACACACACACACACACACACACACACACACGCGCGCGCGCGCGCGCACGCACACAATTATAAAAATATTAAAAACGTTTAGTGTGGACCTTGAGCCATTCACATTTCTCCCTTCGAAGAACGCCGGAGGTAAAAAAAAAAAAACAGTTTTAGGTAACAACAATACGCGATTAAAATACTTTCTCTACTGCATACAAGAAAGTAAACTCATTGGGAGAGGTGTTTTAAACCGTCAGATAACATTGACTATATTGGTTGTCTCATCTCGATTTGTGATTTTTAGCACCCCTTTTAAGAAGATGGGAGATAAAAAAATAAAAAAAAACGTTTCAGGTAGAGCAGCAATTCCGGCTAGCCAACTTTAACCAAAATCTAGAATATTTTATATTATAATATTTATATTGTTAATGAAATTATTTATATATAGTTTATTGTCTTCTTAATTTTAACGAGAATCAAGTATGTTATTTGTATTAATATATTAGTCTATAATACCAAATTTGAAAAATTTTCCATTATATTTTAATATAATTTTTGATGAAGATCTATTATGACCTTCATGTAAAGTATCACTTTCGGCTATATAATTTTATCCAAAATCTTATATATTATTTATACTGATGTGAAATTTTATATACTTACCAAATTTGAGATGTTTTGTATTTCATTTTAAAATAATTTTTGATAAAAGTCTATTATGACCTTCAAGTAAGTTTTCCAATTTTAATCAATCTATTATGTTATTTATACTAATTATACCAGATGTTGCCCGTGGCTTCGCACGCGAATATTTCATTTCTGCCATTTCTTTTTAATTTATATACGTTCATGGTAAGGATATTATAGTTACATAATAATTACGTTACACATTGTATGTGCGTGAGGCAGATTCTGCTCTAAGACCGAAAATAGAACCTTTAGTCAAAACATTCATCATTTTTTTTAACTTTCAAATGAAACACTCGAGCTATTAAATCGTGTTTTTGTGTGTCTTTTAAGGCATCTCCAATTCCGGACCATTTCGGGCCAATTGTAAACGTGATAAACAAATCAGGACGATCATGGTGATGAAGATATGTCATGACATCCTGAGTTCTCTCATCCATTACCACGTTGATATCCACCCCCCTTACTCATGACATCTTTGAGATGGGCATACTTTTCCGTTGGCAGCTTGCTCTGGTTGAATCTTATAAAGTTAGGCCAATCCTTTTCTATCTATATAGGTTTATGGTAAGGATAACTATAATATATATAATAATTGTGCTTCACATTGAGTGTGCGTGAGGCAAACCCCGTTTTTGCCACTCTACTAAGCATGTAACACCTACTTAGACCGAAAATAGAATCCTTAGTCAAATCATGCATCATTTTTTTAAACTTTTTAATGAAACACTTGAGCTATTATATCGTGTCTAACATGAGGCTTTTTTCCGACTTTTAAGGCATCTTCAATTTTAGACCATTTACAATAGGTTACATGTAAACATGACTAACAAATCAGGGCGATAATATCATTTAATAGTCTTATAAATTATATGCATTACAGCTACATCATCCTATAACTATAATTCATATAATAATTGTGTTTCGCATTGTGTATGCGGGTGGCAAGCTCTGCTTCTGTAGCACACTGGGTTCTTGATTCGGTGCATAGGCATCACAAACCGAAATTCAATTTTTCAAAATGATATAATTGAATTTTATAAAGGTTTGATGGGTTCATTGTAATGAAAACCGAATTAATCTACGGAGTGAAGTATATTAACAGATTCTTTTTATTCGAAACTGACGTCAGATTTGGTTTTACCACTCTAAAAACCCTCATACACAAATTTCCGAGCAAATCTAAAAATTAATTTTTTTTCTCATAAATTTTACCGAGGGATTGACAAAATTTTTTTAATGATTCAAAAATATTCTCCTAAATCAGGAACCATTTGAACGATCCAAACTAAATTTGGGTCGTCAGTAAAGGTTCTCAAACTATGCAATTTCTTTAACCGTGGAGTTTCTACGTGTTTTAGAACCAATGTTATAAGCAAAATAACCTCAATTTTGTTTTTATTTTGTTTTCGCATTCTTTTAAACAGACTTTCAAAGATAATGCAAAACCTGTTTATATGTCTGGAAAGCAGAAACTCATCTCTTTCTTAAGAGCCTAATAACGTCAATATCGGATACGCTACAGAGGTTCAAATCCAAACGTTATTTCGAGAATTTAAGAATTTCGAGCATCCTCGGATATGAACAAATTTTTTTTTTGTGTTCGATGATATTTTCAAAATTGAGGTTTAATTGTATGCTGAATCAAAATCTGCCATCATTTTCGGTTTGAAAAAATCTGTAAGGCTAGTTTACCTAATAATTTAAAAACTTTTTTAAATGTATTTTACCAAAAATCTATTACTTTTTAATGTTTATATTTTTCCTTTAATATCCTTTGAAAACAAAAAAGTTTTGCTGAAAAACCATCTCGATGTCACTTTTCTAACTTAAGAAATAAAATAAAGCAGTTTCAACGTGCTTTAGTATAATTTAACGTATAATTTTGTTTTTATTGAAAACTAGTTTCAATTGTTACATTCATCTTCAGTTCTAAAAACACACAAAAATTCATAAATAAGCAATTCATAATATAATTTGGTGTTATTATACATATTAAATTAAATGTAATATAAATTAGTATTATAAAAAAATTATGAATTTAATTAAGACAAGAAATTAAATACATGTTGATACTCACCAAGGTTTAAGTAGCTTATATCAAACAGAAAAGGTTGCATGCATCTCCAATTTTAGACCATTTCGGGTTACTTGTAAACATGATAAACAAATCAGGACGATCATTATGAAAATATATCATGACATCCTGAGTTCTTTCATGCATATAATGAGGTCTACCAGTAAAAAAGGATAAAAACGTAAGGATCTTTCCAATAATGAAAAGTTATGGGATTTGACCAAGGAAGTTATAGTTATGAAATAGGGTCTATAACCCAGGAAGTAATTGTTTTATTTCCTTAGTCCTTGCTAGTTGCTGATCCATGACAGTCGACCAGTTCATCAGATCTCTAGTTTCAGTCATATTATTCTGTACCATTAACCAATAAAGTATTTTCTAAGGCTTACACTCATCTACTCTGTTAGCTGGTGCTCCCAACAGAACACCGTCACCGCCCAAATTGTTGGTGGCGTTCGACAAGGGACACCAGCACTCCATTTGATAATTGGCGCTCGAAAAGGCACACCATCCACCTGCATCTCACCTGTAGCTTTGGCTCGTAGTTTTAGAAGGACTTGCAAATTTTCCACTTCTCTCAGATTCTATTTGCAAGCCGGCTCACTTATCTAAGCATCCCTCGCTTCAAGTTCTACATTTCGGACAGATCTAAGCTATCTGTCACCATCTCTACTGGACTCACAGACCTCAGGTATCCGGAAGATGACAACAGATAGATAGATTGTAAGGTAAAACTTTTACTTTATATTTTAGTTGTAAGAGTTATAATTATGTTTAAATTCTGGTAAACCGAATATTAAGGTTATTATAATTAAAGTTTTTGAAAAGTAAGCTATTTGCTATTAAATCAGATAATTTAAAGAATTTTATAAACGCCGTGAGACAATTAAAAATGAATTTTGTAATAAAAATTGTTCATATAAAGAATGGCATTAATACAGATTATTAAATGAAGCACTTGCTCGTCTCACTAAAATATATAATTTTGAAACTATTGATAATTTATTATACAAATTCGAATATATTTTTTATGATAAAAAATCAATTCAAGAATCATAATATTCATTTTGAATATTAAATAATCAAGAAAATTATTCAAGACAAGCCAAATATTTAAAAAACGCTATTAAACATCCACAAGTAATTTATCCGAGAACATATTCAACAAAATAATCGTAAATGATTCACAACGGAACAAAACAACCGCAATCTAGAAATTCTAGAAGTAATTACAAATATAGACCAAATAATAATTATAGACGCCAACATCAGCACAGATTTTTTTAATAGTTTTACCGGACTAACGGTATCTATGGGGTCCGTAAATTCTAAACAAAATATCTGATGTGGAACAACGCATGGCTTCCTTGTACGCCTATTCAGGGGTGCCCACAAGGAGCTGTTACGACGCAAGCTGTGTCGTAAAAATACTTGAGAGAGGGGGTGGCGAAAAGTGTTCTTTTTTGAGTTTTTACAGCGAAAGGCGGTTGTTTGAAGAATAAATAGAAAAAATGTACACTAAAACGCAAATTATATGAGTGGTGATCCAGATAAACTAGAACAGAAAGTGGTAAAGGTTTGTTGTTGACGAAAATTTTGGAACATCACTTTCATAGATATCAATAGATATTTTTCCCAGAATCTTGTTATTCTATCTATATCTTGGAAACTTGTTTTATTCAAACAAGACCATTCTCTACCAAATTAAAGTAGACAAAATATTTTGCACTTTATGTCCATAAGATATTTCTCTATTATCATTCTCTCAGCCGCTAATGCCCACTGAAAATGAGGCCAAATTACCCAAAAGTGGCAAAATGTTTGATTTCTATAAAAACTATCTATCATTATGACCATACATTATATTAAATTTCATGGAATACGCATAAAAATACATAAATATTTGGTGTATCTAAATTTCATACAATATTTTTATTCAAGCATAAGCGTTACAAATTAATGTTTTACAAAAAAAAGAATTAGTACAATGTGTAAGTAAACATTCTACTTTGTATTGTATTGTATTGTACATTGTATTGTAAATAAAACTGCAATTTCATAGCAGAATTGCTTGTGCATGAGTTTCAACCCAATATATATAATTATCTAATTATTCATGGTAGACTCGTATAGTATAACCTTCTAATTGGTACGGTTCGGCGAATGATATAAAATGAGGTGAGACCTTTGCTTCGGCGAGTGTAGTGATAGCAGACTTCCAGTGCTTTTTCGATAGCCGGGGAGATTATATTATTAAGGAGATGTCTTTTTTTATAAATTTCTTTTTAAGTCGTAAAGATATCGGATTTTTAAACCACTGAAGCAATAGACACAAAATTATAAAAGTAAAAAAAACAAACTGTTGGCAAAAAAATTACTATTATAAAATTAAATGGGAATATGGGGAAGTTAAATATGATAATATTGGAAACATTTTCAACTTTATTGGTGGTATGAAGAAAATGTTTCTATCACAAAATTTGCACAATTGTTCTATTGTAACTTAGAAGATTTTGTATAAAATCAGCTGTATAAAATTGACTCACTCATCACAGCCATTGCATCTTATAATTATAAGATAATTTTTCTTTGAAACATACATTCTGAGAAATATAAGCAGTGTCAGACAAAGCATTTAGATGCATGAATAAAAAATAATTGGTATTCACCTTGAATGGAATAGGTCAATGGCGAGGTTTAAACACCCGTAAATTCAGAATGAATGTCACTGGCGCGGCCTAAATTGGTACGGTGAATGAGAGGTAAATAGATATCCAATCAGCTCAGCAGAATTATATCAATGCTTTTATTCCTCTTTTAAATGTAAGAACAAAAAATTCTAAATTTTTATGAAATGTTTTCTTTTCTTTGACTAATTCAAAAATAAATTTTGCTTAGAAGGCTCATAAATTTATTGCTCACACTGATTTAAATATTTGCTTCACTATGCCAACCAACCTACCATTTAGCAAATATATATATATATATATATATATATATATATATATATATATATATATATATATATTTATTTATATAATTCATCTTAACACATTACGTTTTATTTAATTCTTGCATATACTAGGGTGTTACAAAAGCATTAATTGATTACTGGCATTAAAGTCTTCATTTTAATCCTAATTCTACTCTGGTGTAAACAATACATATATTACTGTTCACTTTGACTAATCCTTTATTTAATTTTTCGCCTTGAAACCAAGGACTGGTGCCATCACCAATTTCAACGCTTGGGAGAAAGATGAGTAAAAGTAATTGACAATGATGACCTATATTTTGAAGAGTAATTTTAATGTGTAGATTTTATGATGAAATTGAAATAAATATTATTTTATGCACAAAGACTTTTTTAACGACCTAGTATTAGTTTGTTTTTGTATAAATTTTACAAAACTAATAATAAATAATTTTAAATTCTCATAAGTTTGCTTCATACAAGTATTACATTATAAATAAAGAATGAAATTGAAGTAATAATATTTATTACTTATTCTATATATATATATATATATATATATATATATATATATATAAAACAGTTCAATGTCCATCGTTCATACAAACGGTGATTAAAAAATCATAGAAAATTAAATAGTTGATTTGTTAATGATTCAGCAAGATAATTAAAGGTAGAGGATTAGATGTTCAAAGTAAAGATCAAAGTCCATGTTTACATTTCACCTATATGTGATCCAACTTGTATACACATGATCACTGTTTATACATGTGTATCTGTTTATACATGTGTAACTGTTTATACATGATCCAGTCTATTTACACATGATCCAGCTTACATTTAGGCAAAATTGAAGGTTATGAACTTTATGTAAACATGGAGAAGGTTACAAAAACACCTAAACAAAATGAAGGTTATGTTGCCGTTAAGATGGTTTTCGACTATAAAATGAGTACCTGGCCCTTCCACAAAGCCTTAAGCTCCTCAAGTCAAAGAACACAAAATGGTGGCGTAAGAAAATCAAAATGGCGGCGTATAAAAAAACAAAATGGTGATCAGGCAGACTCAGCTATTATAAGATTTTGATATTACCCGACCCTGAAGTTGGAAATCTAAGTTTCTCAAGTCGCAGAAAAACAAAATGGCGGTGTAATAAAAACGAAATGGCGTTGTATGCGCAATAGCGCTGAAAGGCGCGAGGTCTAATAGTTAAGGTTATGTCGGGAATTATATTGAAATTCAAATTTGGTGTCATGGTCACGTGACTAAATAGACCGTAGGTTGTAGCCTGATAATTAAGATTAGGTTTAAATTTAAATTTCTCGCCATGGATTCCATGAGAAAATGCTTCTGATTGGCTACTCCGAAAATAAAATTCCACTTAGGCAGTGGAGGGAAAGGAGGAATCGTTCACCAGCTCTCCCAATTCTGCTCTACTAATAAATAATGAAAATTTTTTTAGTAAAAAATACTAGCCTAATTCTAACCTTGCTGTGGTATTTAAAGGATAACAGTCTATGTAATGAAACTTATTTTGTTACTATCAAGATCACCATACATATTTACCGAAATATCATCATTGATTGTGATTTCAAATGTCATGTTTGTCGAGTAGAGGTATTTGTTACGGCTGACTTTGTTGATTCTCGTGCTATTGATGTAAAGTTGATGAGTTCCTGAGTCTTCGCATAGGTCGACCTGGTGCACCACGACACGGAAAGGTCCCTGCATAAAATAAAAATACATAGAGTATTAATGTTCGTATACATCATTTGATAACTTTTATATCTTACAACCCCATTCGTCCTAAGGGACGGAATGTATTTGCATATTTACTTAAGTGCATTGTTGGATAGCTAGAGAAACTTGGTATTGCAGTCGGGTACTTTCCATACCCAAATAAAAATTAAGACTCTTCTTTACTTAATACCTTAATTACACAGATATATAATTATATACACAGATATAAGGAGCTTTCTATATTTTGACATGCACAGATGAACGGGACGGAATGTACTTGCAAAGAGCCGTAATATGCAATGGAAGACTCTCGGCCACTACACCAAAGTTCAATATTTCATTGACGCCAACCTCACTAACAACCCACCATTGCGCTTATGTAGTACGCATGCAAGTATGTTCCGTCCCTTAGGACAAATGAGGTTGTAAGATATACAAATTATTTTCATAGTCGGGGTTTTTATTTTTTATTAAATTCAATTTTATTTTTACGTTTTTAGTTTTTCAGATATTGTCCATTTATAATTTATTACCATATGATCATGAACTTACAAATGATATGCCATGAAACATCAACAAAAAGTCGAAACTTCTTAAAATATAATGAAATATTTTTCAGTATTTTGAGCTCACAATGTTTCAAAGCATCAACGAGAATTCACTGAGTAATTTTAACCATTTAAAATCTAAGGCGTAGAGAGATGGAGGCGCCATCGCCCGGTCATTGTACCGCACCAGGTCCTCCATGTTGGGGGAACAATCACACTGACTCTCATCCGGTACACTAATACAACACTCTATACTCACCCCAACACTACACAGACAAAGGTCACTATAAGTATACACTCTAGGAAGCCACCACATTTCTAGAATTGGTTTCATTCTAAGCAAGAAGATGAGCCAGCAAGTCATTCGCTTTGAACCAATAAGCCCCAGGATCTGCTATCTCAGAATAAAGGGAAATCCCATAATTACAGCTTGATTAGTGTCCATGCTCCGACGGAACCATCTGGGGATGATGAAAAAGATATCTTCTATAGATTGGAACAATGCTTTGACTTCTGCCCACCAGCTGATGTTAACATTATTCTGGGCGACTATAACGCACAGTTCGGAAAGAAAAGAGAAAACTTACCTACCATTGGTATACATTACATCCAAATGATAATGGGATGAGGACGATAAATTTTGCTGCTTCGAAAGGACTTTTGGTCGGCAGCACTATGTTCCGTCATAAAAGAATCCACTTAGCAACATGGCACTCCAAGAATGGATTCACATGTAACCAAATAGATCATTTGTTAATGAGCAATCGTCATATCACCAGTTTGATGGATGTGAGGGTCTATGGAGGAACCAATGTTGATTTCGATCACTACCTCACAATCTCTAGAATCAGAGCAAGAATCTCGAGCATCAGAAATCAACGTGGAGTGCAAAACCCCTAAAATTCTAAAAAGCTCAAGAATCTCGAGGTTACACAACTCTTCTGAAAAAGTATGAACAGCAGATTTAAAAATCTGTATCAGGCTGGTGACATGGATCAACAGTAGCAAAAGTGTAAAAGAATCATGGAAGAACTGGCGATTTTTGTACTTGCATATCATAGGCCGACCAATAATAAGTCCTGGTTCGATGAAGAATGCCAAAGAGTGACCAATCAGAAGAATCTTGTCTATAGATCAATGTTACAGAGGAGACACACAAGAAGATCAGTGAAGGAATATAGATCCAGAAGAAGAGAAGAGAAATATACTCACCAGAGAAAAAAAAGAGCATGGGAACGCCTCCAACAAATGGAAAACCTCCGGAATAATAATGAGGTAAGAAAATTTTACCAGAAAATTTACAGCAGCCGACAATCATTTAAGCCAAGAATTAATGCATGCAGAGAAAGCGAGGGAAATCTGATCACAGAGTGCATGTTTTGTGACAGTGGCGGAACTACTTCGATGTCTTCTTAAATGATTTGGCGGAAGAAGAGAGACAGAAAATAGAGATGCCCCCAGGAGAATTGGAACCGCCTGATATGGAAAACGTGGAAGAACCACTGGAACAGCAAAAAAATAAAAAAACACCGGTACCGGACGGACTCTCTGCAGAATTGTTCAAGCACGGAGGAGAAGAATTAGTCAGATTCCTCTACAATATTGTAATGGATGTCTGAAAGAGGAAATCCCTTCAGAATGGTCCAAAGCAGCCCGATTTACAAGAAAGAGGGTGTGCTAGATTGTCATAACTATTGAGGTATATCTCTCTTGCGCTTATAAGGTGTTCTCCCAGAGCCTCTATAAAAAACTTCTCCCTTTTGCTTTTTTTTTTAGAGGGTTAAGTTTTTTATAGAGGGTCTAGGAACAATTCTGCAGAGAGTCCGTCCGGTACCGGTGTTTTTTTGTTTTTTTTTATTGTTCCAGTGCTTCTTCCACGTTTCCTATATCAGGCGGTTCCAATTCTCCTGGGGCATCTCAATTTTCTGTCTCTCTTCTTCCGCCAAATCATTTAAGAAGACACCGAAGTAGTTCCGCCACTGTCCCAAAACATGCACTCTGTGATCAGATTTCCCTCGCTTTCTGTTTCAGTGACATGAAGACCATGATGCACACCCTGATGAGCACGTTGAACATTGTGCTTCAACAAGTTTTCTCAGAAACAAAGAATGGATAGACATTCTATCATAAATTATAACATAACAGAGCTCGCAAAGCGTAAGCTAGAGCTAGAATCCCTGCTCACAGGCCATCAGTTGTCGCACTCACAGACACAAAACTCAACAGACAAAGACACATACACTTTCGCGGTTACCACACATACAGACTTGACTCACAAACCCCCGGACATGGTGGCGTCGCACTCCTGGTGCGTTATGACATCCCATCACGACTGGTAAACAACAATACACTCAATGACGAAAAACATACAGCAATCACCATACAAGTCAAACTCAAACACACATACAAAATCACATGCATATACAGGCGTCCAGGAGGAACACTAGACACCACCAAGACACTGCTACAAGAAACTGAAACCGACCGACAACATATCATTGTAGGAGACCTCAATGCCAAACATCACACCTGGAACTGCAGTCGACCAAATGCATTAGGAAATCATCTGACTAAAACAAAGTACACTATTATTCATCCTAATGCATACACATTCAGACATCACTCAAACCCGGCATACACATCCACACTGGATCTTCTACTCACACAACAATCACACAGATTCACACACTGCGCAACATTGGAATTCAGTGACAATGACCACATTCCCGTACTATACCAACTCGGCAGGGACACAACAAGAATCCCACCCACTCACCACAAATACAATTTCCAACAAGCAGACTGGAAACAATACAAAAATACAGTATACACTAACATACCCAACATAACACCACTCACAAAAATCCAAGACATAGACACTCCCATAGGCACACTACAAAACATCATAAACGAGGCAGCCACTACAGCCATACCCACATTCACCCCCACTCCTATACACCTGCACAAACCACCAGCACACATACTTACACTCATCAAACAACGAAATAACATTAAAAATTGCTGGTACAGGACCAAAGACCCCACATACAGACCAATCATAAACAGTCTCACTAGACAAATCACTTCCCTAATGTCACAGTGGAAAACATGCTTATGGCATGAAAAACTCCGCCGTGCCCACAGCGATCCCAAAAACTTCTGGAAATTAGTCAGAAGCCACAACACCAAATCCAAATCGGTGAAAATACAGCGCGGCGATGAGCTTCTCACTCCCGCAGATCAGGCCAAAATACTTGCCGATTACTATGTAGGACGTGACAAAGCACGTACAGTCACAACATATCATCATATCCCACTGACTGATATTGCACATAACAGCATATTTTCCACATATAAAGAACTGACTGCAACCATGAGAAAAACGAGGGGAAATAAGTCAACAGGAGAGGACAATATCTCTTATGTCCTACTCAAACAACTCCCCAGAAAATCCCATATGTATCTCCTCAACATTTTCAACTCATGCTCACGCCTCAGATACTATCCCACCGAGTGGAAACATGCTATCGTCGTTCCACTCCTCAAACCCCGAAAACGAGGAGCGATACCGGAAGAATACCGCCCCATCAGCCTCCTCAACCATATCTCAAAAATATATGAGAAACTTATTCTTATCCACATCCGCAAACACTGTGAATCACATGATATCATCCCTCCGGAACAAACCGGGTTTACCCGCGGCGTTAGCTGCTATCACCATGTAGCCAAACTACAGTATGATGCAGCCAATAACCTTAATCGAAACCTGGCCACGGCAATGATCGCTTTAGATTGCACGCAGGCTTTTGACTCTGTATCCCACTCCACCCTAATTGATAAACTCAGGCTTCATCACTTCCCGGACCAACAGATCGACATTATTGGATCCTATATCAGTGACCGGATTTTCTCTGTACGTGTCAATTCTGATACCTCTGCCCCCCGCCCAGTCACCTGCGGTGTCCCACAGGGCTCGGTCCTTGCGCCTGTCATATAGTAGGGCAAAAGATTGACGATGTTCAAATCGCCGCATATGCTGATGATATTGATATATACACAGCAAGCATGAATGCAGACCACGCTATGCGCAAGGCCCAAACTGTAGCCCAACTGATTACAGAACATCTACAAAACATAAACATACACATCAACACGCAAAAAACTGACGCCATTGTATTCTCTTACATGAAAACACTCACCAAACAACCTAAACTAAACGGACAAACAATACAGAACAAAAGACACCTCACGTACCTCGGTATGAAACTTGAAAGACATCTATCTATCACAGCTCACATAAAACACAGAGCATATATCGCTAGAGCCACAGCACACCAACTCAAACACTTACTCTACTCACCTGGGCTGCCACTCAGACTCAAAATCCTAATATACAAAGCCATCCTTAGACCTACACTACTACACGGTGCACCCCTCCTTCATCAGCTATACCCCACAGCCCTGAAGTCCTTCCAAACATACAGAAGATCACAAAAAGGACGTCACTCGAAAGATGAAACATGAAACTCATCCACAACGAACTACAATTAGATACTATATAACAGCACATCACAAGGCGACACGTCGAATTCTTTGAGCAGAATCTAAGAAGGTACCAGACAGGCTACATGAGAGGAAAGTCAACCCTGGATCAGATATACTCCATCAGAGATATTCTAGAAAGGTGCAGAGATTATTATATCCATACATGCCATCTGTTCATAGACTTTCGGAAAGCCTTTGATAGTATTAAAATAAATAAGATATAACAATTTAAGATATACAGGTTGGGAGAACAATATTTAACAAATCCAGTATGATATCGACGTTCGCAGATGATATAGATATTATTGAAAGAACCACTACTGATTTAAAAAATGCCTTCTTCTGCGTTCAGACAGCATCATCTAGAGTCGTTCTGGAAGTTAATGGAGAAAAAACAAAATATATGCATACAGACCCATGACTTGATGTAAACGAGTCATCGTATTTTGTGGCCGGTGGTTGTTAGTTTGTGAACGTGAAAGAGTTTATTTATATTGGTTCACAAGTAAACTCCAACCACGATATGTAAGCCGAGATTCATCGGAGGATCTCGACGGCAAGTAAATGTTACTTTGGGCTACAAAAGCATTTAAAGAGCAGAGTAATTTCTCGGATCACTAAGGTTCAAATTTATAAGACCCGTGCTTACTTATACCTCTGAATGTTGGTCATTGACTGGTAAACAGGAAGCGCTTCTACTAAGGTTTGAAAAGAGAATCCTAAAAATAATTTACGGCCCAGTTTGCAACAATGGAAACTGAAGAATATGCACCAATGGTAAACTAGTGGGACTCTTACAAGAGCCTTGATGTCGTAAGAGTAATAAAAGTAGGATGTCTTCGATAGTATGACCCCAGACCAGATTCCTAGGAGGATACTTGAAGAAAGGGTTTATGGAACGAGAAGACTGGGTAAACCTCGCCTACGATGGATTGACGGAGTGGCGGCGGATGCAAGGTCCATCTTGGGGATTCGCAACTGGAGAGCGGCAGCAACCAGTAGAGAAGACTGGCGGACCAAACTATTAGAGGCCTTGACTATTGAAGAGTTATTGCTCCATGAAAGATGATGATGCAAATTGGTCGTGTGGTTCACTCAAAAAATCGTTAGATATCCACAAACGGCCTGATTAAACACATTTAATATTACATTTTCTTAGTATTTTGAGCTCAAGATGTTTCAAAACATTCACAGGATCACAAAAAGTAATTTTAGCCATGAGAATTGAAAATCGATTGAGCTGTTCATTGCCTTTTGAGGGCTTCGCTAATCGCGAAAACTACAGAACCAATCTTTACAAAATTTTAACTATATCATCTTCGTGCAATACAAAACAAAATATCTGGTGTGTCCACTCACAGGACTTTCCATACAGCTTTGGGTGATAATCCAAATTAAAAACTGTTTGTAGAATTTTGTTCAATGCGCTTTATCTTTGCAAAAATTGGTCAGATTTGGATGGTATTTTAAAGTCATCTACTTAAAGCTTTCTAACTATTCATATATGAGGTATATCTCTTAGAAAAAAAAGGAAAACAAATTATGACGGAAATAATACTTTATTTCCGCATAATTCGAAAAGTTCGCATTTTATGGCAAATATTGAATGTAATCATTTGAAAGATAATTGAATTCCCAAAAAAACATCATCTAAATCGTACCATTATTAGCAAACATTTTACTTTCCTACCGCTACTAGGTAAAGAAATTATTGTAATCGGGAGAAAATTTCGATGTGCATTTTTCAACGATTCGTTTTGAGGCGTTTCAGAGCCCTCTGAGTCGGAAAATAGCATTTTTGGTCATTTGTCTCTCTGTTTGTGTGTGACAGGATTAACTCTTGATAGGGTGGACTGATTTTGTGGCTGATTATTTCGTTATGTCCCCCGATCTCTGTGTAGGAAATCCGGCTTCTTTTGAGCAATAGTGGCTGCATAATATCCGAGAATCGTGTTTTCCTCTTTAGAGTTATGCTTTTCGAGTTACTTGCTAGTATTTAACTATTTTTGATGACTTTTGCCGATGATATAGTAGTTCTCGCCAAAAATGACAAAGACTTTACAATAGTTTCAGAATTCTCCAAGCATATCTAGAAAAAGTTAATATGGAAATAAACCCCGATAAAACAAAGATGATGAGAATCGTTAGAATGCCTCAGGGAGAGAAGAGAATTATAAGAATGAAGAACAAACCCATCGAACATATCGAAAGTTTCAAACACCTGGGAGCCCATTTGGATGAGAAAGGATCCATCGATAAGGAAATCGAAGAAAGAGTGAGTTCGGCTGGAAAGATGTTATATGCTGTAAATATAAAATATCTGAATAAAAGGTAACCAAGCAAGGACACAAAATTAAAGGTTTACAAATCTACGTTTCTCCCCATACTAACTTACTCCTCGGAAGCATGGACAGTAACCATAAAACAAAGAAGCAAAATGCAAGCATCCGAAATGAGATTCCTTAAAAAGATAGAGGGGAAAACCAGAACAGACCTAATCCGAAATACAACTATTCGATCAAACCTATGTATCGAACTTGCAGAAAAGGTTGTTGAAGAAAGCTGTCTAACGTGGTTGAACACGTTTCAAGGATGAGGAACAGTCGTCTTGCATGGATGACATATGAAGCGAAGGTTGACGGAATAAGGCCTAAAGGAAGACCCCGAAGCACCCGGAAGAAGTAGTACGGGAATACTTTACAAAGAGAGGACTGGATTGAAATAGGAGAAGAGAACTGGTGAAGGATTGTGGAACATGGTCCAGGCTTTACAGAAAGACACCTTACACTGCATAGAGCGATAGACGAAGTATGATTATGATGATCGTTGGTTCGGTGGTAAATAGATATGGGCAAAAAGTATTCTTGAATAACGAGTACCGAATATTTTACTCGAATACTCTCACTATCCTGGATTAGATAGGACAGGGAATGGAAGGATTAACGAAGACTGATCCCTATTCGAATCTAATCTCGCCTACTGAGAGTATTCTAGTAAAATGCTCGATATTCTTTACTCCGAGTTCTTTTGGCACATCTCTTATGGTAAATGGGATCAACTGGATTGAAATAGGAGAAGAGAACTGGTGAAGGATTGTGGAACATGGTCCAGGCTTTACAGAAAGACACCTTACACTGCATAGAGCGATAGACGAAGTATGATTATGATGATCGTTGGTTCGGTGGTAAATAGATATGGGCAAAAAGTATTCTTGAATAACGAGTACCGAATATTTTACTCGAATACTCTCACTATCCTGGATTAGAAAGGACAGGGAATGGAAGGATTAACGAAGACTGATCCCTATTCGAATCTAATCTCGCCTACTGAGAGTATTCTAGTAAAATGCTCGATATTCTTTACTCCGAGTTCTTTTGGCACATCTCTTATGGTAAATGGGATCAACTGCATTTTTGTGAAAACAAAAGTTTGTTGCTATTTATCTGGAATTTGGTTCAGGCACGTTAACCTATCCCCTCTATTTTCACAAAAATGCAGTTGATCACTTTTACCTCCGAACCGACGATATATACGTTATATCGGTAAATAACTAGACAATTTCAATTTTTCTCATTTTAAATTAAACTACGCTTCCTGGCACAATTTAATTATCCCGTGGTCAAGCATACTGGAAAAGACCCTGGTTAAAGAACCGTGCGACGTCGTGGAGACCATTTTGTCTGAGTTATTTAATTTAAATTTCTGCTGTAGTTCCAGTATGTGCTCTGTATCCTAGTCGTGGAAAAGGTGCTTTTCATCTCTCGCTCGACCTGCTGATACAATTGAAGAAGTTAAAGGTATAAAAATCTCTTCTTTCCTTTGCTACCTTTTGATCCTAAGTTTCCTAGCTTTTTTTTTCTAGATGTCTTCCTTGAGAAGCCTAATTGAGTACCAGGTCAGTTATCTTAAAATATAATATTGTACAAATTTTACAGTCTATATCGCATTATATATATATATATTTTTTTTTCAGAACTTTTAGCCGCCATATATATATATATATATATATATATATATATATATATATATATATATATACTCAAATCAAGCAATAGCGAAGCATTGCCGAGTCAGTAAATATGCAATATTATTACTGAGTATTTAATATTTTGCTCTTATTCTATGATTCTACGTTAATACTCTTCAACATCTTAATGCAATAATACTCACCCCGAACTGCTCCTGTGAGTGACATAGATCAGCAATGCAGATCCAAAGGAAGAGTTTTGTCGATACCCTCAGGCACATCATTGCAACTGAGCATGTCAACTGAGCATGCAACGTTTTTCCTGTGTACGATCTACTGATAATATGTAACCAGAGATTGAATTTAACTCTTATTTTTCTGTCTCAGTGAATAAAAGTCCAGGTATGATTTATATGTTTGGCATGAGAAAATAAAAGTCATATCATGACTTTTATTTTTCAAAGGTCAACATTTTTCAAGTCATGATGTGATATTTATATTTAAATAATTTTATATTTTTATATTTAAAAATAAAAATTTCTGAACTTTTTGAGAGAGAAAAATAAGAATTAAATTCAATCCCTGGCTGTAACTTTTCATTTGTGAGATTTTAAATGTGATCTTATTGAAGGAGAAAAACGTAATAAAATTATCAACACCATCAATACCAAAATTTTTGGCTTCAAAATGTTTTCATATAATTTATTACTTCTCAATTTTTCGAATTTTCAATCCCACCCTCAGAACATTTTTGGACAGATATTCCTTTTTTCACTTATCTCTATATTGTTTTCTTATATTGTTTTGTTGTATACGAAGGGAATGTGTTTTTCTACTCATTAAATTCCAGGAATGATATATTTCGAGTTTATAAGAATTTTAAAAGAACAGGCCATAAGCTGCGATTTTGGCGATTTGGAGAAATAAATGATACGAGATCGTTTTGTTGTTGTAATTATCAGTTATGATTTTAGAAAAAGCCTGCTTAGTAGGACAGAATTAACTTTGCAAAAGTTGATTGACACGGCTAATTCCGTAGAGGAAACGGAACAACAATTACAAAACATGAAAAAAAATGAAGATGGTACCTGAGGTGTAGAAAATGTGACGAGTTTAAGAAAAGAAGAAAAAAGAGAAACAAATCTAGAAAATGCAAGTTTTTTAAAAAATTCATGAGTTCAATAAAAGTAAGTGCCCAGCATTTGGTAAGCAATGTAATAAATGTTTGAAATTTAATCATTTTGCCATAGTCTGCCCTGCAAGATTAAACAAGTTGAGGGAGGTAAAGGAGGTTGATAGTGACAGTGAATTGAGTGTGCTTAAAATTTCCTCACGTGAAATAAGAAAAATGAAAGTTTCTTTAAATATAAATGGTAAAATTTTATATGCACTCATAGATACGGGAGCGACCTGCAATGTCATTGAATGAAAACATTTTTATTCAACGATATTCTGTCATATAGTTAGGAGCGCAAGTTTTTTAATGGAACAAGAGAGAAAGCAGCATATGAATGTACTTTGACTATTAAAATGAAGAAAAGACCTTGGGATTAGGCACCGCTTTAGAAATGAAACTAATTAGCCCAGATAACGATGTTGTAGTGAGCAAAGTTGAAGCTGCAGAATATAAGGAAATATTTTCTAATGAATTAGGAGATATTGATATCTTTATGGCAAATTAAAAGTGATGCTATTCCAATGATAGAATCACCAAGAAGATTTTCCATAGGTGTGAGAAGGCTAATAAAGGAAGAATTAGAAAAATTGGAACAACGGGGAATAATTAGAAAAGTAACCAAACCTATGGAATGGAACACAAACATGGTTTTAGTAGTAACACCAAAAAGAAATCGTATATGCATCGCACTACGCGCGTACAGCTTCGATATCGTACATCAAAAAGGCTCACAAAATGTCGTCACGGACTGGTTGTCTCGGGTCCTGTATACAAATCCGCTTCAGCAAGCAGGTCCCTCCGGAGACACTGTCGGGGAAGAGACGTTGCGTGATGAGGACACGGTAGATGCAGATGAAATTCCCGAGGAAATTCGACATACCCCCCTCAACGAGATGGATACCATCGTGAACCGACACACGCACCAGATCATCTGGAAAACTCGTACAGAAGGAATGTCGCGAACGGAATACACGAAGTATGGTCGCCACAATATTGTAACTGTTTGGACAGTTCCCTCAGTGCCACCGGCGGATGTCGCCTGCATTCTTAACTTGAGTACTAAACCAGGCAAGACATATTACCTTTATGTAGAAAATAAAACGGTTCTAGACCGCATCAAGCATCTATTAGAAACAGAGCGCGTAGGAGCCGATAGGAACCTAATATTATGTTCAAAAATGGTGGAAACGGCTAAGGAACCAGACCGGCAAAAATACTTAGTTAAGGCCTATCATGAAGGGAAAACCAATCATCGAGGGGTACTAGAAACTCTTGCTGCGTTGAGCCGCAGGTATTACTGGCACCACATGCGCCGAACGATCCGGGAGGTTCTGCAAAAGTGTACAATATGCCACCGGGCGAAGTACGACAGACACCCCATCAATATCCATCCCGAAGTGTCACATACCCCGAATTCGCCACTGTTAGAGGTACAGGTAGATATCTTTACTTGGGAAGGCTCGCAATGGCTTACTATTCTTGACAACTTTAACAAGCTAGCCATGGCTTACCCGTTACCAAACAAAACAGCCGACGCTGTTTGGGATGGCATGCTCAGTTGGATATCATGCTACGGAGTACCGCACAACATTACGTCGGACGGTGGGAGGGAATTCAAGAACGCTCGTACAACTACGGAATGTTCAGACTTGAATATAAAGTGGCATTTTAACTCCCCCGGTAACCCACAAGGACGAGGTGCTATCGAACGTCTCCATAATACATTAGGGGAACATCTTCGGTTATTTCAATTACATAAGGGATTAGGAGCCATCGCAGCAATGCCTAGGGCAGTAGTGGCTTACAATAACACAATACATTCCGCTACAGGTTTTACACCGGTGGAAGAGGTATTCGGTCATCCGTTACGGAATAGGGGAGATATCCTTACCACCGCGTACACACATCTGCGAGATGCAGTAACCCACAAACGTAGACAGTTAGCCGATATCTCACAAAAGGTATACTAGGCTCACAAAAGAAAAAAATTCGAGGGCAAATCGGGAGTGCGTAGCGGTACCGGATGAATCTCACAGAATCTTATTAGGTATGACGGTATACTGCCGACCACCGTCCAGCCGTCGAAAAGGGGATCAGCGCTTTGAAGGACCTTTCAGGGTGGTAGCGCTACGAGAACATAACATAGTTTCTATTCAGGAGATGACAGGTGCACAGAGGATAAGACACACCCACATCCGGCACCTTCGCATCCCTCTCAATCCAGGCAATTTGGAAGTGTAAAATAACAAAATTATTTTTCCTTGATGCTGTCGTTCTTTTAGTATAAGTAGTTCTATCACTAAGTAGAGAATTACGTTAATTGTCAAACCATTGTGAAAATTCTGGTGTATTTGTAAATATGATGTACATACAAGGTTTTATTGTTTAGTTGTAAAGTTTATAGAATAGTTTAGTTGTTTAGTATGTGTTAGTTTTGTTTGTCAAAAAGTTATTTTATTTTGTCTTTAGTTTTACCCAGAGTTCACTTTGTGAACTGTGGCGGAGGTGATAAGTAGTGTATGTAAATAATTAGTGTAAATAAACAATGTAAGACTATATAAACCCTTGCAAAAGATAAATAAAGTCAGTATTATCCAAACATCCGTGTTGTTCACTTCGTGCCTTATCCTTTCTTTTTTTACGTCTTATTTTCTCGAGTATTTTAACTTATAATGTATAATATATATATATATATATATATATATATATATATATATATATATATATATATATATATATATATATATATGTATGTATGTATGTATGTTTTTAATACAGGATAAAAACAATATTTAAAATTGTTTTGAAACTAATTTCTCGTATCTTTTATTTGTAATAATTAATAAAACAAGAGTCAGTAGAACTGTCTTTATTTATGTAAAACAGATGTGATAGAATACAGAACAATACCAAACCTCTCCGGTTGTTATATTTCAAGTAACCACCCCAAACACCTTCTTTTGTTTAATAAAAATATAAAATACAAAATTCTATTTCAAACTAAATTTTTAGAATAAGGGTTTGTCACAGCTTTTTCAGCTATTTCCTTAAGCGTTTCTGAGCTTATTCCTGTTTGTCTAAATACAACCGTTTCTGTTTCTAACAATATTTTGGCAATCACTAATTCTTCATTAGGAATTTCATCTAATGGCAACCGTGACAATGCATCTGTGATGCTGACTTCTGCTTCTTTTTTGAAATTGATCACTAGATCAAATCCTATTAACTCCAGAAGCATCCTTTAGATTCTTTTTGGTGCTTCACTTAAACTCTGTTTAAAAATCGTTTCCAAGGGCTGATGGTCAGATTCCACTTGGATATTTTTTCCAAAAATATATTTTTCATAAAGCTTCACTCCAAATAAAATTGCTATGATTTCCTTTTCAATTTGGGCATACCTTTTTCCGGTTTTAGTGAGTGTTCTCGATGCATATTCCACAGACTGTCCTTCCTGCAACAGCACTGCACCCAACCTATAACTGCTTGAATTCACTTGAAGACGGATTTCTTTGGTTTCATCAAAATATTGTAAAACTGGTGTCTGCATCAGTCTTTCTTTTTCAGCCTCCACGCATCTTCTTGTGCTCCATCCCAGTTTTCAGCTTGTGGAGTCACTATAATTGAATGATTTGGTAAATATCTTGCCAAATAATTTACCATTCCTAGGAATGATTTTCTCTGAGTTTCATCGACAGGTCTTGGTAGTTCAGCCTTCTGAACTACCAAGATTTCATTACCCAATTTCATTGGGTCTGCCTTGGTTCCCTCGGGGGTTATAATTTAATGCTTTTGGTGCGATGCATATACGATTTCTTTTTGGTGTTACTACTAAAACCATGTTTGTGTTCCATTCCATAGGTTTGGTTACTTTTCTAATTATTCCCCGTTGTTCCAATTTTTCTAATTCTTCCTTTATTAGCCTTCTCACACCTATGGAAAATCTTCTTGGTGATTCTATCATTGGAATAGCATCACTTTTAATTTGCCATAAAGATATCAATATCTCCTAATTCATTAGAAAATATTTCCTTATATTCTGCAGCTTCAACTTTGCTCACTACAACATCGTTATCTGGGCTAATTAGTTTCATTTCTAAAGCAGTGCCTAATCCCAAGGTCTTTTCTTCATTTTAATAGTCAAAGTACATTCATATGCTGCTTTCTCTCTTGTTCCATTAAAAAACTTGCGCTCCTAACTATATGACAGAATATCGTTGAATAAAAATGTTTTCATTCAATGACATTGCAGGTCGCTCCCGTATCTATGAGTGCATATAAAATTTTACCATTTATATTTAAAGAAACTTTCATTTTTCTTATTTCACGTGAGGAAATTTTAAGCACACTCAATTCACTGTCACTATCAACCTCCTTTACCTCCCTCAACTTGTTTAATCTTGCAGGGCAGACTATGGCAAAATGATTAAATTTCAAACATTTATTACATTGCTTACCAAATGCTGGGCACTTACTTTTATTGAACTCATGAATTTTTTAAAAAACTTGCATTTTCTAGATTTGTTTCTCTGAATGAAAGGTTACAGCCAGGGATTGAATTTAATTCTTATTTTTCTTATTTTCTTAAACTCATCACATTTTCTACACCTCAGGTACCATCTTTATTTTTTTTCATGTTTTGTAATTGTTTTCTCGTTTCCTCTACGGAATTAGCCGTGTCAATCAACTTTTGCAAAGTTAATTCTGTCCTACTAAGCAGGCTTTTTCTAAAATCATAACTGATAATTACAACAACAAAACGATCTCGTATCATTTATTTCTCCAAATCGCCAAAATCGCAGCTTATGGCCTGTTCTTATAAACTTATAAACTATAATTTATAAATTCTTATAAACTCGGAATATGTCATTCCTGGAATTTAATGAGTAGAAAAACACATTCCCTTCGTATACAACAAAACAATATAAGAAAACAATATAGAGATAAGTGAAAAAAGGAATATCTGATATGTTATTAGACCAAAACAATATACAGGGTAGGTGATTTACCAGTAACATGTGTTCGAGAAAACAACAAGGGTCTGGTATGTAGAATTTAACCTGGGTCGAATGTCCGTTCTAACAAAAACACATGTTTTGGGTTGTTCCCCTTTCATTCTGGATATGCCATATGTTCAGTAAAGAATTAACTTTTCTAATTAGTAGTGCATATCATGCAATCATCTTGGTTTCTCGACCAACGGCTATAAAAAGTGATCAGTAACCACGCTCGAGGTCCCCTCTCCACCCCAGCCAAATCCTCTATAAAGTGAAATCAAGTACCCATTTCATAGAGGGTGGGTGTGCCCAGCGAGAGTCTTTTGAACACGAATTCAATCCACCGCTGATATAACAGAAAAGAAATTTTCTGCCCACCGGATTCAGAAGCATAGTTACAATAATAATTCAGACGAGAGAAGACGTATATGTACTTTCTCATTGATACTACTTGATAGTGAATAATGAAAAAACTACTCATTGATATCATTCTATGTTCATCATTAGAATGTGCAGGATGGGCCATGGAAATATCTGCTCCGCCGTCAGGTTTTCACTTGGGCCTCCAAGTACCAGTGCCTTGTATCGGAAATCGTATTCGAAACACATTTTATTTAACTAATCACGTCCATTATAGGTTATATTTCAATATTTTAAAGGGAATTAACAACAAGGTTATAAACTAGTGGGCTTGAGTGACTCTAGAATTATAATATGAGGACGAGAATCTATCTAGCGATTAACTTGCAACACATGGGACACCAAGGTCAAATGGATAATTGTACTGCCCAAATATCTACGTATGGCCAGGCCATATTGCCGACCACATTGCCTAGTTGCAGGTTGTTGCTGGATTTTGCTGAGGGGTTGCCGGTGTTGTCCAGTGGGGTTGGAGAATATTTCATATTGCCGGGCCATACCCGACTCTTTCTCTGTAAATCCTAACCTCTCACTCATTTATTGCGTCTCCAAGGGCTATAGGCGATTATTTATTATTAAAGATTATTTTTCAATTGATTTTATATAAATGGTTAATTCAAAAATTATTTTACTAGAGAATTATTAATTCGCTCACATTATCTCAAATAAAGCATAGTTTCTTTAATTAAACAATTATACTAATAATAATTAAATTCAAACATTTGAAATACATACTCAAAATAATTACCACCACCCCATCAACTTCTGTCATTTTCCTTATTTTAAATAATTACCCGTTTTAATTCATAAAACAATTCTACTGTTATTTTTGTGAAACGAAAAACGAACAAATTTATGATCTCTTTTTTTACTTCAAATCCAGATTTTATGTCTACTGAATTTTCATGTTATCTCTTTCAATATATGGGGGGGGAGTTAAGTCCTGGAGACCAACAATATTTACGTTAATCCTAAAGAGCCTTTATGTAAATAAACCAAAACTATATATGTAGGATTACTAAAGGAATAAAGTCAGTTATCATTCCGAGTTCGTTGTGTTAATTACTAAACCTCTTCTTTTTTTTTAAACTTTTTCGCTCGATAAACCCTAAGTTTTATATATATATATATATATATATATATATATATATATTAACGATGGAATCAACATCTGCAGTTGCTGTTGATTTTTTAATGAAAAAACCTAGCCTTATTGGATAATAAGTCTAAAAAATAAGATGAAGTCCAAATGTTGTTCGACAGACTTCAAGAAACTACAAATGCAGTTCAATGACTTCTAAATAACGTAGATTAAAATTGAAATTTCTAGCCATGGGTCAGGTGACCAAATTCTAGCTTCTGATTAAATGTACTTCAAACCAAATGGTGTTTGGGTACACTCAGCCTCTATAAGATGGGTACCTGGCCCTTAGACAAAACCTTATACCCCTCAAGTAGCAGAAAACAAAGTGGTGGCAGGGTAAGCTCAGCCTCTATAAGGTGGGTTTTAAATCTGGGTAAATCTCAGTAAATCATGGGATAAATCTGGTGTTTAAGCATGGATGCTGATCACATCATTATAAATAAAATGGCGGCTAATCGTAAAAAAAATGGACACTCGGGGTGGAAGTGGTCCAGGGAGGGATGAAGCACTATGATTGGCTTGTTAAAGAGGGGTAGGAGTAAAAAGGGGCTAGGCATAATGGTCACGTGGCTAAAAGGCGCAAAGCCTAATTTTCACATGGCTAAACATGGACGGGGCTAAATAATTAGGGTTGGGTTGAGGCAAGGCTACGTGGCAGTAAGATAGGGTTGAGGCAAGACAACGTGGCACTAGAGCTAGCGATGGAGGGAATGGAGAAATCGTGCACCAGCTCTTCCAATTCTTCTCTATTATTAATTAATGCATAAGTATTATTACTAACCGAAATCTAATAATTTTGGGTATCATAGGATAAATAGAGATCACCGTAGAGTATATTTACCGAAATGTCATCATTGATTGTAACTTTAGTTGTCACGTTTGTCGAGTAGAGGTTTCTGGTACGGCTGACTTTGTTAATCTTCGTGCTGCTGAAGTGAATTTGACGAGTTCCTAACTCATCGCATAGCTCGAATTGGCGCACGATGATTCGGAAAGGTCCCTGTATAAAACAAAAAAAAAAAAAAATATATATATATATATAGTTATATATATACATAAATTATATATATATATATATATATATATATATATATATATATATATATATATATGATATATATATAATAGATGTATCATTAATGTCCATATGCATCTTACTATTATATGACAATTTAATGTAATAAAAAATAAAAACCCCGACTAAGGAAATAACTTTTATATCTCACAATGTACTTGCATTTTTACTTAAGTGCATTGGTGGGTTGTTAGTGCAGTTATTGCCTATAAATATTAAAACTTGGTATTGTACTCGGGTTCTACACCCAAATGAAAATTAAGAATCTTCTTTGCTCAATCCATTAATTTACTTACTGTAAGTTTACATACACAGAAGCAAGGAGCTTTCTGTATTTTGATAGGTACAGATGAACGGGACGGATTGTAATGGAAGACATCCAACTACTACACCATGGTTCAATATTCATGGGCGCTAACTTCACTAACAACTTACCAATGCGCTTAAGTAAATATGTTGGTACATTCCAGCCCTAAGGACGAATCCGGTTGAAAAATATAAAATTCATTTCCGCAGTCAGGGTTTCTATTGGATTATTATTTTTAATAATAGACCTTTGTATTCGACGAAGAAAAAATTTTTGTTAACCTCCCCTCAAAATTTCAAAGTTTCAAGATCCAAATATCGAATAAATAAAAAAAATCAATCCATCCGTCGTCCGCGACTTTTCTCCGAGACTGCAAGACCGATTTTCTTGAGATTCGGCAACAAGGTCACACCTCACCCCAGAATGATCCTCGGAACTCGACATTACCATTCGTCTGTTTGTTGCAAAATAGACACATTTTTTTCTTAACATTCCTAGTTCGGCATGCATACGGCAATCATCTTAGGACAAGCTTCAAATTTCTGCTCCCTAAGTGCCAACTGCTTGATTTCTTTGCTGAACTTGGTAGATATCTTTTATAAAGTATTCTGCAATGTCCTCTTCCCGAAACACTCCAATGCTCATTTGAAAGATAATCTAATTATCTAAACTGTAAACAAAAGCAATACGAAAAACCCTGTGAATAGACATATCAGATATTTTAGAAATATTACTATTTGTTGGAAATAATAAACCATTGTGCAATAATTTGCAGCGTTTTGTTTTTTAATTAAATTTTATTTTAATATTTATATTTTTACTGGTACTGGCTATTTATAATTTATTACCATTTGATCATAAACTTACAAATGACATGATAAGAAATATCAACAAAAAGTTGAAAATACTTCAAACATAATGAACTATTTTTCAGTACTTTGAGCTCAAAATGTTTCAAAACATTGACGAGAATTTACTGAGTAATTTAAGCCATCGAACTTTAAAATCGATAGTGCAGTCCACTAAAAAATTATTATATACCCTCAAACGGACAGATTAAACACATTTAATACAATATTTCTTTAATATTTGGAGCTCAAAATATTTCAAAACATTCATGGAATCACAATGAGCAATTAGACCAGTCAAACTTGAAAATCGGTGGAGCCATTCCCTCAAAAAATCGTATTATTGTTCAAAAGATTTTAATGAAACTTACCTAAAGTCTCCTTCTTAGAACCCTTTAACTGTCCATCCAACTAACCATTCCACAGAAAAAGGAGGAAAACGTTATGACGGTAAGAATATGTTATTTGCGCTTAATTCGAAAAGTGTACATTTTTGCTTATTATTCGAATGATCATTTGAAAGATAATTAAATTCCCTATAAAAAAAAGAACTTAACGAGGGCTCTAGGAGTTGAAAAAAAAAATAAAACACGCTGAAACTGCTATGTTATTTATCTCGAGTTTAAAAAATTATATCGACGTGTTTTTCCAGAAAAACATTTGTTTTTCAAATTATTTTGATGAAAAAATATAACTATTAAATAATTAATTTTTGTTCAAATAAATTTAAAAAAGTATATAAATTATTAAATAAACTATCATCATAAATTTTTGCACATCAAAAATGTTTATAGATTTTGATTCAGCACATCCAAAAGTCATAATTTTGAAAATATTATATTTGAGATGGGCAAAAAGTGCTCTTGAGTAACGAGTAAGGAGTATTTTACTCGAATGCTCTCACTAGCCGGGAATAGATAAGACTGGGGATGGAAGAGATAGCGAAAACTGACCAACCCTTTCCATCCATAGACGTATCTAATCCCGGCTAGTAAGAGTATTCGAGTAAAATAATCGGTATAATAATCTTTAATTAATTTAATAATCTTAAATCTTTAGATTAAGAATAATCTTTATTCAGAGTACTTTTTGTCCATCTCTTATGGTAAATGTGATAAACTTCATTTTTGTGAAAATAAAAGTTTGTTGCTTTTGTTGCGTTTGATTCACCTGTGGCTGAAACAAATTTACTTTTCATTATTGACTAAATTGTAAAATTATCAATAATTATTAGTTAATTATTGACAATTTCACATTTTTACTTTCTCTTATCTATATACGAAGGATATAGAAAGGGGAAGTATTGCGATCGTGAAAATTTTCGAATTCGAGTTTTCAACGGAAATACACGTTTTAAGGTCCACTGAGTCCAAATGACCAAGCCTCGCAAAATGGTCTGTGTGTGTGTCTGTGTTTCTGTATCTGTGTGTATGTGAACAGTCTAGCTCAAAAACGAAAAGTCGTACGATACTCAAATTACGTATTTAAGGTAGGTGTATGGCTGTGATGTTACAGCAACTTTTTCGTCAAAATCGACTAACCGGAAGTGCCACTTTATATAATCGATTTTACACTTTTTTACAATTTTCTCGAAAACGGCTCTAACGATTTTGATGAAACTTGCCTAAATTATTCTTCATAAAATCCTTTAACTTTTTATAAATGTAATACATCACCGAGGAAATGCGGGGAAAAAAGTTATGATGAAAAGAATATTTTATTTGCGCATAGCTTAAAAAGTATGCATTGTACGGTAAATTATTTATAGAATTGTAATTAAATTATCCAAAAAACAATAAAAGAATCATAAAAATCGGTCCAGTATTAGCAAAGATACAGTGTATTTTATGAGAAGCACAAGACCCTAGATGGATAACCAAGCGCATCCGAAAGGAGACGGATGCGACCGAACCTCCTCCCAACAATCCGCCAATCTGTTGTAAACAATACGCTGTGTAATAATGTAATTTAAGAATACAAAAGCGGAAATTAACTTAATAATTTCTACTTTCACATTATTCAATGGAAAGAAAATGTTTCCATGGAAACTAAACCAGAAAGTTTTAAAATATATTTGCAACTTGACAAAGTTAAATTATATGGGTAGTGTACAGGATTGTTGTATTAAAATTGTTTAAAAACCTTTTTTATTGTACTGAAGCGGGAGAAGTGTATGCTGCTAAGTTTATTACAAGCAGTGTTTATGTGAACTCTTTACAATTGTATTAAAAAGATAATTATTATAGGACGGTAAGGGAAAGTTGTGTGATGCGCGCTCGCACCAGATTTTTGTGAATAAATTTGGTTTAGGCACACATAAATTTTCACAAAAATGCAGTAGATCACTAAAAAACAATAGTAAGCAATAGTGAAGCATTCCGGATCAGCAAGGATAATATGCACACACACAGTTTTGCTCTAATACTATGATTCTCCATGATACTCTTTAACATCTTAATTCACTAATACTCATCGCGAACTGCTCCTGCTGTGATTGACACAGATGAGAAATGTAGATGCAAAGGAAGAAGGATACCAATAGCCCCGTGTACTTCATTGCAACTGAGCGTGTTATTCCCAGCTAACACGCAAAGATTTTCCTGTATACGATCTATGGATAATATGTTGTAACTTTTCACTAATGCTATTTTGTTATTATATTATTTATTATTTCTCAATTTTTCGAGATTTCAATCCCACCCTCAGAACTTTATTGTACAGATATTCACTTATCTCAATATTGCTTTCTTCTGTCACTAAATAGTCCAGAGGAAATGTGCATAAAGGTGTTACCTTGCAAATGGAAGGATAAAATATTTTATAAAAAGAATAATTTTTTTAATATTTTAAATATTTAATTAATAATTTTAAATATTTAATTAAAAGAATATATTGTGGCCAGCATGAGGAAACCGAGTTATCCAACAAAATTTCATTTCAGATTATTTTCTGTAACCTTAAAATCTCCAAATTTTTGGCTGTTTCTTTTTGGTATATTCAGAATATCTGGGTAACTATTGCTTCTAGTACAATACTTGTTCGTTTCGTTCTTAAATAGAAGACAATTCTCTACAAAATTCATCTTGTTGACTTTTTTATACATGCAACTGCAAACCGTGGTACAGAATTTCAAATATAAGATAGCTTCTCCAACTTTCCTAAAACCCATGACAAACACATCCTTTCACGATTTTTCCTGTAATTATTAATTGCAAAACAATTTTAAGTTTGGTTTTTATCCTGCAATAAAACATTTTCACTGCGGTCTATTGACAAATATTTCCTGGAGCATTATAAAAGTAATTGATAATTTGGTGATTCAATTACTGAAAATTTATATATAAACATCCTTAATGTTTTCATTCAGAATTTATTTAAATCATTTCTCCTTGACGACGTTTAATCAAATGTTGATAAAATGAAATGAGTCGAGAAGCAATTATTAAAACAATTTAGAAAAATCTGGTGCGGTGCGCGTATTGTACAACATTCCCTTACCGTCCTATAATAATTATCTTCTTAATATAATTTTAAAAAGTTCACATAAACAATGCTTGAAATAAACTCAGCAGCATTCACTTGTTCACATCTTCTCCCACTTCAGTACAATAAAACAGTTTTTTAAACAATTTTAGTACAACAATTCTGTACACTACCTATATATTTTAACTTCGTCAAGTTGCAAATATATTTTCAAAGTTTCGGTTTAGTTTTCTTGGAAATATTTTCTTTCCATTAAATAATATGAAAGCAGGAATTATTAAATTAATTTCCGCTTTTGTATTCTTAAATTATTTTATTACAGAGTATATTGCTTATAACAGATTGGTGGGAGAAGGTTCGGTCGCATCCGTCTCCTTTCAGATACGCTCGGTTATCCATCTAGTCTTGTGCTCCTCATAAAATACGCTGTATCTTTGCTAATATCGGTCCGATTTTGATGATTATTCTTTTGTTTTTTAGATAATTTAATTATCTTTCATACAATCATATACAATTACTATAAAATGCATGCTTTATAAGTTATGCGGAAATAAAATATTCTTTTCATCATAACTTTTTTCCTTCCATTTTCTCGTTGATATACTACATACATGAAAAGTTAAAGGGCTGTAAGGAGAAGACATTAGGCAAGTTTCATCAAAATCGTTAGAGCGATTTTCGAGAAAATTGTAAACAATTGTAATATCCATGATAAAATTACCATTTCCGGTTAGTCCGATGCGCTGTAGCTATTATTGGTCCGATTTTGATGATTCTTTTTTTTTTTTTTAGATGATTTAATTACCTTTCATAAAACTCTGTACATAATTTACCGTAAAATGCATACTTTTTAAGCCAAGCGCTAATAAAATATTCTTTTCATCATAATTTTTTACTCTGAATTTTTTCGGTGATTTACTACATAAATGAAAAGTTGAAGGCCTTTATGAAGAATAATTTAGGCAAGTTTCATCAAAATCGTTAGAGCCTTTTTCGAGAAAAATGTAAACAAGTGCAAAATACCTGATATAATAGCTAATTTCGGTTTGTCCGATGCGCTGTATCTTTGCTAATACTGGTATGATTTTGATGATTCTTTTATTGTATTTTAGATAATTTAATCACCCTTTATACAATTCTATACATAATTTACTGTAAAATGCATACTTTTTAAGCTATGCGCAAATAAAATATTCTTTTCATCATAACTTTTTTCCCTGCAATTCCTCGGTGATTAACTACATAAAGTTAAAGACCTTTATGAAGAATAATTTAGGCAAGTTTCATCAAAATCGTTAGAGCTGTTTTCGAGAAAATTGTAAAAAAGTGTAAAATCGATTATATAAAGTGGCACTTCCGGTTAGTCGATTTTGACGAAAATGTTGTTGTAACATCACATGCATGTGCCAACCTTAAATACCTAATTTCAGTATCGTACAACTTTTCGTTTTTGAGCTAGACTGTTCACATACACACAGACACACATACAGACCATTTTGCGAGACTTGGTCATTTGGACTGAGGAGACCTTAAAACGAGTATTTCCGTCGAAAACTCGAATTCGAAAATTTTCACGATCGCAATACTTCCCCTTACTATATACTACGTATATAGGTAAGGTAAAGTAAAAAGTGTTTGTATACAGACCCAATTGTTTTTACATGCTTAAAGTTGCCATGACAACGGCACGTACACAAGATGGCACAAGACCCTTGCGGACCCATATCGTGCATTATCTAAAAAACGGTGTTTGGACATTAAAATGCTGGAACAATACGTTCCATGAGAACGTATCTGATCTTGATACCCGCGTCAAAATCTTTAAAACGCGACCCCTCTCGTCACGATCCAAAGACTCAACACCTTCTGAATTTTGAAATCTTCCAGTTTTTCCATCAATTTTATTTAAGCCCTAGTAAGAATTTAAGAAACAAAATTGGAATTCGTCACATCTCTATGAAATTCTCTTTCTTTTAATATCTCATTCATTAAAATCCATCGCTTCTGAGGGCCGCATAAGGGATCTATACTACCATTATAATACATATATAGTAGCGATTTCAGTAGTGAAAATGAATTCATTACTAATATTGAAAATTCTGTTAAATATAATGTGAAAAATTTGTGACATTTCGTTACCAATAAAAAACAATAACATAAACAAATTGGCTGTAATGAAATTAAAAGATAAGACGCTCATTGGGCGTAGAAGGATTTCTTGAGGGTTATCAAGAACATTTCAAGTCGGTCTAATCGACACAACTTGCTAAATAAAATATTATTGCATTAGGACCTGATGAAGGCTCATACGACTTTTTACTGTTATTACTTATTACTGTTGATGAGATATTAATAGTAAACTAAGTAACTTTAAATCTTTGGTTCTTGATGGAGTTTCGACTTTTATTTTAATTAATATAGTGATATTTTCATAGAGCTATTGTATTTTATTTTCAATCTTTCCTTGAAAAATGGAGCGATGTGGAAAACAACTGTGTACGAGAATGGGGATGTATGTTATATTGAAAATTACAGGCCTGTATCAATTACATCTATTCTCTCTAAAGTAAATGAAACAATTATTTTCACTAGATTATTAGGCTATGTGTATAAATATATAGCTTTTGAACAGCGTGGGTTCGTACCAAAGCGATCTACCGTAACGATCTAACGTACTAATTTCACTGAGTACTTATCAGATTCACTCTATACACGCAAACAGGTAGATGTCAATGATACTGATTTCCGGAAGGCTTTTGAAAAGGTGAGCCATGATGCACTCATTTGTAAATCAAATAGAATGTGTATCAGTGGACTATCTCAGACATTGATCTATCCCAGAGCTTCCTGTTTAAAAGATCTAACTCAGTTTGTTAAGATAAATGATGTCAGTTCTAAATCTTATAATGTCTTCTCTGGAGAGGCCCAAAGAGCCTTTACTATTCCATTGTTTTAGAAATGATATATAATGACATGAAGTTTTTCGAGCTGTTGATGGCATTTAAGGACTGTGTTAAACTTCAACTTGATCTGGAAAATTTAATGAGGTGGTGGTCGAAAAATTTATTGTATTTACATATTAAAATATCTGATGTGGGCAACACATGACTTCCTTGTACGCCTATTAAACTATAAATCGGTGGCTCAAAAAGTGATCCTAAATTTGGTTACTAGTTTCCGAAGATTGCAGTATCTCAAAAACGACACTCGGCGTCGCGACATCCATCCATTGACACACACACACAAATGGGGAGGAAAACCAGTATTTTACACTCAATTTTAACACTTAAAACAAGTAATAAAAATGTTTAATTGGATTGGAAACCAAATTGCGTTTGTAACCTTTATTACCGAAACATATGATTTAGGTATTTAATTAAAATATAATTTTTGATGTAAGCTTGTTATGAACTTCAAGTAAAGTACCCTTTTCGGCTCACCAATTTTAATCAAAATATAGTAAATACATTCGTATCGATATAAAAGTCCTATTTACCATATTTGTGATGTTTTACATTATATTTTAATATAATTTTTGATGAAAGTCTAACATGACCTCCTAATAAAGTACCGCTTCCGGTTTTCAAAAAGTGATCCTGAATTTGGTTACTAGCTTCCGAAGATTGCAGTATCTCAAAAACGACACTCGGCGTCGCGACATCCATCTATTGACACACACACAAATGGGGAAGAAAGTCATTAAAAAAAACACTATAATAATTGCCGATTAAAGATCTTATATACCCATAATTCGGCCATTTATAAACATAGAGGAGAAATGTAAGGTATTTTGGAATCAGCATAACAAGGCATTAAAATAAGAAAGAACAAAAAAATCGAAAAATAAAAAAATCTCTATTTATAAATGCTTTTGGTTTATTATTTTCAATAAAGATCTTTAGGAAAACATTTTTGTAACCTCTCCATAAAATTTGAAGCTTTACGTTTCAAGATACGTAGAATCCAAATACCGAATAAAAAAAAAATGCGCCCGCAAAACGAAAGGTGGTGAAATTCCCTACAAAACGAAATAATAATAATTTAAATCGGACCATTATTAGCTGAGATATAGCGTAATGAACTTCGTAGAATGATTCTCCCGGCGCGCCGGGCGGCTATTCATCGTGGCCCTAGACCCTCTGACTTATCTATTGTGCTTCTGACTTTCTCTTATCTCTCTGCTTTATCCTTCCTTAGATTATTTCTGCATTTCCATTAGCTTTCGTTTTTTTTGTTAATGAAGTGCACATCAAATATTTCCTCTGTATCATTTTACATCACAGCCTACTTGCATTGGCACATTTTTTTTTAAATTAACACTCCCGGCACTCTCACGGCGATCATCTTGTGACAAGCTTCAAATTTCTTTTCCTTTGGTGCCTACTGCTTAATTTTTTTTACTTGGACAGAATAGATATTTTTGATTATGTCTTAATACAATAAGACAAATTGCTTAAATATAATAACAAAATTACTGATAATTTTTATTTAATATGAATTAATTTATAAATATTATTCCGTAACAAATTCTATTCATCATCTATGTCACTCTCAGAACCCGACAGAGGGCAGTAGCAGCATAATCGTGGTCTGGCAAGAAAACGCGTGCTTTGTGGAAGACACGTAGGCATTTTGTACAGTACACACGGTATCGTCCACAGTATGAACGAATCTCGACATCGCAGGGTTTCGAATAGTAGAGTCCTCGCATTTCCTGGTCAACAATCTCTTGAAAGGGCCTCAAAAATCTCTATCGATGACCTTAGCCTTTTGTATCCTTATTTGTTGTCTTTGAATCTTTAGCTCTGCTTCTCTTACACGCTCCCTCCAAGGTCTTATTTCTTCTTCAGTTTTTGGATGTGGGTCGAAACTCGGATTGTAGCTATTAGCCGCCAAAACAGGGTCGTAATTTACTAGATCATTAATGAAAGGGTCTAAATTCTTTATAATAAGGATATAATTCTTCAATCCATTATAAGGCTCATGAAATCTTGAATATTGAATCTTACAAAGCTTACTAGCACAGAAGATCGGAATTTCTTCTTCTGAAGATTCTTCATTTGATTCTTCCTTTAATTGTTCAACGGATGTGTCAGTCAGTATCTTCTGCATGAATCGACCTGCTCTAATCCTATTCAGACAAGTCGAACGGAGTATCAATAATATATAAATTAGGATAAGTTCTAATTAAGAACTAATTAGGATTAAGTTAATTAAGGATTGATTAATATTCATTAAAATAATTTACTGCATCGTGTTCGAAGTTATTAATACCGACTCCTGCACAAATGAAAAACTATTCAAAAGTTATGTCTTCTATAAATTAGAACTTTTTTGGCCAGCGTGATACCATCATTTCGATCTATCAATATATTTGTAAATTTGTAAGTCCAATGACTATACAATCAGAGATTAAAAATACATAGAAGATTAAAAAGTTGTTTTGTTTACTTATAACAGTTAAACTTTTTGAGGATTAACATTTCAAAGTCCATAAGCTATTCAAAGATTAAGAAATCCTACTATTAATTCTAGTATCTATCGAAGTCTGGGAAAATATTTCTCCTTTAATAAATTATCAAATTCTTTCGTAGTTCATATTCATCCATTTCTTATTACTACTAACAATAAAAAACGGTTACTTATTTCAAGTAAACAAAATTAAAGTTAGTTTAGAGGCAATTAAGTCCTTTCAGACTATTTCAATGAGGATAAGACCTAGCGTATATTAAAGACTATTTAAGTGTCTTAATTTAATTGCCCGGACCGGGACTCCTATGTTATTCTTCAATTATGCTTAAACTCCTATAAACTTAAAACTTTATAAAATAAATTTCAATCACTTAATTAAAAACCTAAAAGTACCCAAGGTGAATTAACTTTGCCGCGACGTAATCACTTCGTGCATTTCAAGCCCATGTGCAGTGCAGTGCAGTATTCAAGCCCAACGACTGCTCGTTTTGAAACGGCAAAACTTTGGAGTCAGACATGTTCATCTCTTATGCTGCGATAAAGGAACTGCAATGTCGGTTCCTTCAAGTAGGGATGATCCCATGATCCCTGTTGTTTTTGTCTTCTCCTGGACTGTATGGCGTAGTGATTATATAATAGTACATCCTCGTCATTACTACTCGACGAAGAACTGGACATTTTGAAAGAAATCCACTGAATGTATACTGGTGTTTTTTTGGCGATAGCTTAAAGTCGCTGAGTAGTGCACTCGGTGTCGGCGTCTCCTTCTGTATCCCTTTTGGTGGTTGGCGATCGTACTTCGTGGTCTGGCACACCTCGCATGTTCCGATTATGTCCTCGATCGTCTTTCTCATCCTTCACCTCTTTTTTAGTGACGGCAACGTCTCGTCCACTCCACGATGTTTTGTTTTTCCCTGTTGGTTCTCCCGCGTAACCTCTTGTTGCTGTTCCAGTCCTCTGATTGTTTCGACTATAAGTCTGAAGCGGACAAACGTTCGGTCGGCGCCTACCTTCTCCGCCCTCCTTAGTCGTTGAATCTTCCCGTTCTATATACCCATATACGACCCTTTCCTACGTATAGATAATTTGTTTTTCCCGGCCTGGAGGTGTCCTTCAATATTCTGGATATTTGCTCCTCCGTAATTTTCGGTCGTGATCATATACCTGTTGTACTGAGTATATTCGACCATTATCAAACCGAGATTCGTGTTTGGATTAACAATATCCTACCTTTCCTCCATATCCGTCGACCTTCTTCCCCCAGAATGTTCCCCTCCTGCGAATCTCGTTCTCCTTCTCTCTCCGGCGTCCAATCTCTCACGAATTGTCGGGTGTCTTCCGAATTCTCTCCTCTATCGCGTTGATCTGCATTACTCGTGACAATCCATCTGCCACATTTTCTCTCCCGGGCTTTTATGTCACCTTCGTGATATATTGGTTGAGGAGCTCCTTCCAACGTGTGATCCTGGCCGACGACTCCTTCAGTTTTCCCACCCAATGCAATGGTCGGTAATCTGTGTTCACCTTAAATTTTCGTCCAAAAACGCACGGTCTGAAATGTTCTACCGCCCAAACCATACGGAGAACTTCGTTCTCGTACGAAGTTCCGTATCCGCAGGTATTCTGCTCGCGTAAGCCACTGGTTGCTCTCCAATTGTTCCTTCCTGTGACATGACCGCTCCTAAAGCGTATTCACCGTGGTGATCGTAAACATCTCGTTGAAGTCTGGGAACGCCAGTAACGGTCTTTCTTGTAACCCACTACCTAATATTATCTTCGATTGCCGGGGTTATTAGATGTTGTTTTTCTTTTCACAGCAGGCTATTGAGGGGTGCCAAATATTTCGCCATCTCCGGGACGAATCGGCGATAATAATTCAGCGTGCTTAGCAGTATTAGGAGTCCCCTCACGTCTCTAGATACTGCCATGTCAGGCGTTGCTTCGACTTTTTTTATGTCTGGCCTTATTTCCTCCTTCGTTATGGAATGCCATAAAAAACTGATTCTCTCCTGGCCTAAGGTCGACTTTTCCGCCGTTAGTTTCAGCCCGAATTCTCAAAACCTGTCGAATACCTTCCTCAAGTTTTCGACATGTTGCCCCTCGTCTTTACTGAAGACTAGTAGGTCGTCCATATAAATTTTACAAAATGCCTCTTCCAGCCCCCGCAGAAACTCGTCCAGTAATTTTTGGAAGGTGATTGGAACGTTCTTGAGGGCAAACGGCATCCGCGTGAAATCATAATGTCCTCGCTCAAAGGAGAATACTGTCTTATATTGGTCTTTAAGGTGCATCCTTATCCGGTGGTAACCGCCTTCAAGTCCAGGGTGCTCCGGTCAATCGTCCAGGATATCCTCTCGAATCGAGGAATTGGGTACTTTTCGTCGAAGATGTTCTCATTTAATTTCCCGAAGTCGACAATCACCCTGTATTTCTCGTTCTCATGTGCAGATTTCTTCTTTACTGCCCAAAGGAGACTGTTATACGCTTATGTGCTATCTACGATAATGCCTAGTCTCTTGATATTCTCGAGTTCTTCCCGTATATGCTGGCACATCGCTTGTGGTACCCACTTTCTTTGAGATATGTAATCCTCTCCTGTTTCTGGAGAATTTCATGTACTGTTCTACCCGTAGCTCCCAGTACCTCCCCATCTTTAAAAAAAAAATCCGTATATTCTTTCTTTAACTTTTGTGGGACCCACCGGCCTCCTCTAAATGTCTTCTTTAATTCGTCTTTCACGACGGACTATGGCGTATCCTCATCCTCCTGTATCATGTACGTGACGTTTCTCGTGACCCAACATATCAGAGCGGCTTTTAAAGCGCTCGCTTCCATCGGGTCTATTAAGTTCTCGGTCATCTTAGCTTCTATTCGCGCCATCACGCGTCGCCTCCCTTGAGGAAATGGTTCAATGATTCGCCAATGATGGTTCAAGTCCGACACGGCCTTCCTCAGGTTCTAGGATATCGCCGTCCTTACATTCAGCCAACTAGAGCGTTTGCGTGCGCTGATGCCAGGGTCTCCGTCGGCAGTATGGTAATGTCAGCACTACCGGTCTCAGTACTTCATCCGTCGTTTTGTGGGCATATTAACTCTGTTGTCCCAAGAAAGAAACAAAAGAAGGGGGAAAAAATTATCTTCTTGTTGGTCTTCTTAATCCCGGGTTTCAGCACCACTTATGTTCTCAGGAACTATAACTGACAAAAAAAAGGAAATCTGGAGATGAACATGTATAACATGTTATACTTTATATTTATTAATAACACATGCGAATGCTGGAAAAAGACTCCATTATTCTCTCTTTTAATCTCCTATATATACCCATATTATATTACACAATTACAGAACTATACACAGTAATGATTACAAACTAACACAACTACTGACAGAACATGGAAACACAAAACAATATCTCAAACGATTCAACATTATACAAACAGACTTATGCGAAGAAGACGGACAAATCCAAAATTTTAGACATATACTTTATGATTGTAAATTATTTGACAAGCAACGTTTTCATTTGATTAAAAGTATAATCCCCAGAAATGGACAATGGCCTGAAACAGAAAAAAATTTGCTTTCTAAATTCAAGACAGATTTGCTTAAATTTATTAAAAATATAGACTTCGACTCACTGACCAAAGATGGGCAGCGTAGGTGATTTACTTAATTTTTATTTAGTTTTTTTTTTTTTGGTTTGTTTGATTTAGTTTTGTTTTTATTTTGTTTTCGTTATATATTTTCTGTTTTATCACTTGTTTATTTTCAATTGAATACTTGAATTGTATTTAGCTTCACTGAATATGTAAATTTGATTATTCTTATCATTCATGTAGTATGCCTCTAAGGCATGGAGCATATATAAAATAATAAACGGTCCTTATGTGGGGTTACCATGTAAGGAAAATATGTAAAAAAAAATATATATGTATATATATATATATATATATATATATATATATATATATTAATATATTTTAGTACTTGGATGGGTGACCACCTACCGGGGAAAATCCACGCAGCCTGCCACTATCTCCTCTCCCCCGGGTATGTGAGGGTCGTCAGCCTACTGGAGTCAACTCACACAGACCGGGCGTAGGAGTGATGACCCTATCCCGTGTACCTAAATTGTGGTCTCCCATGATGTTAAATAGCCGACCGGAGGTTAGGTATATGAACTGTCTGCTTCGGGGAAAGAAATATAGGTCCTCGTGCGCCTGCTGACCCCGAACAGCCATAATTCGTGGGCCTAGACAAATTTGTCACAGTCCTTGAATCCGAGAGAGTCGGTGGGAAAGACACTGCCGAATTGGCCCCAAAGGCAGACTGGATATGGAGCAATGGGCAGTCTGCCGCTGCACCATGGAAACCATGGTTCGCAGCAACGTGAGGTTGGGTGACCCTCTCCAGGCTGTCTGAGCTCCCGCAAGCGAAAAATGTCTGTAAGAAGACCACATCGCGCGGCCAATTAAGTATATATTTATATCCATATAAATAAATAAAATGTATATATTAATATATTTACACGTATACATATTAAAATATATAAAAATCAAGTGAAAAAAATCACTTGATAAAAAAAATATAAAGTATATATATATATATATATATATATATATATATATATATATATATATATATATATATACATTGTATGTTTTCATATATTTTTCATTTGTTCGGTTTCCTAATTTTATGTATCCATATATTTTCATATTACATACAAATTCATATTTTAACTCAACTATTTTACAGTTTCATATCCCCCATGTAATCCTTATTTATTTATTCTTATTGGCCCCACACTCCCGAAGTTAGAGAAGCTTAGTATTCATACCGGAAGTAAACAAAATTTTATATACTCTGAATCGAACATACTTCCCGCTCCCAATTTACGTTTTAGACATCAAGGAATAATTTGGTCTCGTGCCTATTTGTATATAGTCAGAAACATGTGAGATGCATACCGCTATCATTAATTCGATATTAATGAAATTTTCAGAGATTGTGCGATTGTTCCCATATCAATTTTATCAAATTCCATCCAGTACGTTTGTTTTTTCTAATGTACTCAATTGCAAATGGCAAGGAAGCTATACTGATCTGACTGGCTGAGGTTTTTTTTTTCTATGAGTCTTATATCTTCATTCTATGATTCTTGTATCATCCGCGTTTTGCTTAGCTCTGCTGAAGGTCAACAACTTAGGCCGAAACGTCGGCACACATTAAAGCAGAATAATTTACCTTCTTACGTTGTTTTTTTCCTGACCTCACCCCTACCACTTTCTCCTTGATTACATATACGGTCAATTGTATCTCCATGATTATTATTATTTTATTTTATTTATGTGTTTTTATTGTTACATATAGAAACATATTTATAATTTAATTGATTATGGCGGAACATTTTGGCCAGTGTGCCATTGTCCTGCATTCACTTCGAATCAAAAGTACCTGTCTTGCGGGAGTTGTGATTTCAACTGTTTCCATTACAATGTCGGACGCTGGAAAACCCGAACTATTGAAGATAATTATATTCAAATGTCGCTTTGTGGATCGGTGACCCGGTTACCGCCTGTCACTCAAAGCTACTGACTCATAGAAAACAAAGGTACGTGATACCGCAAATGTTTTGCTACTTGAACTGGGCCACACTCAGCATATAAGATGTGTTCTACCTCTTTGTACAGGGTAAACGGTTCCTCCACATCCGCTATGGTGAGTCCTCATAACTAGCTCCTTCTTATGCATGCTCTTCATCGCAATATATTTTTTACTTTCACTTATCTAAATATGAAATATAGGAGAAGTATTGAAATCATAAAAAATTTCGAATCCAAGTTTTCAACAGAAATACTTTTTAGGTCCCTGAGTCCAAATAACCTAGTCTCGCAAAATGGTTTCAGTGTTTGTTTATCTGTTTGTGTATGTTGTGGTAAGTTTAGCTCAAAACCGAAAAGTCGTATGAAACTAAAATGACGTAATCAAGATTGGTATTTACCCGGAACTAGATTAAACATTACGCAGAATAGCGAACACTACGGGGCCCCGCACTTTTAGCGGTCCTGCGCATAGAGCAAAACATTTTAACTTACAAAATTTTGTAATAGCCCCGACTGCTGTTAACAGATATCTAGGTTCGAATAAATGTTTTTCTAAAAATATATTAAAAAACAAGATATATTTGAAAATCTTGGCTCTCGGTCTCCTTGGACGTTCATCCATCAAGCATTTTTATTTATTTTTATTTTTATTAACGCGTTCATTTAAGTACCTTTTAAAATAAATAAATTAGTGCAAACGATGTTTTCTGCTGTTGGTCTTTCCTCTGATGGTCAGTGACCAAGAGTAGAATGCTTTATGGATGTAGGAATAATACTTTTCAATAAACGCGTAATTATTATTATAATGTATCATCATGAGTAAATTTCCATATCATAAAATGCTGTTCAAACGTCCGCATTTATATGCATAATTAGTAGGAAGTAGGAGGATCACAATTTCTTTTTAAATTGATTTTCCTTCTACTCAGACCTTTTTTTAGTTTCTTTTTTTTCTTTTCTTTTTCTTTCCCCTACCTGGCCATTTCTGGCCTACGGGGTTTCGGCAGCAGTAGAGTGTTACACATGAGAAGTAGGTGTTACCAATAAAACCCAGCTTTATCTATTATTTTTAATGTACATATTTTAAGGATATCTATAATTATTGGAAATATAATTGAATATTCTATGGCACAGCCAGGTGCGCGATTTAACACCTTTTACTCAACTGAGTACTTACTCATTCCTCAAAAAACTGAGCAGATACTCTGATTCGACGTGAATAAATAGAAGTTACACAATGAAATACTTAAATACTCCATTATTATTTATTTAAAACCGATTTTCGTTCAAAACTAATTTTCTTTATTATTATTTTAATTTGTTTACTAAGTTTATGAAGCACGTCCTCCACAAATATGGACTGATTATTGATTCGGAGTACCTCATCTTTCGTAAAGGTGCTCACATAGAATGCATTCTTACGTTTTATTCACTTGATTTAGTGAGCAGGTTCTCCGAATCAATAATAACAATACAATAATAATAATAATAATAATGAAGAAGTGAAGCAACTTTATGGATTGGAGAACTGTGGGATTTTCCCCCATTATAGTTTCGTCCAATTGTTTAATCCCGAAGAGCACGCTAGACTCTATCCAGAGGGTGGAGCTTCCCATGAAAATACTAGCAGGCGTCCAGCAAGCAGTACTTTTGGGAACAACTAGAACTGTTATGAAATTTTTAAACGTAACATAATCAGAGCCTAATCATTGGCTCACTGAGTCCGGGTAGGTGAATATTCCATGTAAAGACTGAGGAGTGCGAAATTCTTAAATAATAATAACAATAAATAATAAAACAATTGTAAAATACTAATAAAGAAAATTAATTTTGAACGAAAATCAGTTGTAAATAAATAATAATAGAGATTTAAATATTTGATTGTGTACCTTCTATTTATTCACGTCGAACCAGAGCTCCTCCTCAGGTTTTTGAGGAATGATTACATGCTCAGTTTTATTTTCTTTACCTAATATGAGCAACAGAGCCAGAGATAAGAGTCGACATTACGCTTTTGTAAGTGCAAAAAGTAAAGCAAAAGATGAAATGGAAAAAATGGACCAAGATGTTACCTGTATCAAGAACTCGCAATCTGACTGAATTTTGTAATGTCGTGCATTAGGTGCTGAATACAAATAAGCCGAAGCACAAAATACAGAAGTCGCGTTTCACTGTGTAGTAGATTGTAGATTCGCTGTGCTATTGATAAATCATTACCAATATTATCATTAGGATCTGCAACTCTTCACGATCTAGCCAACTATTTTCCACAAGTCTAACTGAATTCGAATGCAGAGCGAGTCCTAATTCAGACATATCAACTTCAAGCCAAAGAGAGGGTTAAATGACTAATTTTCAAAATGACTTCCTCTGAATTCTCTTTCATTTTGTTTATTTGAAATAATTAACCGTCTCTCATTGGTAACAGTGATAAAAATATGATGTGTGAAATAATTTGATAATTAACTAAAGGGGAAAAAGGCGTAATATTTTCCCAGGTTGAAAACTAATTTTCGAAAATAAGAGTATTAATATATAATCTATATATATATATATATATATATATATATATATATATATATATATAGTATAATATATCATTGAAAAGCTGAAGACTTTAGAAAAATTAATATCTATCTATAAATTCGTATAGGTAATGGAGAGTTACGAAAACGCTAAAACTAATCATTTCTACTTTTATAATATTTAATGTAAAATAAATGTTCCCATGGAAGCTAAATGAAATTTTCATAGAAACTAAATAGAAACATTTAAAATTTGTTTTCAGCTTGACAAACCAAAAATATATAGGACTCAGAACTATATTACTACAGTTGTTTTATAAACTATTATAGTGTACTTTAGTGAGAGAAGACGTGAAGAGGTTCATGCTGCTGAAAAGTTTTCATGTAGTGTTTATGTGAATTCCTTAAAATTATTTTTAGAAATGGGTAATTATTATAGGTGGTAAATGAAAGTCGTGTGATGCGCGCAGCGCACCAAATTTTTTTAAATCATAGTAATTCTGACATCAAGCAAGATAACCTCTTAATTAAGTTCTTGATCATATTTAAAACAGCTATTGCTTTTAAATTGAGTATGAAATTGACCTATGCACTTTAAAAACATCTGCCTGGGAGAGTAGAAGAAAGATTATTTCGAAATAAGCCTTGTAATTTTCCAAAATAACTAGATGGAAAACCTGTAGGCAACATTGACCACCATCTAAAGTTGAATAACCTATTTGAGGTCGGTTGACAACAACAAGTCTAGTACTAAGTATTTAGTTTGCTATTTACTCTTCCTAGGTTGACAATACTGACTTGGGAACACTAAGTAGTGCTGTCAATGCGGATATTATCCCCATCTTTATATCTTTCGATTTGTTTTTTTGTTTGCCTCTGTGGGTAATTTGCGGGTAGTCGGGAAAATCGAATAATTTCGGCTAAAGTGGCTTAAAAATTCAGCTGGGAAATTTAGCTCTGTTTCACGCCAGGCGGTTTAGTTGATTCAACTAATTGAATCAATTCGGCAGGTGTCAGGAGTAGAACGATTTAAATTTCTCAGAATACAATTTCAAAAAAAGCAGCGGTAAGTTTGGGGGGAGAAATTAGTTCTTGAATAGAAAAAAACAGGGGTACCCACAGAGGGGGATTACGAGGCAAAGTGCGTCATAAAAATTCTTGGGGGAGCGCAAAAAAATTCTCAAAATCGAAATTTCAAATTAAAAAAATAAAATATTATTTAATTTTTAACGTGTTAAATTTAAAATATATGTTTAATACTAATATAATAATGCACTTACCAAATTTTATGATGCCATCCTAAAGGTATTATGTCAAAAAACAAGTTTTGTGGAACCTCATTTACCAATTAATGGATGAGGAATAATGTCAGTATGGTAACTAACTTAAAAATAGTTTGTATAGAAGTATAGTTTGTATTATTTGGTATATATATTCTCTGGTATATATATATGGTATATATATATATTTGTTTGGGTTATCTGTAGCACTTATACTAGGAAATAAATTCTAAAAAAAGTTAATGCATAACCTTGTCATTCTTTTCCTTTATGATTCAATATTTTTATTGAGTCATTGGAACATGAAGATGTATCCAAGTTTCATCATATATCAAAAACAGGAAAACATCTTTCAAGCATTGATTTTTTTAAAAATAATTTTTAAGCCATTTTTCTCAGTATTATTTTATATATCCTGTTTTGTGGCAATAATGATAGTACTTTTTTTATCTTAATATCGTATGTATTGTAGCATTTCCCTCATCTAATTCATTTATAAAACATTTATTCATTTTTTTGCCTAGTTGGTACCCTTGGTCCTGTATATTTTATTAAATGGATGCAGAGGCACAACTCTTCTGCCAGAACAGCTGAAGCCTAATGATTTACTAGGAAATGTAAGCTCCTTATAAGCTCATCTAAATTATTATATTGTTATAGTTATTTCTTATCCTTTTTTAATATACTAATTTATATTTTGAAAAATTCTAAGATTTTCTTGTTAATATTTATTTCTGTTACAGGCGCTTTCTATGGCCAACAAAACACAACAGTCTAATCCCAAAAATGAAGACAATCAAAGCCAATCATTTTTGATAAAAGTAAGATAGCATAAAGTGATGTAGCATATGCAAAGCTGATAATTTAAAATACACAATCATTATGGAAGAAATAAAGGATTTTATGGTTGTCAATCAAAAAATTTGATGGTTCAGCCACAAAATTAAGAAAATTGTTATGTACTCGTATCTATATAAATATTTTTATAACAGAAATATTAATAATTTATTGTAATTTGTAATGATTTTGTCTTGATTTTTTGTTTATTATCACGTAAAAGATTTTCTATACTAAATTTATTTATGAACAAACTACTAATCGTAATGATTTAAAATTAAGTAATATTCACAATAATAATTAAAATATTTATGTTCAGAAATATTTTGCTGTACTTGCTACCCAGGGATGAAGCAATTACATTGTTCTAGGTGTCGATAATCTTTGGATTATACACCTTAAAACCCAAACAAACACTTCTCAGTTTTTCTTCCAACCTGATTATTAATTATTTTTTCTATATTTTAAGATGAAAGAAAAAGAACATTTATTTTTTTATTTATTTGCAAACCTTCAAATGATTAAGAGGATTTAGTTTGAGTTTTGGGGAGTATGGACCTTTTGGAATTGACACATTTGATGCACTTATTGAAGTTTTTAATTTATATTTTTCACCATAATATTCATTCAACTAAATAAACATTTTATCATGTCCGTTAATGTGTATTAGACTTAATCTTTTGGATAAAAATCAAAATAAAAAAGAGAGAGTTTTCTCTGACATTTTTTAAATGTCTTAATTATCTCTGTCTTTCTTTATAGTAGTGGTGCCATATATGGAAAAATTATCTTTAGGTCTGCGACGAAATGATCTTGTGCTTTGGCTGTTATTTATGGTAACACTATCATTCTTTGTTAAGTATCATAAGTTTCAGGTTTCTTTTTATCTTTCAATTTATTTTTCAATTCAGGGCCCAAATATTTAATGCAATATTTTTTTTTGGAGTGGGCAGATGATGCTTTATATTTATTTTTTGAAACTCGTGTTTAACCAATATATATATATGTTAAATGAATAATAAATTTTATCACAGCTTCTTTTATAATCAACTATCACTTGAGTGAGTTAGTTGTTTTAGAAAATTAATAATTAAAAAATTACCTATAAACAGATTTAGTTTGATTTCACTTTCCTGTACCAGCATCAAAACTTTGTACATAAAATTAAATATCAATTTTTTTTTTTTAAATCACTAAATAAAATCCTTCTTCTTCAATCAAAGGCTTATTGGTGATTTATACTTTTTTTTAAATAGCTTTCAAACATTATTTTTTATAATAATCAAGTAATTATAAAAATTTTATTTCAGATTAGAAATGAGGATAATGGTACTGACAGCGGACTCTACAATTTGGGTCTATTTGAAGGTGATATCTTGTTAAGAAAGGTGAGCTGATTAACAGTTTAGCTTCAAGTCTGAGCCTACAATAATTTCTAACAGTTTATAATTATGGCTACTCCATCTTTATATTGCCTACTGAAGTAATCTATATAGGCTACCAATTTGGGACTATGCGAAGTTTTAAAATTTAAGTTAAAATTAAAGAAAATACAATTTTACTGGAAAAAAAGTCTTTATCTTTATTAACATAGGAATAAAAAATGAAATATCTATATCTTAACTGTAGTATTAAATCTTCCACCTTTCAAATTTAAAATTTAAAAGACTCTAGTGTAGTGTAGTGTGACATTGATATTAAAGGAATCGATAATAAAGGAACACTTCGAAATGTTGGTTGAAATATAATAAATGTAATAATAAAAAAGAAATGAAATGGGAGGTTCTGTTTTCACTAAATATATATATATATATATATATATATATATATATATATATATATATATATATATATATATATATATATATATACATATATACAGTAAAAAAAAAAGTTTTTTCCTGAAGTAAAAAAAGAAATTGTATTAAGATTTTATTTTATTTTTTAAATTTTTGTAGACTGAATTTGAATCTTTTGTTGTTACCAATTTAACAATGTCCGAATTTTAGCCTGAAGAGAAAAGTGCTGTGAAAAATGTGAAAGCTCTTTGGCCTGATGGAGAGATAGTTTTCAAAATAGCAGATGATGTAGGTGAGTTCTCTCCATATGTTGCTATATTTACATATGTGGGTGGTTTCATTTTACGGTTTTACAGTTTTAATCCATTACAAGTTTTGCTCAATTAGTTAATTCTTACCTAAATTTTTTTCCCACTGCTATAAGGGGGAAGAAACATTTCTTCATAATAAAATATTAAAAATAAAAAGATTAAAGAATAATTTGATTTTATAATTACTTGAAGTACTAAAATGTCATTAATATGCACTGTCCTACTCTCAGTTTTCTAGTAAACATGTATTTTTTTCTTTTCTAACTTACGGTAAATGGTAGTGGAATTTATTTCTACTGAATAAATGAACTATAAAACTACTGAATATATAACTTGATAATTTAAGCATACTGAATCTTTTTTTTTTTTTTTTTTTTTTTTTTTTTTTTTTTTTTTTTTTTTTTTTTTTTTTTTTTTTTTTTTTTTTACAGTGAAATATGCTTATGTGTTTTCCAAACATAATCCATTCATTTTTATATCATTACCACGCAAAAAATAAAATGTCAGAGATAAAGCCTTGAAAAACAGGGAACAAGGGAAATTTTTTTCAGAGTGTAGTGGCAGTCCTGAGCTGGAGGACCAGCAGGCTATTTTTGAAATAAGGACCTTCTGAAGTTCCTCCATCCTCATCAAAGTATAAATTTTCTCCTCTTCCTCTCCACTTACTCACCCACCCTTCCTTACATTATTCCTAATAGGCTTTCGGAACCAACTCGCTTCAACGGGTATCAACTTGGAGATTGTTAAAACATTTGAATTTCCCAGCTGGACAATCCTCCCTAATCTAGCGCAGTTATCGAAATAATTTTCTGGTCCATTCTCTTATATGGGAAGAATAGTTGACTATTAAAATATACTATTTTAGCATTTATTCTAATGTCTCTCTACTCGCTAATGTAGTCCGTTCCGATTTAATAACTAGCCAGGACCTATCAAGGCCTTCATCAATATTAAAACTGACTATTTTTGAAATAAGGACCACTATCCTCATCGAAGCTAGTATTATTTTTAGAACATTACAATATATGTATAAATTTTCTCCTCCTCCTCCTCTACCCTCCTCTCATACAATACAGCAGTACGTTTATTGCTATCATTGCCACGGTCTATATTATCAAGCTACCTTTTAAAATTATTTCATTCATTATAATTTAAACTTGATTACCATGGCGTGCAAGAAAGTTTGCACAAACAATATTTTTTTCATTTTAGTTTGGTCGGGTAAGATATGTGGAAATGTTATTACCAAGTCGACAACTCACGCCCAAATTATTCGTGCGGTAATGACATAAATTGTGCGATAATAAAGCATTTTTGAATCACTATTACATAAAATTTGTTTATTGCTCTCCTAGACTTATGTATTTAACTCTAATTAGGGGTGCCCACAGAGGGGGGTTACGACGCAAGCTACTTCGTAAAAATTCTTGGGGGAGGGTGAAAGTGGTATTTTTTTGGTTTTCCAGGAGGGGGGGCGGATTTTTGAAGAAGAAATAGAAAAAAAGTATACCAAAACTAAAATTATATATGTAAGTGGTGGTCCAGACAAAATAGGACAGATTAGGGAAACGGTTTGTTGTAGACTAAAAATTTAGTACATTATAGTTTTTTGGGTCTCTGAACTTGAACCTGTGGTTTTCTGACAGATATTTTGCACATAACCTTTGTTTTCCGTCTATATTTTGGAAACTATTGTTTTATTCAAACAAGACCATTCTCTACTAAATTAAAGTAGTAGACAAAATGTTTCACACTTTATGTCCATAAAATATTTTTCTAATATCAACCTTTAACCCGCTGAAAATGAGGCCTAATTGCCAAAAAGTGGTAAAAACGCAATTTAAGGCTCTTCACGTCCGATTTCTATAAAAAAACTATCAATAGTTACGCTACTTATGACCATATATGATATTAAACGTCATGGAATACACATAAAAATACATTAATATTTGGTGTAGCTGAAAAAGCAGAGGCGCAACGAATCTATCTTCTTTACCTCTTAGTCATTTGATTTTAGTAAAAAAAAAAAATGTCACCCAGAAAGCGATAATGTTCATCATACTCTCCAATTCTCGCTGTTAACAGCCAAACTTTTTAAAAGCATATCATGTTCTTACATAATATAAGTGGCTGTAAGACAATTTCGTCCTCTTTGATCAATATAAATCGATGTTTTTACTTCAAAACTTGAACATTATTTTTAAAATTGTTCAATCGAATGGTTTTCAATTTATCCATATTAGCAGAGTTTTAGGATCTTGCGAAAGCCTTAGCTTCTACTAAAACAGACCAAATTAAAAATTTTATCCTCAGGGAATCAAACAGCTCTCACATGAATTTCTATATCATTGGCGAAGGTGTGCTGAAATCACGATAATGAACCTAGCATAGCATCCTGAAATTAAAACTAACTGAATTCTGCTCCATAAATCTACTAGTACCAGATTAGTGGTAGTGGAATACTGCTCTAAAAATCCGCAACACACTCAAATTTGCTTCCAATACTCAAACATTGTCATACCTATAAATATAAGTCAGGGTATGTAAAATTCCTTACTTCCATTTATTCAGATTGTGATGAAGATATTCGTAAGTAGTTTTGCAGACCGCCGGTTGCTGGATAAAGAGAGTTTTATAACTATTGATTTTTATACGTAAGAAAATAAAGTAAGGTATCAGTTTACACAGATTTAGACTCTTTACTCAGTGAGTAATTACAACCATTGCTATCCCGATTTTAATAATAAATGGAGGTAAAAAGTTTTGCAATTCACACCCTCAAGTTTGTTTTCATCATTTGTCTTCATATTCTTCATCATTTTCCCTTTCACTTTTAAATTTGTTTTAAAAACTTCCATCGAAACTCGCTTCAAACATAATATACATAGGTAATATGTACTTTTCGTGTATTTCATAAACTTTAATCAATCAATGATCAAAAGTAGGGTAACTTGGATAGTTTTTATGGAAATCAGACGTAAAGAGCCATAAATCGCTTTTTGCCATTTTTTTATACTTGGCCATTTTTTTTCAACGCGTTCAAGTGGCTTAGCGTAAAATGTAGAAATTTTGTCTACTTTAATTTTGTATAAAGTCTTCTAGCAAAAACTTATAGTTTCTATTAGAGAAAAAAAATTGAAGTGTTTAGAAGGTTCTGGCCAAAATATTTGTCAGCAAAGCTCAGATACGTGTTCAGCGACAACAAAAACTGGTGTGAATCAAAACAACTACAACAAAACTTTTCTCTATTTTTTCACTCATCGCATTATAAAATAAAAATGAAAATAAAGTAATAATAATAATATGGGATACAGTACATACAGCTCGTCTTCTGCCTAATTGTAATTATTACCTAACCTTTAAACCTTAAAAAAAAAAAAAAATTAATTTCCAACAAAAAAAAGCACTTTTGATGTTGATCATTTTTTAAAATTAATAGCTGATCATCAATAGCAGGTATAGGTACTTAAATTTTTTTATTGAAATGTAGTCAAAATTATTAAAATTTTTATTATGAAAATTAATTATTAATTATTAATTAATTAATTAATTATAAATGTTTTTTTAATGTATGACTTAAATGTATCACTAAAAACATTCACTTCATTAAAATTATTAAAAAATTAAAATTGTTAGAATTAATATGAAATTCTAATGAGCCAATTCTAATGTATCAGTTGCAATATAAAACTATTTCTAATATAAAATCAATTGTAATAATAGTATTCAACTTGTTGGCAAGAACCATTGCTCTTTGGGGCCAGAGGTTATTCATTTGAAAAGATGAATGATTTTATTTACCTTGGTTCACAAGAAACCTCAAATAATGAGATTCAAATCAAGATCCAACAGAGGATCATATTTGCAAATAAATGATATTTTGAGCAACAAAAGCATTTAAGGAGCAGGACAATTTCTTGGACCACTAAAGTGTAAATGACCCTGATAAGACCAGTCCTTATTTATGACTCTGAATGTAGGGCATTATATAGTATACAGGATGTTCTTCTAAAATTTGAAAAGAGAATACGAAATAGAATGTACGACCCAGTTTACACCAATGTAGCCTGATGGCTATGCACAAATGCTGAAATAACAGGACTACACAGAAACCCAGATGTAATGGTGATAAAAGTAGGACATATTTGATGAGTGGAACACATAGTTAGAATGACCCCAGATCAGATTCCTTAAGAGTTATAGCGCCTCGAAGATTCATAGTATTCAGGATGTCCACAATCCTCAATTTCTTGCCCATTTTGACAAACTGTGCTGCTGTCATTCTTCAGCAAAGAATGACAGGTGATTCGAGTGTAGACTACCAGGGAGACACCATGAGGAGCGGACATTTATATGGATTGGAAGAGAAGGGACGCCCCAATGGGCACTTTTTTCCCAGTTTGGTTCTCCTGTTATCCTATCCATTCTTCTCCCAAGTTATCTCCAAAAAATTTAAATCATTCAGAAAGCCTCAGATTAATTTTTTTTTTTCTCTCGATAAACAAACTTTAATAATGTGAATCAATGTAAATATCCCCAATTTTTTTTTTCCTATGATGTAAAATCAAATTTTATTACTTTAATTTCCCATTTTTAGGGTGTCCTTATTCTCGGCAGTGCCTAATCATTATGGCAGCAATGGAGGATTATCATCGGAAGACCTGTATCAGGTTTAAAGAGTGGACAGGCGAAGAGGATTTTGTAGAAATATTTTACAACAACCAAAACAGGTACTATTCTTATGTATATTCCTCATGGGCAAAACTATTTATTTCAATTAGACAGATGGTCGAAAATTGATTAGAATAGACCTTATCAAAAAAATGAGTTGAGCATGCTAAGTTAAACATGAAAATATTTCAATTTTGATGGAATCAATATTTCTATGTGAAAAAAAAGAATGCACCCAACCTTTTGCAAGGCAGAGCTTTCTAAGTCATCTAACCAATAGACTAATGATCAGTGCTTGGCATGTAATTCAACAAGATATGGTAATATAATGTTTGAATTGATTTCTTCTCCTTATATCTGTTCTCTGTAATGCCTTCAAAAGAGTAAATTTTTCTGATACTAAAAAGAAAACAATATTTGCATACCATTTTCTAATTATTTGTTCATTTTTTACATTTTCAGCGGTGCTTGCTGGTCTGAAGTAGGTAGATCAGGAGGAAGGCAGAGGCTGTCTTTAGGCCAGCGCTGTTGGTTCCTCGGGATAGCCATTCACGAACTGGGGCATGTCCTTGGCTTCTGGCACGAGATGAACAGGCCCGACAGGGATGATTATATTGTTATTCACTGGAACAATATCCTTCAGGTAAAGCCATTTAATCAGCCTTATCTTTAAATTAGTTAGTAGTTATTATTATTCTGCTGTTTATGTACACTTATTATCATTTTTATTTTTTTAATTATATAGACGGAATAATTATTTAACAAAGAATGAATAATTTTGTAAGAATTGTGAATAAGTGTGTAAATCAGATTTAGTGACTTTTCAGGAGAGTTATTTCTAAGTTTAAACTGCTGAGTAAAATTAGGATTTCGCATTTAAAAAAATGATGGTTCGATAAATATTTTTTTACAAAACTTATTAAGTTGTCTTAATAATTTTTTTTAACATGATATAGAAGATGTGAAACAATGCACATCTCTGACCTGCCCTTCCTTTTGATACTCTTATTGACTTATGGACCTAGCTACTGATACCAATGGCAAGATCTCAGCATACTTTTACGATTTGTAATATTTCCCTGAAATATTCACAAGTCTCACAGAATTACTTGTTTAAAATATTTATTATTCAGTACTTAAACAATTAACACTAGATTAACTATGAAAAAATTCAGTATCATTTTTTAATAAAACATATCACAAAGACAGATAAAATAGATATATTACTTTTAAAAAACCAATTAAACGATGGTAGACAATGAAAGCCTCATAACTCCAAGAGCAAGCACAGAATAATATTATGCATGTTATGATCACGGATCTCCAATCTATTAATAATTAGACTTGTACTATGTAATAAACTATAGCAACTAAATCTGTGTCACTTTAGCTAACTAACCAACTAAATTGCACTACAGCCCTAGTTAGGCCTTGGCCTCATGTAAAATTGATAGCGATTCCTGTCTTTCTTCTGCCTTCCTTAGCCATCCTCTCACTCCCAGCCGCCTCAGATCATCCTCCACGTCGTCCAACCACCTCAGCCTCGGTCTTCCTCTCAATCTCTTTCTACCTGGCCTGCCATTCATCATCTTCTTAGGTAGCCTCTCATCCGGCATCCTTTGCACATGGCCTAGCCACGCAGTCTTCCTTCTTTGATAATGGCCACAATATTAGGCTCACCAAAGAGTTGTTCGAGCTCACTATTTTTCCTAATTCTCCAATGACCATGCTCATTTACCGGGCCAAATATATTTCTGAGGACATTTCTTTCCCAAACCTTCAAGATCATCTCGCTCTCCTTAGTCAAAACCCAGCTCTCGCTCCCATATGTCACTACTGGTCTTATTATACTCTTATAAATGGTGGCTTTTGCAGATCCAGACAATTCTCGGAATTTAAGCATTTTATTTAGCGCAAAAAGGCATCTGCTACCAGCCGCTATTCTGGCTTTGATCTCTGTACTTATATCGTTTTCTTCTGTTACTAGAGATCCTAGATATTTGAAGGTCTTGCAGTACTTGAAGTTGTGCCCATTGATTTCCACTTCTTCTTCTCTACCTAGTTGTATCCTTCATATCCTCATATATTCCGTCTTATTTTCATTAATTCTTAGGCCCTGGCTCACTGCCACTGCTTCAAACTCTTCCAGCGCTCCTGAAAGCGCTGGTAATGTGCGCACTGTAATGACTACATCGTCTGCATACGCCATATGTTGGGCCAGCCTGTCATAGACATTTCCTCCTGGGTTAGTTCTTATCGTTTTTTCGAGGGCCAGGTTGTTGTACTATAATAAAGGGCAACAGTGGGTCACCTTATCTCAGTCCGCTTGTCACTTCAAACTCGTTTGATAGGGCTCCACCAACCCTTACCTGAGACTTGGTTTCCTTTCACGTCATTTCAATTAATCTCACCAATTTTAGTGGGACCCCCAGAGACCTGATATCTTTAGCCACCGAGTCATATGCCTGCTTGAAGTCTATAAATATATAAGTGATGCAGACTAATGTTATGCTCATAACACTTTTCCAATATCTGTCTCAGTGAGAAAATTAAATCAGTTGTAGATCTCCCTTGTCTAAACCCACACTGATAGTCTCCAGTAACCTTCTCAGACCATCTCACCAACCTCCGGTTAATAGCAATGTGAAGTACCTTATACACAGTCAACAACAGAGCTATCCCGCGATAGTTCTCGCATGCCATCCTATCACCTTTCTTATAAACTGGGCAAAGAATAGCTTTGCTCCATTCTCTTGGCATACTTTCCTGAGTCCAGATATCCCATATCAATTTATATATATTTGAGGCATTACCGTCTGTCCTCCATACTTGAGAAATTTCGCTGGTATCTCGTCAATACCTGGGGCCTTATGATTTTTCAGTGATGCAATTATTTCTGTTATTTCCTCCTGATCTGGTGGCATGTCCTCTTCATCATCTCCCTCCCCACTCCATTCTTCCGGTTGCTCTTCCGCACCACTACCACCTTCTATCCTATTTACATTTAGCAAGTTCTGGAAATACCTAACCCACCTGTCCAAAACATCCATGTTATCTCTCAACAAGTTTCCATCTTCATCCTTATAAAATTCGGGCCTTGGTGCATATTCTGTCTTAACATCTTTAATCTCCCAGTAAAACTTCCTACTGTTCTTTATATCGAATTCCTGCTATATCTTCTCAAGTTTCTCTCTCTCTCTTTAGCCCTTTTTTTTCTCTACAAAGCTTTTTTGCCTTCGCCCTTTTTCTGTCATGGTTCTCTGTTGTGGCTCTCATTTTTCTATGTATCAGTTTCATTCTAGCTTCATTTCTTTCTTTAACTGCTTTTTCACATTCCTTGTCATACCAATCATTTGTCTTTGTCTGCTGTCTCTTCCCTAACACCTCATTCGCCACACTCTTCAATGAATTTTTTAAGTCGCTCCAGTTCTCTTCAATTGACTCAGTAGTTTTCAAGCTCTCTAACCTCTCTTCAATTTTCATCCTAAATAGATCTCATGTCTCCTCAGCTAGCAGTTTTTCTCAATTGAAGATCGATTTCCTCTCTCCTCGGGCTCTTGGGAAGAGGCTACTTTTATTTTATACCTGGCCTTAACTAGAAAGAGGTCCGACTCACAGCAAGCACTTCTGAAACTATGGACATCTTGTACATTTGTCGCGTGCCTACTATCTACTAACACATGGTCAATTTGATTCTGAGTCCTTCCATCTGGAGAAACCCAGGTCTCCTCATGAATATTCTTGTGAGCAAAAAAGGTGTCACTCACCCTCATTCCCCAAGATGCAGCAAAGTTTATCAGAGGTATCTCTGAAACATCATCTTTGCTATGTTTTCCTATAATTGGATGGAAAGCACTCTCCTTCCCAATTTTGGCATTCCAATCTGCTAACAGCTTCACATTGTATCTCAGGATTCTGTCAACAACTCTTTCTAGTGTTCCATAAAATTCATCTTTCTCTTCCTCTGATTTATCTTCTGTCGGTGCATGCACGCTCACCATAGATAAATTGAAAAACCTTCCTTTCAGTCTTATCCTACAGATTCTATCATTGACTGCCTTGTAATCAATTACTGCTTGTTTAAACGTGTTCCTTACCATAAAACACGTTCCAAACACATTGGTCTTACTGCCACTGTTGAAGACAGTGTAATTATTCAGAGTCACTATGTCTACTTCCTTCCATCTTATTTATTGCAAGGCTACTATATCTATTTTATACTTCACGAGCTCCTGTTCTAACATCCTACTAACTCCTGGCTGAAACATACTTCTAACGTTCCATGTTCTGGCATGCAAAAGTCCATTTCCAAGTGTAGGTCTTAACCTTAAAACAGTCTGGCTATTTTCTCTTTGTGTTTTCGTAACATGTTTTTTACGGGACCGGGTTGTTGGCCCATCGCCCAACCCCCAATCTGGAGGACCGGGATTCTCTGTCGGGGTTTACCCCCTTTGCCTCTGAACTTTCATTCTAACCCATAAGGCAGTGGGGGATTAGGAAATTCAGGAGTAATGAAATAGGATAAGAAGGAATATTGGAGGAGATGGGTGGGATAAAGGTAAGAGGTCAACAGACAGTTATCCCCTGAGTCGTCTTTTACGACAAGTGGTAAATACTGCGGGTCTACTCTATCCCGAACCCACAGGGGAATGTGTCACTTTGTACATTTTTTTAAAAACATTTATTTGTGTCTCCAGTAAAATTTAATAAAATGGAGTTAAAAGGTTTTCATTGCCAACCATCATAGATTTTATACAATTTTCAAAAAAATTATGTTTCACTTTCTTAATTGAAGTAATGTGAAATTTTAAATCTATAAAGTCAGAGGTCTCCAATGTTTTTAGTCTAATGGCCAAATTATCTTCTCCAATAAGGTCTAGAGCCAAACTGGCTCCTCAACAAATTCCCAATGGCCAAGACATAGCCAACTCCTCCTACCAACATACTCATATTATTAATTGCAGTTGAAAAGTTGAGTTTCATTATGTACATTTTTTATTCTCCTGTAATAAGCTAAAAGGTCCTAACTCCAAATAATTTTGTTAATTCATTTTCGTATTGTACCTGAATACCGGAATAGCTCTAAAAACTACATCGTTTGACAGCACTAAAACCAATTATTAGGATCTAACCATGAGATTCAGGACTTTCCAAGGCCATAAAAATGTGTAGTTTTTTGTAGTTAAATTCGGATAAAATACAAAAATACATTTAAAAAAATTATTTGGAGTTAGAACCATTCAGCTTATCACGGGAGTATTGTGTTTTTTATTTAATCTAAATAAAAACCTCTGATTATATCCTGTATGATTTACTTACATTTTAAATTTTACAATGTAATCAAAATAAACTGTGGTGGGTTGGTGGTGCTCACAGGTCATTGTTTGGATACCTCTGTGTAATGTTTATGGGTTTTGTAAATCTAGTTTTATTTTCTGTTTTTCAATTCCTTTTTTTTTTATTTAATGTTGTTTTTCACAACTTTATGTTTTTTTTATGCTTTCTTATGAAAATTGGTCTGGCACATGGGTGCTCCGGACTTCCCTTTTTTCATTACTTGCATTATTATTATATTACACAAGTAATAAAAAATAGTATATAAGTACTATGTTGTTACAAAAGTCCTTGTGCATGAACTTAACCCTTAATTCTAACTCTCATAATTAATTCTAAAAGAATGTTTATGAGACTATTTATTATTTATTTATTTATTTATTTGGTTAACAGAAACCAAGCCATTTTACAACACGACAATGCCCCTGCACATCACTCTCATTTGACAAGGAAAAATTATCGGAGCTATAAGGAGTAAACATTTGCCTCATACTACTATCAGATTATGGTTTGTTTAGATCAATGGCTCATTTTTTAAAATGTTGAATCTTTGATAATTACCAGAAAAATAATATGAGCAACTAAATCTGCGATGTAAATTGTTTGGAAAAAATTGTCATTTTTGAAATCAAAATGAATTTTTTCATTTAGTGGTTGGATAAAGATTCAGGTCTGAAGGCACAAAAAATATTGTGGGAGTTTTTGCATGCTTGATAATTACGAGGACATAAAAATTGGATGTGAAGAGTTCTTTGCCTCAAAACCAAAGATGTGGTACTAAGCATCAAATCCAATCACTGACAGAAAGATGGGTGAAATTAGTTGAAAACAATGGACTTTACTTTGAAGAGTAGTATTCAATAATGTTTAAGATATGTAATCTGAAATAAAACTATACTAATGCACACGGACTTTTGTAACAACCTAGTAGTACTAATGTATTACTGTATAATTCTACATAGTTAAAAAATCAATTTTTTTTTCACTACAGATTCTTTCAACAGCCTATGGAATCAGCTGTAAGGAATCAGATGTTGCCAAAAATTTCAATTCACAAAAAATGTTAGATACCATGTTTTACAACCGTTTTATATTACATTATCTAATTATTTATATTAATTGAACTCATTAATCACTCAATCTTAATTTCTTATTGATTTTTAAAATTCTTATTTTGAAAGTCAGGCTTATTACATTCATAACCAACAAATTTATTTATTGCTTTGAACTAGATCATTGGCTTCAGTGGCATGCAGATGCCCCTGATTGAATTCCTACCAAAACTTTCTGTGTCTAGATTTTTAATTAGGAAACTTTAAATTTAGTTTTAGTATTGATATACTTTACGGTTTTCTAGCAAGATGTAGGTTATGTATTATATGGCTATAAATCAAAAACCTGTAAAGTTTTATAAATCCTGAAAAGACTTTAGAAGTTTTTATGTAAGGCAACGATTTGTTGAATAACTTTTATTTTTATTATAAATAATTATAATTTATCTAACTCAATACCATTTTATTTTAGGGTTTTACCTCAGCATTTATAAAAAATTCTGCTGCAAGTGTTGACACTTTGGGAGAGACCTTTGACCTGAAGTCGGTTATGATGTATGATGAGTATGCTTTTTCTAAAGTAAGCATTTAAATAGCTGTATTCTTCCACAAAACAGAAACATAGCTACATTTTATTTTTTAAAAAATGTACGAATTAAAAATATCAATACATTATTGTCTTATAGGCAAGGTAAAAATCATAGTCACTATTTTGTAGTACTGAAAATAAAAAACAAAATATTGTTAGATATTCATTTTACAAACACCCTAAGAAATATGTTTTTCTCTAAAGAATCTTTTTGAGCCATTGAAGTAATTTTATATTTTGAATGACTCAATGAGCTGAAATTTGTCAAATATATTTTTGTCTTAGTGACTTTGTAAAGACGTTTGCTGTTAACATACTCCCTTTTTCTATCTTAAACTATTTTATTTGAGTAGACTGTTTTTAACTTTATGGAACCTTTTTTAATATCCATCTATCTCCATATAGTTTATTAACTTATAACCCTTTCAAGAGAAAATCATTGGGCTTTGTCAGGATGGAGATCATAGTTTGAATGACACTCCATGGTTCCAATCAAACTTGAAAAAACTTGTAGCTAACCATAATTAGGGAATAAATCAGTTGCTGACTACACTATCTCCCTAGAATATCATTACATTCATTACCTATTCATTTTTATTACGATAAAAAATATATTTATAGAAGATAATTTTATATATACATATATATATATTATATTATATTATATTATATTATATATATATATATATATATATATATATATATATATATATATATATATATATATATATTATTATATATATATTATATATTATTATATATATATATATATATATTATATATATATATATATATATTATATATATCATATATATATTATATATATATATATATATATATATATATATAATTTAGGTTTTATTGCAATTTAGGTTTTGTTACTGCAATATAATTTAGGTTTTATTGCAATTTAGGTTTTGTTATTGCAATATAATTTAGGTTTTATTGCAATTTAGGTTTTGTTATTGCAATATAATTTAGGTTTTATTGCAATTTAGGTATTTTTTTTAATCAAACAATTAAAAAATAAATAAAAATGGTTACAAATGAATATAATTGAGTTTTGTGACTTGCCAATCCTCAGACTGACCATTTTGCGGTGAAAATTTTGTGTTTGAATCACTGATTTAAGATTGATGAAAATGAAAACTTCTTTCACAATACTCTTTTAGTGTCATTCAGTGTTGGGAAGCATTTGGCCAGTTCTGCCAATCTTCTGTGCTGCCATCTGAGCTCTTGGCTTGTTTACCATCAGGGAATACATAGTCCATGGTCTTCCATTTTAATGACATGACAAGCTACATTAATTGGCGAAACTCTAAGACTTCCTTCTTCAAGGGGACCTTGAGTTTTTACCTAATCTCATTGCTGATGCAGTCCCTTCTTGCTTTCTCTGCAGTCCTTCAAGGAAACTTCATTTCTGCAGCCATGATTCTGCTCTCCTGCCTTTCTCTTATTATCTAGCTTTCAGCATCATGTAATAGTATAAGTAAGCATAATGGCTCGATGACTTGGAGCTTCACTTTTCTGCTCACTTCTCGTTTCCTAATTGCAGTACGACAGATATGATAATAAAGTAAGTTTGCTTTCCTTATTCTGTTTGAAATTTCGAAGTCTGCTTTCTGTATATCATTTATAGCTGTTCTGAGATAAGTGAAGTACTTCCATCTCTCCCCCATTACAGTATTTATGAATTTCTTCCAGTAGTCTTCCTTCTTACAGGATATTGGTCTTATCAGCGCTGATCTATATACTTTTCCTACACAGCTTATTGTCGAATTCAGTTAGCACTTGCTGCATTTGGTTTGAGGAAATCGCCATAACTGTATCATCTGCATGCTGGATCACTGCGGACAGGTTTCTTTGTCCAGGAATGTCCTTTTTGTTCTCCTTTTGCATATTGCTGATATTTCATTCATATATATAGTATAAATAGCAGGGGCCTTAAACTGTCACCATGTTTGATCGTCATTACTATGTTAAAATACCCAGATTCCTGCTCGTTTAGTCCAACAATGGACCAAACTCCTACATTAAGCTCTTTGAAATTTTCTTCACTCTGAATGCTCTCCATATTTCATTCCTTGGAAGAGAGAATCGTTTCTTTAGGAGAGAATATGTAGTATTGGGTCTGTCATCCTGGATTGAAGCCCCCTCAACTATATGTCTCCTCTAAGGTGCCCAGCAGTGACGTTACTCATCATCAGCAATGATTGATTGTTGACATCGAATGTGACAAAGTGGTCAATTGTAATATTATTGATGAATCCAGATTTTGTCTTAGAAATGATTCTCAAAGTCAAAAAGTCAAAAAAATTTTACAGGGAGCACGGCTAACATGTTAGACTTCAACACATTACTCCAATGACAATTTTTGGTGGAGCTGATGTCATGGTATGATTCGGGATTTATATGGATGGCTGTACAACACTTCGCATTACTGATGGGCCACTGACAGCTCAGTGACACTGCGAGAAAATTGTCATTGAGTACTAACTATCTACCAGAAACTTGCTAGGCGAAGATTTTATGTTTGTGGATACATGGCCAAATTGAGAATAGTTTTTGATACCTCTGTCTTCATGTACTCCAGAATTAAACCCAATTGAACATATTTGAGATGCTTTTTAACCCTCCCACGGGTGCCAAGATTTTCATAGCATGACCGGGCGCTAGCTGTATTTTGGACAGCATGAAACTTTTGATATGTTTATCATCCATAAGACATTAACTGATGATTTTATTGATCTGAATTAGAAGGTTATACTGTTATTATTTCAGAATTGTGTAAAAAACAAAATAAAAAAAACCTTTATATAAAGATTTATTTAAAAAATGTGTTCGCAAACCAAATATATATTCTTTCTACTACTAATTAAATTAATTTTTCATCATTAAATGATTTATACAATAGTAGGTTATATTAGGCTTTTATGTTACATTTTATAATAATAATTATTATACAATTATATATTAATTACATTATTTAAAATTAATATATATATATATATATATATATATATATATATATATATATATATATATCACCTATGTATATCATATATATCACCCCTCCCCCCCGGCTATGTGAGGCCCGTCAGCCTACTGGGGCTACTCACACAGACCGGGCGTAGGAGTGATGACCTTACCCTACATTAATTCACTTTAATTTTTCATTGATTCACTTTAATTGTGAATCGTGTTGTGGTTTTCCAGGTCATAAAATAGCCGCCCGGAGGTTTGGTCCATGGACGGTCTGTCTCGGGGAAAGAGATATAGGTCCTCGTGCGCCTGCTGACTCCGAACAGCCATAATCCTTGGATTTAGACCGATTTGTCACTGTCCTTGAACCCGAGTGAGTCGATGGGAAGGACATTGCCGAATTGGTTCCAAAGGAACCGGTTATGGAGCAATGGGCAGCCTGCCGCTGCACCATAGAAACCATGGTTCGCAGCAACATGAGGTTGGGTGACCCCGCTGTCTGTGCTCCCGCAAGCAATCAATGTCTGTAAGAACACCACATCGCGTGGCCAAAGATCTACAAGGTCTATAGAGCCAACAGAAAAAAAAAAAAATTATTATATTTAATTAATTATTTATTTTATTTAGTTATCTATTTACCTCTTGATAAAATATAAAGTGTACATATTTATACTTGTTTATAGTTACATAAATAATAGCCTCAATACTATAATCTATAGCCTCATACATATAATAATATAAAATAAAGTAATTGGAGTGAGTTTTGGTTGAACCTAGATTTACTTGAGGAAGAAGTTGGTCGAGGGGAGGAGGGGCTGGTCAAAAACTAACACTTTAATAAGTATTACTTATTTATTTTGTGCCTGAAATAAATAAGTATTACTTATTAAAATGTTAGTTTTTGACCGCACCCCCCGATCAACTTCTTCCTTAAAATATATATATATATATATATATATATATATATATATATATATATATATATATATATATATATATATATAAAATTGTATATTAATTTTTAATTATATAATTATTATATTTTATTTACTTTATTTTAAGAAAGAAGTTGATCGGGAGGGGGTCACCCAGTCTCACGTTGCTGCGAACCATGGTTGCTATGGTGCAGCGGCAGGCTGCCCATTGCTCCAAAACCCTTTGGAACCAATTCGGCAGTGTCCTTCCCACCGACTCACTCGGGTTCAAGGACAGTGACAAATCGGTCTAGATCCAAGAATTATGGCTGTTCGGAGTCAGCAGGTGCATGAGGACCTATATTTCTTTTCCCGAGACAGACCATCCATGGGCCAAACCTCCAGGTGGCTATTTTATGTCCTGGAAAACCACAAAACGATTCACAATTAAAGTACATGGGGTAGGGTCATCACTCCTATGCCCGGTCTGTGTGAGTAGCCCCAGTAGGCTGGCGGGCCTCTCATACCCGGGGGGAGGGGTGATAAATATAATAATAATAAATTAAAAAATTGAGAGAAATAACTCAAATTCATACTTACTCTTTTGAAAATTTTGTGACACCACCAGGCGCTAGATGTACAATGGATGGCAGACCATATTTTTTTTAGAAAACTTAATATATCATTTTCTTGTTTTTATTATTTCTGGTTTTATTTTATCGTTATATTCGTATTTCAGGATGGAAGATCTCCAACAATAGAGACTAAATCAAAAGCTCTGATCGGTCCATTGTGGAGAAAATACCAACTGAGCCAGATTGATATTCGCAGAATACGCAAGCTCTACAAGTGTGACGGTACTTATAGATATCCTTAAAATTTATTATTATAAAACATCTTATATTTACGTAATAATCAACTATTTTATTCTTTTGATCGCACCTCAAAAGTATATATATTTTTTTTTTAATTTGTGTTTAACTTTGACGTCTATCTCCCAAAGACAGAAATTACCTATACAATTATAAATATACAATTTTTTTTTTTTATTAGTTTTATTATATGATAATATTTTTTAATGATTTTCTCTATCCTACTATTATTCCTTTATTCTGAAATTTAAATTAGATAAAAGGAGAAAAGCAAGTTTCAAAAAGCCGCGATTCCTAAATATGCTTTGTTTTCAAATTAATCCACTAACTGAAAAAACAAAACAAATATAGACACACATATCAAATTGAGAACCTCCTCCTATTTGATTAAGATGAAACATACTTTACTTCTATTGTAAATAATGAGAATGGTTGCATGCATAAATATTCTGTTGCATTTAGAAAATATTTTATTCTACATTGATTAATTAAGAAATTTATATAAAGTTCCGATGAATATCTGTTAGGAGCACTAAATGTTTATAATTCAGCAAGGCTAACTAAATTTTTTTTTTCAATAAAAGACTAATGATTATCCATTGGCTTAGTAAAATAAAATTTAATTGCAGATTATTCTGTAATAACAATTTAATAAGCAGAAAAAAATATGTTGTCTTCCTCTATAGTTTCTTAGCAACTGGTTTTGGTCTCTAAACCTTCTTCTGACTAACTCATATGTAAAATATACGACGGCCCTCTTTCCCTGCTTATCAATTGGGGACTGCAGGGTGTTGAAGTTTGAGAAGGGAGTTAATTTGAGGCAATCAGGTTCACCAAAGTTTGAATGAATATGTTTTATTTTGTATTCACTATATGATAGTGAATGTAGGTAATGTCCTAATTGAAGTTGCCTGTAACATTTACTAAAGTAGAAATTATTGGTTTATTTTAAAATTCTTAAATATCATGGTAAAAAGTGAATTTGGAATAATTAATAATATGAAGATTAAGAGCAATAAAAAGAATATATGTATGTACTTATAACTATTATTTAACTCCTTCTGAAATTCAATTTTCAGAAATATCAAAATTTAATACCTATTCATTTATTCAGGTGTGAATCCTAAGAATGGTTTTACCCAATTCAAATGCAATTTCACCTCTCACTCGTGTGGCTTCCGGAACAGGGGAAAATCCATTTGGAAGTGGAAGTTTGTGAGGAAAAATGGTATTATAAACATATTTTGTGTCCTTAGTTGTCACTTCACTACACTTAACTTACAAATGTTGAATTTACAGAATCATACATGTTTGCTTTTACAAACGACACTTCTTCAAGAAGCCAACTCTTTTCAGTAAACTTTCATCCTGTTATTTCTAAGGACGACTCCAGACCACAAGGATGCCTTTCTTACTCATACTTCTTGAGATCATCTTCAATGCAGGTAATAGTATTGGCTAACAGATGCAACTTTATTATGAAGTAATTTATAAAAATTTGATAAATTTTGTATAAAAATGAAAGAATCTAAAATAATCTAAATTGAATTTTCAATAAAAATGAAATTTTGATTTTTATCTATTTTAATGATTTTTTTTTAATTTTAAGACTATTGCAAATTGATTGTGTTTTTTCATTTAACATTTTATTTGTCCCTTTAATTTAATTAATCAATCAGCAAAAATGATGACTTGACAATAAAAATTTGTATAGATTGAACAAATATGATTTAAGATAGTTGGAATGTGTAAGTCTATATGTAAGATTTTGTTTGACACATAGAGAAGTGAATCTGTCATCAGTCCTACAAATTTATATTGCATATCCATTTTAAATAAACATGTGTTTTTTTTTGTTTTGTTTTTTGGGGAGAGGAGAAGGGGAAGATTGGTGAATCCATAAATCTGGGATGTTTATGCCTATGTAGGTTTTACCAAAGAGCTGTAGGTGTTGAGTTTCTGCCTGAGAAGTAATTTAGAGCATCTTATTAATAGGGAGTATAAAAGTCACTGTCATAGTGTTAAAGTTTTTTTTTTCTTGACTTGAGGTACCCATGTCAGTCCTCTGTCAAATATTAATCCTAAGTAAGTCACTGTCAGTTTGATACTACAGTTGATTTTTAATGTCAATTGGTGTGCAAGTATCATTTCATTATTTAAATGTTACATGTTCAGATTTGTCATAATTTAATTTCACTTTCCATTTTTTGCTCCTAATATTGAGGTTTAGTTTACTGCTATTGAGGCTCGTGTAGATTCCCTAGCGATAATAGCAGTATTGTCGGCATAAGTAGCAGTCAGAACATTTTTGTTCATAGGTAGGTCATAAGTGTATATTAAGTACAGAAAATATGCAAGAATGGAGCCTTGAGGGACTCCTGCTAAAATAGTTTTAATGAATGAGGTTTCTGGGCTCTGTCCAACAAATAAAAAGCCTTCAAAAAAGAAAGTTTGAATGATTATTAGGTGGTAACGTTTTCAATTTGACAAGTAGCTCATGGTACGAAACTCTACAAAAAGCCTGAGAGGCATCTAAAAATTATTTAGAAACATACTTTTCTTAAATTAATGCATTTCTAAAAATCATGGTGTACAAGTATTATTAGTTCATGGGTAGTGGAATAATATCTAAAAACCCCTAATGACCCCCAAGGACCAATTTTACAGTAAAAGTAATTATACAATGTCTGAAAGTAAACTAAATTTGTAACAAAATAAAACCAAATTTATTTCTTTAAATCGAATACTTTTCGGAATATAGCGGTTCAAAAGTAAGACAAAATTTAAAAAAAAGAAGCAAAATATAGTGGTTTTTGCCTATTTCGACAATGAAGAAGCTATTTTTAGGCAAAAGTAATTTTATACGTTTTTAAAGTAGATTAAATTTGCAACAAAGTAAGACCAAATTTTTCACAGTGGAACCAATACTGTTGGAAATTTAATCTTCTACAAGATTGATTATTATACATTTTCCTCTCAACAGCACTGAATAATAGTTAAAATAGAAGAAATAAAAAGAATAGAAATAAGTCGAAACCACTGACTATATATTATTAACTGGGTGTTTTTCATTTTATAAAATCTTCTGAAATTTGATACATTTATACTAGGGTTGGAACATCGAAAGGAAAATATCTATATTCGATATTTTGCGAAATCGCAAAACCAAATATCGATATCCACCGATAATCGCTAGAAAAATATCGATATCTCGAAAGGAAATAGAAAAAGCAAGGAAAAGTGCATCAAATTAATATAATGTTAAACTGTGAAGAAGGTTATGAAATAATATAATTATTATTATTTATAAAACAATATTTTTATTAGCCCTGAACCATTATAAAAAAAGACGAAAAAGAATTGTACTTAAAAAAAAAAGTCATAACATATTTTTATTTTGAAGACTTTCAGCCACATTTCATACATAAAAGTCTTCTAGAAGTTTTTCAATAATAAAACATTCAAATTTCTAAAAATTGTATTTATCTTATAACGTTCCCGACTATATTCGGCATTTTCAAAACATTTATCGAAAAGGATGTGATTCATTTTATATACATCTCAGTACAATCATCATTTATATAATTATCAATTTGTCTTTACATAGGATTAATTAACATTATTTTGTATATAAATCGTATCTACTAATTATTGTTTGGCAATTAAATATTGTTTATTGTTATATTTACTGGAAAAACTCCAAAATCGTGACCCCAAAATGGCGGAAATCTAGATTTTTAGGACCTGACTGATCTTAAAAATCTAGAACTCCGCCGTGTTGGGTTTACGACTGTGGAGTTTTACTGAATTAAGGAAATTGTTACTTAAAATAAAATACAGTTGAATCTCGATAATTCGTATGGTCAAGGGTTCAAAAGATGTGTAAATTATACAGCATGTGAATTATCGAGATTTCCAATAATCGGTGGTGAAAAATAGGAAATAACCAAATTAATACAAAATTGTGCTAATGTGAATGGACATACAAACTTAAAGTATCACATTTGAAAAAAGACAGATCTTATCGATAGTTTCGTTAAGCATGTTCAGAGCAGAAAATACGTTTACACATACATCCGATTTTTCTTAGAAATGGCACACGATGTAGATGTTTTATTTCGCCATTTTAGAACTAATCGTCGGCACATTAATTTCTTCTTCTTCTCCTTTTCATACGGAGTCGAAATTTCCTCGTCTTGCTTCCGCTAAATCTTCGTCAAAACAGGCGAAATCTCGAAAAGTTATGGGAGTTACTTAATTTTGAGATGGACGATTCCCATCCTCGATGCTTTCTAGGCTAAACACTCGATGATACGAGGCAAAAACAGAAGATTAACATCGGTGTGTGATGTGGTATTGTTGTGGGTCGTACAATTATCAATAAACAGCTGAAAATTTTCGCTGTTTTTTGTACCATATCTATACCCATTCGTAGAAAATTTAGTTTGTGGTATATGCTTTTGTGTTTGACGATAGGCTATCGATAACGTTTTTCTTTATAAAACACCTTGCTTTCGCGGATTTGCCAGTCATGAGCAAACTTAATTTTTCAGATCAATCCATGTTGGTAGCTAACAGTATGGTTACAGGTTTTTTACATTTTTTTTTAAAGAGAGCTGAATAGAGAAAAAAAAAAAGTAAACCGACCGAAATTCATAGAAACGATTCCTCTCTCCCTCACCTCTCCTCTTGAAAAGATTAAGAGTTAACCAGATTTTTTTTTTTTTGAAAATTCGAATTATAAGTCGTTTACATTATCCGGAAAATATCGTTTTTTCAACTCCTATATATCGAAAAATCCCGTGTCGATATTCCAATTCTACCTAATTTATACCTCACCAACTTTATGTATAACTCGTCAACAGTTGTATCTTCAACAATATTGGATCCACCGTGAACAATTTGGTCTTGCTTAGTTGCAAATTTAGTCTACTTTAAAAACTTATAAAAATACTTTTGCCGAAAAATAGGTTCTTCATTGTCAAAATAGACAAAAACAACTACATTTTATTTATTTTGTCTTTCGTCTGTAATTTTATCCCGAAAATTATTCCATCTAAAGATACAAATTTGGTTTTATTTTGTTGCCAATTTAGTTTACTATAATAGAGTATATAGTTGGTTTTAGAACAAAATTGGTCCTAGGGAAACAAAATTGACGAAAATTGAAAAAAAAAATCCGAAAATGATGTGTTTTTTCAAGTATTTGAAAATGACCCAGATGTCTGCTGTGGTCGAAAACTTGGATTTATCATTAACCATCTATTACAACATATCAAAAATCAGAACTATCTCACTTGATGCAATGTACCATTTTATTGGACCATAATTAACAAACGGACAGGCGAAATTATTTGTTCTTATTTCATTAGAATTATTATTCTTTCCAATTTTGTTTGTAATTAATTTGAATTATTGAACTTTTGGTTTTGTAATCCATTAGAGTTTTTATAATTTCTAGTACCTACCAAGGATAAAAATCTCTCCTAATGTTAAAAATGTCCTTATAAATTTTAGATATAAATAATTAAAACGAAAAAAAAGTCATTGCATCAATTATAATTAAAACCAATAATATTATTAATACAATTTTATTTTATCAATTATTTATAACTACATACAAGATGTCAGTCACCTGTCTATAATTTTCTACTTGAGAATTGGTTATAAAACGCAGGTGCACAGCTTGGTCTTGGGTACTTTCAGGTATATTCTACCCCAGTCCAAGTGTATAAGCCGCTTATTCTTTCTTCGAACGCTTTTACCTGCACATCCAAGGATCGAAGAAGGTTTCATCTTCCCAGGAAAACTTTAGAGCCCAGTGGAAAATTTACGAGTGGCGGTAACTATTCCGAAAAATGGGTAAATTGCTTTAGACACCATAGATCTGAGAAAATGTCTGGACTGAAATACTTAAGTAAAGAGGATTATTTTATGTATATGACCAAAGTCCAATTACTCCAACCGGCGAGTTTGGAAAACCAGTGGAGTGGAACGATGGGTAGCAGAGGTTTTAGGCTGTACTATAATATTAATAATAAAAATTGATGGTCAATATCTACAGTATAGATAAAATTGATGATATTAATTGCATAAAATATGTTACAAAATATTGATATGAATAACTTACAATATTGATGATGGATGCTCGACAGTGATATATATGATGGAATAAATAATCAGGAGTCAGTCAATTTGATTTTTCATTGTAAAAGCCGACCCAACTTTCCCAACGTTTCGACGATAGTCCACAAGTTTGCGTCGAAACGAAGGCTTTTGAGATAAAAAATAATATTGGCGGAGTCCTGATTATTTATTGCATTATAATTTAGCCTATCTTTTTACTACTAATTATGTAAAACAATGTAAATATTAATTAAAAGGAAATAAACATTTTTAGCGGATTTATAATATTATGCTTAAAATGTCCATTATTTTTTTTTCTTGAGTAAAGATTAAATTATTTAATGTTCTTTCTTTTGCAGGAACACTATTTATCTCCCGTTAATTTTAAAGAGTTATATTTACATATTTGTAGATTGTAAACAGCTAATATAAAATACATGTTTTCAATCATTTTTCATTGTATTCAAAAAAGGTGTGATCGAAATTATCAATTAGGTATTGTGGATAGCAAATTTGCTGACTGCTGAGAAAGTTTTAATATTCAGAGATAATGTTTTTTATTAATTTCTGGATAATATATTATGTATTTATGAGTTCGAAAGGGTTTTGAAGATAGCCTATAGGAGCATAAATCGGTCGATAAAAAATGGAACGATGAAGTGAAATGATAGTCAGTGGGACCCTTGAAATTGTCTTCACTCCATTCGCTCCATATCATCGTTCCTTTTGGAATGATCATCAGTAGTCCTGTCAGCTGAAGATCAGAAATAAGGGATTGTAAATTTCGGTTGAGTGTGCTGAAAGTGATAATTTTTGAAAATTTCCTTATTTATGTTCTTTTGTGGATGCTGATAACGAATTTCAACTTTGTAACCACACATTTTTCCCGAAAACTTAAAATAAAAATTAATTTCCTAAAAAACTAGAATGAGCAAATATTCAGATCTCCAAAACTATCCACCGAGAATTCTTTCTGGTCCTCTATGGCTGTATCCCATTAGACTAACAGCGGATGTTCCTAAACGATTCTCCGGACGAAAAAAAGTTATAGAGTACAAGAATGTAAGAAATTTACTCTCGTTTAATTTAATATATGTTGATGTTGCTTAAAAAAATACATGGTTTTCGTGCTGTGGTAAACAAAACGATTAAATTTTTTAGCTTTTTTGCCTTATTTTTTCTTTAATTTTTGAAAAAAAATTGAGATTCGTTATCAGCATCCCAAAAAACTTTAATGAGCAAATTTTCAGAACTTCTCCAAAATTTTCCACCGAGACCCCTTCTTTCTGGTCACCAGTTGATTAGTAGTCCACTGATGATCACTCCAAACGGTACAATGGAATGATGTAATGGAGCGACTAGAGTGCTTGGAGTAAAGATTATTTCATCGGCCCCACTACAATCACTCACTCAGTCGTTTTTCCGACAGCATGACTTTTTTTTACTTTTCAATGACCGATTCATGCTCCAGAGACCATTTCAAAACTATTCCGGATTCATAATTACTACAATGCCAGGCATTTATAAGAAACATTATCTCTAAATATTAAGGAAATTATTTTAGCAATCATGGAATCAGCAAATTTCTTATCCACAATACTTCCAGCTCAGTAAGAATGCTGTATATTCCAAAACTTCTTTTTTTTTAAACTGTTAAAAATACAATAATTTTCTTAATTTTAATGTTTTAAAATGCAGTATATTTAATTATAGAAATTGTTTTTATTTATTAGAAATGCAATAGCTTGTGATTTTTTTTGGTTAGTAATGTACTGCGTTCTTGCTTAGCAGGGCAGAATACTAAATTAACACTTTAGGTCATAACGTTTCTCAGTAAAATGAAAAGTTGAAAATTACTGAGTATAAAATTTTTTAATTTAATACATGTTTTCACCGAAAAAATGGATGGTTTTCATGCTAGGAGAGACAAAACGAAAAAAGATTTTAAGTTTTTTAATTTTTTTGTTTAAGTTTCCGGTAAAAATTGAGGTAACAAAGTTGAAATTCGTTATCAGCTCCCCAAAAAACATAAACGAGCAAATTTTCAAAATTTCTCCAAAACTTTTCAGGATAAGTACCAAAGGCCTTGACTACGGTGGCCACCTCTGAGAAGAACTTCAGTTTGTTTTTGTGAACGCCAAAAACTAGCATGCTATTAATTATATAGGTACCTAATCATTAATATCCTAGAATATAATATCTCGAATTTGGCTTACTTCAGACATGGCATTACCGATTTCAAAGAAACTTTTTTGGGGGATTCTAGGTCGAAAAAAATTAGACAAATGTCTTGTCCGAGGGTTTTTGCCAATGCGCCCTAGAAGCTGAGAAATTTTTTTTAAAACATAATTTCAACAATTTTTTATATTATTGTTTTCTGCCTTCTCTCTGTAATCAATTCAAGATTTTCCTGTGCCAATCGATTTGTTTTTTGTATAAAATAAAAATGAAATATTGCCGATTGTATTAAATGAGTTCAAATGTACACAAAATTACAAAAACCTCAACACAATAAAGTAAAATATTTAAGAGGATTTTCTTTATTTTACGCTACTTTTTCTCCGTTAAAAAAAACCTAAAATGTAAACGTAATTGGTATGGATTAGAGACCAGAAATTCAGCTTCCCAACGTTTGTAGTAAAGTTGAATTTCGATAAAACCATGAGGAGTTATAAATACATAAGTAAACGGCGAACATCGGCAGGAAATAAAAATCCTCCAGAAAAATCAAGTTCAAAAACTTCAATTTTATTTAAGGGTTTTAAAAGACCCTAAAAATGAATCTGACTTAGTGTTTTCTTAAAGCTATTTTTTTGCCTTACTTTTCTGGAAGCTTTTTTTTTTTTTTTTTGTAATTTTGAGTGTATTTAAGCTTATTTAATCAGCAATATTTTTTTCTTATTTTACACAGATAACAAATCTATTGGTATATGAGAACCTTGAATTTCATGCAGAGCAAAGGCAGAAAACAATAATATAGAAAATTGTTGAAATTATATAAAATAATTTTTTCTTGTCTCCTACGGTGCATTGGCAAGTACTCTCGGGCCCATGCCTAATATTTTTCGATCTAGTATCACCAAAAAAATTTTCATTGAAATCGGCGATTTTCCTCGTTAGCGAAAGATTTTTGTCGGTCAATTTCATTTTTTTAATTGTATAATTATTCCTAATAGTTTTGCAAAAGAAAAAACTGGTTTATATTAGTTAAAACATATTATATTTTTAAATTGAAATTTAAACAAAATTAAGACCCTTAGTAATAGGGTGCTGATTTCATTTTTTAGTCTTTTGTTGTACGACTTGGTTTTATGAAGCTCTTCAATAACTTTTGGTTGTATAATAAGTCAACTTTTTTTTCCCCAAACTATTAACCTCAAACGGCGGCCAACGATTTGGTAGACATTAGATCCTTCACTTCTTCTTTAATTATTCTGAAAAAAACAAAAACAGTTGACAATACTGCTGTATATTTCAAGGAAATCGAAATGAAATGGAAGGTATATGTCAAACCATTTCACGCCGATTGATTATATTCTTGCTTTTCAAATAGAAAGTATAAAGGTTCAACTTATTTTTCCAGAAATTTGTATGTAGTTCGAAAATAATATAATGCACTTAAGGCGGCAAGGAAATGCTTTAGTGGTTTGTGAACCTTTTCAGCCTGGGTGGTAAAATAAACCGTTTTGTATTAGGGCCTATACCTGAGGACGTGGTCTAGGAAGGTATAGGGAAGCTTCAAAGGTTCCTCGTAACAAAGCCGTAAAAATGTTCAAAATTTCTCCAATACTTTCAATTTTGTATTCACTTTTTCGCCACAAAATCATGAATTTAAGAAAAATCATTAAAAAAAAATGTTGACTAAGAAAAACAATAGGTTGCAACTGAAAAATAAAAATAAAAAAGGCTACCTGCCAGCTTCGCGATAAAAAAAAAACATTTTTTGTATGTTTTAATTGTATGCGAAATAATGAAGGAAAAGCTTTTAAAATTGTTATCAGGAGATAACGCTTAGTACAGTTTTATCAAGACTGATATAACTTATTAGTCCAGGATAAAGGCCAAATTTTTATCAAATTGTTAACACCTCGTGAGTGACTTCATTTTGACATAACCTACTGCTTTTTTATCTGCGAAAATTCTCGGAAATAGGACGTTTCCAATCTGGAAATTAACACTTTTCGGCTTCGAAGCACACATGATTGGGGATATATTTTGTAATTAATTAAACATATTGGGCTGTATCGCTTAACCTACAAAAATGAGACTGTAGAAGGCCTTTTTTTATTATTCGCTGTTATATTGGAAACTATGCGTCCTAGCGATAAGACTATTATATACAAAATTAAAGCTAACATTGGAAACTATGCGTCCTAGCGATAAGACTATTATATACAAAATTAAAGCTAACATTGGAAACTATGCGTCCTAGCGATAAGACTATTATATACAAAATTAAAGCTAACATTGGAAACTATGCGTCCTAGCGATAAGACTATTATATACAAAATTAAAGCTAACATTGGAAACTATGCGTCCTAGCGATAAGACTATTATATACAAAATTAAAGCTAACAAAATTTGCGACAAGAGTGATTTCATTAATTTTTTTCCTATTTCGCATAGTTTCCGAGATATCCGCTTGAATATTTCGTTAATTTTGAAGACAAAAAGATGTTGCCTTATTGGCCTCATAAGCCATCTCTTCAGCGGTTTTATTTCAATTTTTTTTTTTTTAAATTAGGGAATTTCGAAAACTACATTCTAATTATCTTACGATCTAATTACTTTTAATTATCTTTAATTAACATCTAATTATCTTACGATTCAAGTGGAAAGCAAAGGGTTGTTCATTCCTTTTTAGTACATCGATAAATTGACGTGTTTTTGCAAACGTCCATTCGAGAATTTTCGCAGATGAAAAAGTTGTAGGTTACATACGCTAAAATGAAGTCACTCACAAAGTTTTAGACGAATGTTACTAATTTTTAAGAAATGTCTCTGTACCCCTGGCTGTGCATTTAAAATTTGTTTTAATGAAGAGGAAGAAGAAAATTTATAAAACAAAAAAAAAATTGGAAAATTTCATAATTTATTTTCCGAATACAAAAAGATCATCTAAATGTTTTATCGCTCGATGTATATTCAAATTTATTTTCGATAAAATAGTAATTTGATATACATATATGCCAGTTATTTTTTTACTAAAGCATAATCAGCGATCAGCCCATTTTTGGTTTATTATTTTCAATAATAGACCTTTGGAATCGACCAAGGAAAAAATTTTTGTAACTCCCTCCCCTCAAAATTTGAGGTTTTACGTTTCAAGATACGTGGAAACCAAATATCGAATAAAAAAAAATCCGTCCGTCCGCAGTACTCCGTACGCCGTCCGCGGCTTTTCTCCGAGACTATTGGACCGATTGTCTTGAGATTCGGTACCAATGTCTCAGGTAATTTAATTAATCGATTAATTTAATTAAGTAATTTAATTAATCGATCAACCCCCGGGGTGATCCTCGGAACTCAACATTTCCATCTGTCTGTTTGTTTCAAAATGGCGGCCGATTAGAGATCTCATAAGCCCATTACTCGGTAATTAATAAAGATAGAGAGGAAATATAAGGTGTTTTGGAATCAGCATAACAAGGCATTAAAAAAATAAATAAATAAAAATATATATATATATATATACATACATATAAAATCTGTATAATTACCGATTAAAGATCTCATAAGCCCATAACTCGGCCATTTATAAAGATACAGAGGAAATTTAAGGTGTTTTGGAATCAGAATAACAAGGCATTAAAATAAGAAAAAAGAAAAAAAACGAAAAATAAAAAAAATCTCTATCTGTAAATGCTTTTGGTTTATTATTTTCAATAATAGACCTTTGGAATCGACCAAGGAAAAAATGTTTGTAACGCGCCCTCAAAATTTGAGGTTTAAATCCAAATGTCGAATAAAAAAAAAATCCGTTCGCAAAATTTTGGTTTTTACTTCCTCGTACGAAGTAAAGGAAGTATTGTATTCGCGAAAATTTTCGGTTTTCAGATTTCAACGGAAATATCCATTTTGACCATCCCTGAATCCATTTTGACTAGTTTCGTCGTGACGTCTGGAACGTACGCTCGTACGTTCGTAAGTTCACACGTACGTTCGTACGTTCATACGTACGTTCGTACGTTCGTATTTCGCATAACTCAAAAACGGTTTGCCATAGAAAGTTGAAATTTTGTATTTAGGATTGTTGTAAAATCTAGTTGTGAACCTCCCTTTTTGGTCACTGCTTGATCACCGGAAGTGGTATTTTACTTGAAGGTGCTTTTATTGTATTTGGTGTGTTTGGTACCATACGTCTGTTTGTTTCAAAATGGCGGCCGATTAGAGATCTCATATGCCCATAACTCGGCCATTTATAAAGATAGAGAGGAAACGTAAGGTGTTTTAGAATCAGCATAACAAGGCGTTAAAAAAAATATATATTTTTTTTTGTTTGGTGCTTTTATTGCATTAAACGGAAGCTAATGAAATTCCCTACAAAACGAAATAAAAATCATTTCAATCGGACCATTATTAGCCGAGATATTGCGTAAGGAACTTCTGAGACTGATTCTCCTGGCGGCTAGTCATCTGGCTTCCTGACTTATCTATTGGGCTTCTGACTTCCTCGTATCTCTCTGTTTTATTCTTCCTTGGATTATTTCTTTACTTCCTTTAGCTTCCTTAGTCTTTCCTTTTTTTTTTTTTTTTTCTCCTGAAGTGCACATCAAATATTTCCTCTGTATCATTTTACATCACAGCCTACTTGTATTGACAGAGTTCTTTTAATTAACACTCCCAGTTCGGCACTCTCACGTCGATTATCTTGTGAAAAGCTTCAAATTTCTTTCCCTTTGGTGCCTACTGCTTAATTTTTTTACTTGGACAGAATACAAAATTTTTGAAATATTACTAAGTGGAAATAATAAACCAGTGTGTAATAATTTGCAGCGTTTTTATGTTTTGACAGGTTTGGAATCAATTTAAAACAATTTCACATATTGTTTTAAAATTAATACATATATATTTACATATTTGTCATTTTTATTTCCATGAAAATCCTATCCTTAGTTATAAGTAATTTTTATTTTGCCTTAAAAGATAAAATTGTAATCCATCACTTCATAGGAATTGGTATCGTAAAAGTCCTCAATTTTTTTTAGATTGATATTCATATTTGTCTCAGTATTCAAAAATCTTTGAGCATGTTTTTTATTTTAATGATCTTCAAGTGATTCAATGAAGAGGAGGGAATGCACAGATTTCGTCGTTAATTTTAAAACAGAAAATAGAAATTTAAATTCAATCTATATTTTTCCCGAGGCCTCTTCTCTTTTATTTTCTGTGATGTTAAAATATCATGTTGTGTTAAGATTGTAATGTTTATTTAGCATTATAATTTAATTTTGTATGTCTATATAAATATAAAGACATTGAGGATCCCTATACTAAGGATTACATGAATATCATGATTACATAAGGTACCTATTGCTTTGTGTAAAATATTCATGTTTATCACTTTATTTTTTTTAAGGATTGGTAATTATTAATAACTATGTAATTATTATTGTATTCAGCTGAATCAAGAAGTGCTGTCCTCGGCTACCGAGCTCGGCCATGGTACTACGGTGAAACTGTGGCGCTCGAGTAACACCGGGAAGTGGTACAGGGTCCAGATGAACATCAACCTATCCAAGCCATACAGGGTAAATTAAATATATTATTTATATTAAAAATAATATTTAGTCAAAAGGATCGGTCTATTCATTTACATTAAATACATTAATGCTTCAAACATTGCCAGTTTTTGTAGAATCTACAATTGAAGAGCGGAGTGGATAAAGATGGTAAGTGACATTTTTAGAATAACTGAATTTTTGCTATGAATAATTGTGTAAAATGATATATTTTTAGTATTTCCACGTGCCATTCACATAAACCCAATAGTTGATTCAGAATTGAGCTGATGAAAGTGCATACATTTATAAGTTATGACTTATAGAAAATTTTATTTGCGCATAAATCAAAAAGTTTTCATTTTATGATAAATTATGTATATGATCATTTTGAAGATGATTCAAATCTCTAAAAAACAAAAAAAAATCATCTAAATCTATATCGGATAGTATTAGCAACGATATTGCATATTGGACACTGTAGCCATGTTTTTACTTTCCTAACACTACTAGGTAAGGAAAGTATTGTCAACGATATGAGGTTTTCAACAGATATTTAGGATTCAGAGCATTCTGTGTCTAAAACAAATCTTTTTTTTTATCATTCAAGACACTACCGTATTCACGATTCCATCGTAAATCACTAATATTAAATCATTTTTAAAACTTTATGTCATCTAAAACCTAATAACAGTGGAGATAGGCAGTAATACATTACTTTTCATGATTTGAGAACTTTTCAACGGAAAAAGTACCTAGTACTTTGGGTACTATGCCATTCTGGTTACTTTCTAAGGCAGGTTAGTCATTCGTTAATTAGGTACAAAAATTACCCGTGGTTGATATCTGATTAAAAAAAGTACTCAGCCAAAATCATGCTAGTACTTTTCCATTGTTCAGCTGCTCCATCAATATTAAGAGGAACATTTTTTTCATTTCAAATTTCTTCCATATTGAGGTCCCGTTATTGGTACGTAGTTTTTGAAAATACCGAGACGACAACATGATCAAAACGACCCTAAGTGCTTCCAACCACCGAATCCGTCAAGTTGCGGAATTCTTTCTAGAGTATTTTATAGTTAATTTCCAGCATTACTATAAAAGAACAGATAATATTGAAATTATCTTACATGTGCAATTAAGAATTTCGTCAAAACTAACAATCCTTGTTTGCTTGGCCAAATCTGTAGTTAACTTTTTAAACAGGAGAGCACTTTAAAGTTGCCTATTATATTTTTTTCAAGGTTTTTGGAATGTGAACTGGGAGGGAATATACCTCCTTAAAATTAGTGCTTTGATATGTTTTTATGTTCGCCCTCGAATGATGTTACCAATGATTCAAAAATTGTATTTATACATCTCATTATTTAAAATTTGAATGCGTTTGATAGTAACAGAACTTCCTAATGTTTATTTAGCTCCTTGTCATTTGAGCATATTATCAACAATATACCATTTTTTAAATATTTTTTTCATAAATATTTTCACTTTTCAAAAAAAAAATTGGTGGTTCCTTACGCCTTTTGAGACCAATTATTTAAGCGGGTATAACTTTCTGTTTATCATGAGGTAATTATAAGCCCTAAGTCGTAGTTGTAACATAAAATATTCTTCTAAATATTAATCATCGGGTCATCCACTCCTTACGCAATATGTTTATGTTCGATTCCCACAAATGCTCAGACATAACGTCTGAGAGATTAGGTCTTATAATTTAGGTATGAATTGCGATTTTCCTCATAAATTCGGGGCATAAAAGTAGCAATGTTAAATTTCGACTTTATATTTATTTTTCTCTATATTTTTTTTGTTTTTGATTTCAACTATTCGTGTAATAATATATAGAATACGTAATTTTCTTATTATTTGCTTATTTATTCAGCGACGAGTCTACTTAGACAAAAAATTAAAAACATATTTTTTTTTTTACAGTAAGAAATAAAAATAAGAGATAACAAAAAAGCTTGAGTAAAATTTAAAAAAATAAACAAATGATACAAATAATATAAATATTTGCAAATTAAAATACGGATATACAAAAATCTTATTTACGATTAGAGAGGGTTAAATAGACGGTATTTAAAAACAGGAAGGTTATTAGAATGGCAGATGAACGAAGTTATATAATTGTACAGGTTCGGAGATTGGATAAGGAATGATCTGTCAAATTCTACAGTAAGTTGAGTCGAAGTATATGAATCAGTGGGCGGACACGGCTATGCTGGAAATGTATAGAAGAATGGAAATACATAATAGACTGTGGGATGAAGGTAGGATAGAGCCAGTTCAGTTCTTCATAAAGCGATTAATCAACCGTTTTTTAGTCAGGTGGCGCCGCCGTACACAGTTAAGAATATTAGTTGACATCCGCATGATGGTATAGAAGGATCAAACCCTAAGAATATTAACTTGCAGTTAGTAACTAGGAGCCGAGGTGTTTCGAAAGGAATTATGCGAAGGTAGTTGATAGGCAAAATAGAGAATATTTGAACATCTGATTTGTTCCATAAGACTGAGTCTATGTCCAAGCTGCGGTAGGATAGAGTCAGTTCAGCGATAAACGATGAAAGTAGCGATGAGACCAACGATTAAAGCGAATCTTGGATCCCTGCTTTTATGTGACGTTTATGCTAGAGCTTAGAAAGAGTTGTGATATTTAGTTTAAGAGACATTAAGTTAAAAGAAGTTAAAACAGTAAATAGTGAATTCCGAGTAAAAACTGTGACTACTATAATGATCGGTTCCGAAGTAGAAGAGATCAGTTTATCATAAGAGCTATCAATCACTACTATATATTATTACGGTAGTATAGATCCCTTTTCCGGCTCTCAGGAGCGATGGATTTTGACGTGTGAGGTATCAAAAGAAATAGAATTTCACGGAGAAGTGACGAATCCTGATTTTGTTCCTTAAAATCTTACAAGGGCTTAAATAAAAGTGATGGAAAAACTGGAAGGTTTCAAAACTTTGACGACTGAGAGTCGGCGGATCGAGACGGGATAAGTTGGGTTTTAAAGATTTTGACGCGGGCATCAAGATCACATACGCTCCTATGGAGCGTATTGGTCCAGCGTTTTAAAGCTTAAAAACCTACCGTTTTTGAGATAACGCACGATATAGGTCCGCATATTCCTTAAGCCATCTTGCGTATGTGCCGTTGTCATGGCAACTTTATACCTTTTAAGCCAGTTGAGACTGTTAACAAAAACGTATTAATAACTGTGAAAACGTTTTGTAAATAAAATATTATTTTTATGTTTCCATGAATGATAGAATACTACAAACAGAAAATGGTATAGTAGAGTCTTATTGCTTAAATGTTAAACTGAGGGGGTACTTTCCAGTAGGGCAAGTTAATTGCTTAGTAAGTTTTAACTATTACTTGAACATAATCATTATAAACTATTATAAAGCTTCACCAAATGTGTGTGTTAAATAAACTTTCTTGATAATATTATATTATTAATCGCTTATACTTCGATTTCATTAAGGATTCATTAAGATATGTAATGCGAGAGTTCTCGCTTGGGTATACTATTCACTACTATATCTATATACTATAGATCCCTTTTCCGGCTCTCAGGAGCGATGGATTTTGACGAGTGAGTTATCAAAAGAAAGAGAATTTCACGGATATGTGACGAATTCCAATTTTGTTTCTTAAAATCTTACAAGGGCTTAAATAAAAGTGATTAAAAAACTGGAAGGCTTCAAAACTTTGACGACTGAGAGTCGGCGGATCGAGACGGGATAAGTTGGGTTTTAATGATTTGACATCAAGATCCTTTGGATCATATTAGTCCAGTCTTTTAAAGCCTTAAAACCTACCGTTTTTGAGGTAACGCACGATATAGGTCCGCACGGGCCCTATGCCATCTTGCGTACGTTTCGTTGTCATGGCAACTTTATATCAATTTGAGTCTGTTTACAAAAACTTTTAATGAGTGGGAAATTTGTTGGAAAATATTGTTTTCCATGTCCAACCCTAAAGGGCACTGTTGAATATGAATATTACACATAGAAAATGGTATATCTGAATCTAATTGCCTAACTGCTAAATTGAAGGCATGTTTTCCAGTTGTGTAAGCTAATTACTTATTAAGTATGAACTGGAACTCCAACATAGTCATTACAAACTATGTAGCTTCACCAAATGTGTGTGTTAAATAAGCTTTCTTGATAATATGGTATTGTTTATACGAATAAATATGTTTCCCTAATATCGCTTATACTTGGAATTAGGGATTAGAAGATATATAATGCGAGAGTTCTCGCTCGGGTCTACTAGAGATATTTTCCAGTGGGGTAAGCTAATTACTTATTAAATATGAACTGTAACTTCAACATAGTCATTACAAATCATGTAGCTTCACCAAATGTGCGTGTTAAATAAACTTTCTTGATAATATTATACTGTTTATACGAATAAATATGTTTCCCTAATACCGCTTATACTTCTAATGCATTAGGGATTATGCGAGAGTTCTCGCTCGGGTATACTAGTCACTACTATATATTATTACGGTAGTATAGATCCCTTTTCCGGCTCTCAGGAGCGATGGATTTTGACGGGTGAGGTATCAAAAGAAATAGAATTTCACGGAGAAGTGACGAATCCTGATTTTGTTTCCTAAAATCTTACAAGGGCTTAAATTAAAGTGATGAAAAAACTGGAAGGTTTCAAAACTTTGACGACTGAGAGTCGGCGGATCGAGACGGGATAGGTCGGGTTTTGAAGATATTGACGCGGGCATCAAGATCATATATGATCCCTCGGATCATATTGGTCCAGCGTTTTAAAGCTTAAAATCCTACCGTTTTCGAGATAACGCACGATATAGGTCCGCACGGGCCTCATGCCATCTTGCGTACGTGCCGTTGTCCTGGCAACTTTATATAAATTTAGAGTCTGTTTACAAATACATTTAATGAGTGGGAAATTATATATTGTTTTCCATGTCCAAATCCTAAAGGGCACTGTTAAGTATGAATACTACATATAGAAAATCGTATAACTGAATCTAATTGCCTAACGGCTAAATTGAAGAGATATTTTCCAGTGGGTTAAGCTAACTACTTATTAAGAATGAACTGTAACTTCAACATAGTTATTACAAGCTATGTAGCTTCACCAAATGTGTGTGTTAAATAAACTTTTTTGGTAATATTATATTGTTTCCCTAATATCGCTTACACCTCGAATGTATTAGGGATTAGCATAAGCATTGATATTTAATGCGAGAGTTCTCGCCGGGGTATACTAGTAAAATATTATTTCAGTTGACATCCGCATGATGGTATAGAAGGATCAATCTAATTAGGGATTGATAAATTATTTGCCACTTCTATAATTTTGTTTTATTTAAAACTAGTACTACTTTTCAATAAAACAAATTTATCAATCTCTAAATATTATTTCGCTGAGTGCACAAGGAAAGAGTCCAAATTCACAGCCCATCCTATTAATACTTAAAGGTAAATAAATAAATATAAAAGATAAATTTGGGAAATTACATTATCTTTATAAACATTTAACCCTCTTCAAAGCACAGTGTACTACAATACACCATAACTTGCCAGATTATTTGGAGGCCTTTCTATGTGAATCTGTGTGTGTCAATGTGAAGAGAAAACGGTGTAGAAGAGACTGGCAGCATTATTCTATCTCAATAACAATATCAATTACAGTTTAGAAGTGATAGTTCGTTATTTTAGTCCTTTTACCAACAACAATTACAAGGTGTGGGGCAAGCTTGAGTAAAATTTAATTATTTCATAAATTTAATACTTTTTTCGTACATTTATCCAAAAATAATTTACTAATTGACTATCTGAGGAACCAATAATCACAGTTTTGAAAAATCGAATTCATTATGTGAATCAGGGCATTCACAACTGTTGTAGGGATATTTAAAAAAAATATTTCGATATTTTTGTCCGATATACTTTTTTTCGATATATCCATGTTAAAATTTGAGTATCGAATACCGATATTTTTTTCAAAAAAAGAAGAAACAAATATAAAATAAAAAAGTGCTAAAAGGACGGCGAGTTCAACCATAAAACTTGTGATGTGGTGTGTTCAGGTTACTATCTATAGTGGTTGTGTTCTAGAGATGGGATACCGAAAGCAAAATATTGATGTTGGTTAACAATACCGATATCTTCAAAATACATAAATAGGCACATAAATATCGATACTATAAAAACGATATCTTAATTACATCGCAACAGAAATATCGATATAAGTATGTCCTTATGAAATTCATGTTTTTGAAAAATCCTTTAAGACTAAAAATATCGAGAACCGATACATCGAAATATCGATAAATTTCTTCAGTATATCGACGGTATATATTATTATTATATATATATATATATATATATATATATATATATATATATATATATATATATATATATATATATATAATTATATTATTATTCGGTATATATTATTTTGATATGTTCAAAAACTATCAATTCGATATATATAATTATATTATTATATATTATTATTCGGTATATATTATGAGTTAACGAATTGAAATTTTATAAAATTATTGTTATGTCAACATTCGCAACAGGTGATTGAAATGTTCAAATCCAAAAAAGTTGGGAAAATTCACAATATTTTATAATATAGCTGGGAAAATTAAAATATCTAATATAGTTGAGAAATTCAAAATATTTATTATAATTGGAAATTTTAGATTTTGTAAGGTCCAACAAATTTTAACAATATCGCTGCCTAACCTTCAATTCAATGTTAACCCTTTTCCACTTTTTTTAAAGTTTAAAAATAACAATATTTTTATTAATATATCGAATTCTATTGCGATATAGTGTTGAAAAACTATCGATACAATACATACATCGATGTTTGAATCCCAAGACCTCCTTTAATAGGCCCTTTAAAAAATATCGAGGCCCGATATATCGAAACGATATATATCGATATTTTATCGATATTCGCATCCCTAAGCAGACTTGGGCAGTAATTAATTATATTAGTATTTAATTACATTTTCATTTACAATTACTCTAATTGCCGCTGTGACTTTGCTTCTGATGAAGATAAAGATATCGAAAACTAAGTTCTTGAACAGGTATAATATTTACAAATAATATAAAATTTGTACTTCAGCAAATTTTAGTAAAGAAGATATTCTTGATTTCATTACAATTCAAATTTATATGGGCTGAATAAAATTACCTGCAATCAGTGATTCCTGGGTCCAAAAATTACGGTGCGAAAATGCAGCCGGTGTGATGTCGACTTAAAATTTAAAAAGGTTAGGCACTTTTTCAATTTTGAAGATATATCTCTACTTACCGATGATTAATATGGAAAAGTTAGATCATTACCTGAGGTAATAAGAGCACAATTTATTAATATCAATCCTGAGAAATGGATAGCTGTGAAGAGCAGATCAAGACTCTTCATCAGATGAAAAAAGGGCAGAGAGTCTATCACTACACCATGAAAAAAAATTAGTTAAAAATTATTTCATGATTTTTGACCAAATAATGAATCGAGTAATTTGATTGTTTTTAAACTAATTGTATGCTTGCCCTGGAAAGCATTAAGGCAACATCCCATAAAATTTATTAAATATATAAATAAAATAAATAAAATAAATATGTGTATGAAAATAGAAAGTTTTGACTGCATATTACAGAAAATATCGAATAAACTATAGGAAAATTGGAGTAATGTTTATACTTGACTCATTTTACAAGGGATGACATTTTAGTAAATAATCAGGTAAGCAAAAGTTGGTCCAGAGTGATCTATTGTGATGATTTATGTCTTTTTTGTCCCACAATGGGGACCTGACAAAAATTTCACTTTATAAAGTCAAGATCCATGGTTGATAGAAACTGAGAGAATGGGTGAGGTGATTATCGACGCTCCTATCCTTATTCGATCAATAGTCGTGGTTCAAAGCGTTGTTCCAGTATTACTATCTTGGAAAACATAAGGAGATTTTCTTCACTTTGATAGTATCCCTGCTCTAGCAGCTTCAACATAAACTCACTCTATATTTTCTCAAACAGATTCTTTAAAAAATTGTTTATGATTTTATATATTCCATTTATCGCAGTTATTCAGAAACAGAGTAGAGATAGGAGATATGGTTTTAAATATGGGCTTGAAACAATTAGCTGTAGGTACCCATAAACAAATAACCAACGAATAATATAAACTAAGGTTTATTTTAATAAATAACATCATTATAAATCAAAAATATTCAACTTATAAAACACAAACAAAAAATCTATATTACAAAATAAGTAAATTTATAAAAATTAGTTAAAGTATGTTGAAACACGTACAAACTATTTTAAATGTACAAGGTAAATACATCAGTTCGTTCGTAAATAAATCGTTCTACTTCATTAAGTAGTTCCATATTCATATTCAAGAATTTCAATTTTTTATTAATGTAGGATAGTATTTTTAGTTGAAGAATATAATGTGCTGAATATTAAAAGCGAATACTGAATCAAAATGTTTTGTCCTTGAAGTAAATCCTTACGTAACAGGCTGTTGTTATGGATTTACTCATAAACCAGAATGTTCTGAAGAAGGGAAAGAGAGATATCAGCAGAAACTATAGGACGCAATGAAATTATTCCAAAGATCTTTGCTCCTTTACATCACTGCATGCAGAAACGGCCATGGCGCCAGGAAAAGTACCGGATGAAAGAGAATGTACGCCACCGTACACGTGCCTATACACACACTGCTGGATCTCCATCATCATAAGCATTTTATGCTGATCTGAAAGTTTCGTGATATGAGGTAGCAAGCTTTCAAAAAACAGCATATCACTGCTCGAGTCGTTCGCTGGGTCGTAAGATCGTTTTCCGATGCTGTATCTCGGTTTTTTATTCTTGTCAGGGACCTCTGCATCTGTTGAGACTTGAGGCGATGTAGTTTGAGGGCTCCCTTCAAAAAGCGTCTGTTCTGGAACCAACGCTGATGGATCAGGTACCGAATTTGACGATTCGGCGCGTGGCTCAATCATGATCGTATCGTTCTTGTTCTCTCGATGTGTGAACTGGTCCTTGAGGAATTGCAGAGCCTCGAAATGTGGCCATGACGACTCTTCAACTTCGGACTCGTCTGTTTTATCTTCGTTCTTGACTCCATCTTCGGAAGGAGGTTTAGAATATTTTCGTAATTCTACTCGAAATCTGTCCCTCAGATTCTTCCACTTCTTCCTTGCTTCATTTCCTGCAAAACAGTAAAAATGATTAAACGATGCCAATAATTGATATAACGAAATGAAATGAAAGTAAATTTTATTCTGAAATTTGAATAGCAGAAATGTACAATATGTCTACCTTGCAGTGAATAATTAAGAAACAGTTAAATTATAAAGTAAAAAAAATTATAAAATAAAACACAGGAGTATGCAATAATTGCAAACATTTAAATCAATTAGAAATGTATGCACACCTATTTATAATAACAAACAATAAACTTAATAGCAATGAAGCAATAAACAATTAAAATGAACATATATATATCACTTTAATACCTGCATATATGCGGAAGATTGGTAGTTAAGGAGGTGGAGAAATAATTGAATAATAATGCTTGAAAGAGATAAAGGACGAGGTTTTACGAATGCGTGCGGGTAAATACAAGTTTTTAGGTTGGGATCTGTTGTTTAAAGAGTGTAAAGAGGAACACGGGGTGAACAAATTAAGAACGTAACATGGCTTTTGGATTCTGAAGGATCCGGCATTAATTTGGCATACCAACTAGAGAGATGGGAGAGTCTAGGGTTTCCGAAGGTGAATCTAATGAAGCAATTCATTAGTCTCTTTAGCTTCATCTCATGCCTACCAGAGAGTCTGCCATACAAAAGGCAGCCATCGTCAAAGTGGGGAAAAATGAGAGAGAAAACTAGGTGCTAAAGTGTTTCAGAGGTTATAAAATCTCGAAATCTCAGGAACTGTTTTATCGATCGTAATGGATTTGAGAGTAGTTTGGGAAAATTGGTTTAACTTCTTTAAACTAACCAGAGAAAGGAACTCTATCTTATTCTTCTTGCCATTGTGCAAAATCAACATTTATTACGAGGGTTCGCCATAGAAAAAGTCAGCCCTCAGGAACCGAATTCGAACCGGCGCACAGTACATTCGTTAGTTGACAAACAAAGTATTTTCTAAAATTGTCAGTTCGTGGGTATTTTAAACTGATCCTTAGACCATTGATTCCTACCATTGTCCCTTTATTTACATTCCTTTGTGATAGAAAACAATAGCCAAATTTTAAAAATTAATTCCTTTTGTGGTGATTGCTTCATCAGTTATAATTTATTTCTTATTCCAAGCTGATCTCTTCTCCAAGCAAAACACCTTAATCAATCACAGAATTCACTGCCCAAAGTATGTACCTTAAGATAGTATTTTTGAATTAGAAAGATTCAATCGTTAGAGAGCATATCAAATATTATTTTGTTCTTTGTGTATATTCTTGTTACTTTGTGTATTACCTTTAATTTCCAGTGTAGTTTGGTTGCGTCTGCGCCTGCATACGGCTTTCATAGATATATGATTTTCTTCAACCAAACACAGGGATATAATTTTTAACAAACAAGACGACCGAACACTTATAGTTACTGATAGATTATGGTTGCTGTTGCATGCGAAGAAGTCTCATGAACAATACCGTCGAGAATCACCAAACATTAATCGGTAATTTTCCTGGTTTTTAATAGTTAATTGGAGAATGTCGCTAGGAACTGTCGAGAATGTGAGCGATACGCGTCTTGGCTTCAGCAGAATTAAAAATTTTTTTTTTAAAGATATAACCAATCGTCGCAAAACTTAAACTTGGCTTTGTTCAATGAAAAAAAAAACAACCGAAATTTCGTTATTTACATTATTCATATCATTTGTGCTAATGAAATTAAAAAGAAAATCTAATTAAAACTGTTTTTTTGGTGGGTTTTTTTCCCACTAATATTTGTCATTTCGACCTTTGTTACTATGGGGTGCATTCATAATTAGGATAGCATTCCCTGTGAGAATCCGCAATCAATAGATTTTTATCCAACAAACCACTTAAACTCGATGGACTGTACGGTACCGCTTCTGACTAGAGAATGCTGTGGTGCTCCTCTAGCATGCTCGGACCACAGCCTCTAGATCAGACGTTAATGTTTAAATATATTCTTAGATATTATTAAAAAAAAATGTAGTTTATTTACAGCTAGTGAGATGGTCGAAGGTCTATCGGAAATGAGGTTTTATCTTCAGGCATGTCTAGAACTTAAAAACTACTTGCTAGTCCCAGTATTAAAGGCATATTAAGTAAAACAACAACATTTTATAATATTATAATTTCGAAACAAAATGAACACGTAAATGAAAAATGAAAGAGACGAAAGCATTAACATAAAAAAAAAGTATACATTCTTACTTAAAAACTAACTGTAATACAAGTTCAGAAAATTTAAATATTACGGTTGCATAATATGTCTTTAGCTAACTCAAATAATAAGAAATATAAATATTTAAGTAATTAATGGTTTGACTGCAAATAGTATAATATAGTATAAAATAGATCTAAATAATTATTGTAGTGCAGATGAAGAAGAAAAATATTTATTTCATTAATATATTAAAACATTTGGCATGAAGCTAATGAAAGGAACTGGAGAGGACTGGTCCTCCCAGGCACCTACCGCCTCTCAGGCACCTATCGCCCCCTAGGGACTTACCGCCTCTCCCCTCAGAAAATTTTGTTTGCCACGCCAAAGGGTAGAAGAGGTAAGCGGCGGTGGTCGAACGAAACGTAGAGGAGAGGCAAGAGGCTCGCATACATCCTAAACGTAGATTTTTAATTATTTAGAAGCCAAACATTTAATTTGCTACAGCTGATTATATATTACTCTAGTAACTCATACAATGAACTTGCTTTAGAATATTCAAAAGAAGCGGAGCGGTAGATCTTCAACACGTCAACATATTATATTCGTGCCGTGAATAAGCAGCTCCTACGATTGGGATAATATAGTAATTTATTTTTTAGTGTATAAAAATAAAGTTCCCGAGCACTTCTTCATTTATATGGGAATGAGAGTGCCGACATTTGAACACTTACCTATTAAAGGGCATAAATGACGAATTACACAAATATTAGAAAAATTGTCATGCAAGGCCGGATATTGGCCAAAGAAAGATTGGTGATAGCATTGAGTGATAGCAAATTATACAGCCACTTCAATATTATGAATCGAATTATTCATTATGAACGAATCGAAGATAAATATAAGAAACAAGTCTGATAACAATTTTTTTTTTTGTGAACAACATTAATTAATTTGTCAACGTTCATTTCGAAAATTAATTTATAAAATGAAACGACGTGTTGTGGAGTTTGGAGGGATGTAAATGTAAACTATGGGCTGGTGGGGAAAGAGCCCCTATATCTCCAAGAGAGGCAGAAATAGTCAGGCCCTTTCTGAAAAAAAACAAAACCTATTGTTCCCTCTTGCATCTCAGTTACCCTCGCCTCTCCGTTTTGTGTTCCCCTGAATTACTTACATGAATTACTTTTTAACTCATAGATTAAAATTTGAGCCATATGGATTTATTTTTTTGTAGCATTTAGTAGATTAAGTAGATAGCTGTCGATTTCCGCTCGTCAGATACATATACATACCCGTTATGTGGTATTTGATATACACGATCGAAAATCAAACAGCTTGGGGAACTTTTAAGCGGAGGTCGGACCGATAAAAAGCATTACTCTAAGATAAGAGTGTGAACTAAGTTATACGTTTATGGTGGAACTGCAATAGACGATAAGAACAGCGATATTAAAGTAACGTTTAAAACTTACGATAATTAAGTATTTATATTGGAGTTCCTAAAGCGCGGTATTATCGTTATCTTTATGGCTCACCTCAGAGATATTTTGGCGCTACTTTCTGGTAATACATGTAAACCAACATAACCTTCATCATTGCCTCTACTGAACAATTAACTTTTATTTTGTTCACATGAAAAATGGTATGGCAATAAATTTATAATTAGTATTTTTAATAGTTGAGAATTTCCAGTAAAATTAATTAGTTAAGTACTATTATTAGCCAAAATGCGCCTGAAGAGTGAAGTTCATCGCCTGCTCGTTGTGCCATCTGCGTAATCCAAACAATCAACACAAAGTTCGCTTTTAACGTGCTGAGTATATCAATTGAAATGACTGTCGAATTAACTGTTTTTGTTGAATTGACTGTTGAATTAAAATATGCATATGCTATATTTCTTAAAAGAGAAGAATTTTTTTATGGAATAAATTTATTTTTTCTTCATTTAAATCTACGATATTTGCTTACATAAACAATAAATGGTAATGCAAAATATAATATATATTACGTGATGTACTTACTTGTAGTTTTTAACTCTTCGGCTATTTCATTCCATACTCTGTTGAGAACGAAATGATTATGATGATCTTTACTATTGTGGTCCCATATGCATTTACGTCTGTAAACTGCAGATATTAACAAACTATTTCGTGACATCGTTTTGAAAAAAGAAATATCTGATCATAGATGATTAAATACAATTTTTCATAGTATTAAATAGACACGACTTAATAAATAAATTATATGACAGCTTAGAACACGTAATCGTTGGAAAGAATCGGTGTTGCTTGGACTAGGAGTGGGGTCGCCGAGTGTTCCCGAACTCGTTACGAATGTTGCCGAGCGCTATTCGCCTCCTCCCTCGACGCTCCGTTATCGAACTCAAGTCCCCTCTATTGCAGGGGTTCCCAGGCTTTATGACATTGTGTACCATCCACTTTCCAGATAACTGGGCGTAACACGCTCTGATCTTATGATATTTGTATTAAAGTTCGTTTTCATAAAAAAATAAAAACTGTTTTACAAATCTTTATTTAACAAACAAAATTATATGCTTAAATCATTAATATATAAAAAATTGAAGATAAAGTTCCAAAATCAAAACTTTATCAATTTCATGCAACAACAGTAATACTAAAAAAAACACCAAAAAATCTTTAAATAAAAGTATATCTATCAAAAATATGAAATTTGAAAGAAAAGCATCAATATTTTCAATTTGAACCATTTTGTTTATTTAGAATCAGAGTATCAATGTTAAACTTGATGTAGCTCAACATTATTCTTAAGTCCTCTTCAACACTGATTTTTTTTTTACTACAGTAGATTATTTTACTTTACGATCATAGATTATTTTTATAATTTTAGATCGTGTTTATTCATCTCGTGATTGACGGAATAAAAAAATCTTTACCCTCATTTAACGTGTTAAAAAGATAATTTTATCGATGGCTTCTTTTCCTTGAAGTATTTACCCATGGGCTCGGCGCTAATTAACTTTGTAGGTATATTTATCCACCGAATCTATTTTCTATTTTTACTTTAATTATATTTGCAGGGTACATTAGTGCATGTCACATAAGTATAGCTTAAATTTTGACAAACTTTGATCAAATTGAATCAATAATGTTCTCATCAAATCAAATTCATAGAATATCAATTAATACATATCAGATATAAGCTTATTTTTTTAATTTTAGAAATCCTCCCCTCAAAGATGACCTATCAACTTTGCCAACTTTGAACAATAATTATTATTTTTTTTTTTTTATTATTTACTTTCTCATCATATCAACATTGATAAGCGTGGAAATTGAAATGAGCACCTTCTTGGCAAGATTTGCTGATGACACCGCCATCCTATCATCAAGCTCAAATCCTGAAACTGCACCCTTAAACCTGCAAAGGCACCTTTCCCTGATCGAACACTAATTTAATAATTGGCGAATCAAAGTAAATGAATATAAATGCAAACATGCCACGTTCGCCCTCCGACGTAGATCCTGTCCGCCAGTTCACTTTAGCTTCATACCGCTTTCTTTCTCAAACACAGTCCGATATCTTGGCTTCCTCCAAGACTTAAAACTATTGTGGAACCCACATTCTAGACTTAAAAGACAATAGCTTATCCGACGACTTGGCCTTGTGTTATATAGACTGCTAAATAGAAAATCTCAGGTTTCAGTTGACTACAAACTACTAATTTACAAGACAATCCAGAAACCTATCTGGGCCTATGGGCTCGAACTGTGACTGAAAAGCTAAATTTTCGAAAAACAGGCGCATCCTGTCCTTGCAGTCCAAAGTTTTTCGAGTAATAGTCAATGCTCCATACTATAATACTATGAAACCTATCATGATCTAAATATCCTCTGTGTTTTAAACCTTATTCTAATCAAATTCTCCAAATTTCACCAGAACCTTAATCATCATCCTAATAATTTAGCACAATCCCTCCACTCACCCCTATAAATCGTGGCCCCGATACCTATTGTAAATATTTATATTGACATTGTATAATTGTATAATGATCAGATACTCCATTCAAGGTCTGTGTGTCTGCGGCTAAAGCGCCTTTGCTCAGTCTCCACTGGTTTTTAATGCCAGTGACGCGATTGACAGAGAAGCGTTGCGATATTCAGGAGTCCTTTTCCTTCCATTAGTTGAGGGAGAAGCCTAGCTCAGCATTCTCCAGGCTGATTGTAAATTGTGTAAATAAGTTTGCCTGCGTTAAAGATTATTATGTTTATTTTGTTTGATTTAAGTTTAAATGTTTATTTCTTATTTATTATTTTGATATTTTTCATTATTTAATTTTTCGTAAACATGGTGTGAAAGTATTCTTTAATTACTATTACCATTGTCCTTTATTGAGGCAGAATAGAATGTTACTTAATAAAAAATGTTTCCGTAACTTCAGTGGCGAATAAGCAATACGAAAATCTCTGTGTATTTATTTCTGACTTTGCCACGATTATCTCCTGAGCGGGTTGACCGATTTTGTTTCTTTCTTATTTGTTTTGTAGGCTTTGGACCAGTTGTGGTTGTGCACCAAATGAAGCATCCTTTGCGCTATAGTGGCTGCGCAATAGCCGATAAACCTCCTCTTCCATAGAGTGTAGCGCAAAAATGGTTCTAAACATTTTGATGAAATTTGCCTAGTCTTCTCCTTAAAGCCTTTTAACTATCCAAACATGTTCTACATCCTCGAGAAAAATTTAAAAGTTATGACGGAAAGAATAATTTATTTGTACATAACTCGAAAGAAGAAGTCTGTGTGTCTGCCACGATTATCTCTTGATTCTATCTGTTGATTTGATTCTATTTGTAACTTTAATTCGATTTTTTAATTTCAATTTACATTCAAACAATTGCAGAACAAAATATTTTCTGCTCATTTTAATAGTATAATCTAATCACAAAACTGATACAATATCGTATTTTTGGTCGATTTCGATCTTATATATATATTATAATATATATATATATATATATATATATATATATATATATATATATATATATATATATATATATATAATAAATTAAAAGGATATATTAATCTGAAAATAAATATCTTTATTGTCAACAGAATAATTATTATTGTTTATTAGAGTTGCATATAGCTAGTGAAAATCAGCTGCTCTTGCTCTTTCTACAAACTAAAATATTTTGATTATTTTAGTATATAAATTTAAAAAATCACTACTCTGCAAATATTTTAATAAATGTTCTAGATATTTAAGAGAGTAAGTTAAATCAATATCGGATATGGAAGAATGAATCAATGTGATTTCCGATTTCAGCTGGTCTTCGAGATGATACCTACTGGTGAAGGAAGCTCTGCTTCACTAGATAATGTTGAAATCTCAATCAACAAGTGTGAATCACTTCGCAATGAAATTTATTCTAAGCCAGGTAATGAATACGTAACAATTTTATATTATATCAATAATTAATTGGATAATATGAAATTAAATAATTATTCCTTATCATTATAAAAAAAAGCTTAATAATAAAATTATAGGCGCCTGAGATTAAAAAAATCATATCAGCTTTATCATGAACATTTATAGGAATTTCTTATAGTTCTTTCTTATGTAGTTCTAGTATGTTTTGGGAGGGACAGTGTAATGTTATTAAAATTAATAAAAATAATTATGTAATATTAATTATAAAATATTATTATAACTTAATAAATAGCACTTAAGCTGAAATAGAACAAATAAATAAATTTAAAATAATCCGAATTATAATTTAAAAAAAATACATTAGTACATCTTGCTAATAAAGGACATAGATTAGATGTTCAGGACGTTAAAATTCTATATTCATTTTAAGTGATGTATGTTTAAGTAATAATGTTACTTTTTTCATACTGTTTCAAGATATTGAGAACAAGGTAATTTTACTAAATTTAATGAAGTGAATAAATAAATAAAATAAATTTAGTTCAAATATTAATTTTAAATTAAATCATGGTTTATAAATAATAATAAAAGTTTTAAGTGTTTTGTAAAAGTCGTCAACATGAAAGACTTGACCTGAATATGACAAAAACAAAAATGAGAACATTTAGGAAAATCAGATCATTAATTTTTTTATTTTTAGCAAGTACTTCCTTGAGTAGTATGTTAAGAATAATTGATGTTTGGCCACTATTGTTATTTTTTTAAACAGGGCCGAAACGTAACAAAAAATAATGTATTAAAGTAATGATTTTGTAAAAAACGTGGCTCTTTGATTCCTTATCCTAATTTTAGTATTGATATAACGATCAGTTATTTTAAACAAATATTCATTTTTAACTATTTCATATTTAACCAATGTAACTGAGATTAAGAAAAATCAATGAATTATTTTCAAAATGTGTATTAATATCATTTCAAAGTTTCTAGTAACAATCTTAAAAAAAATTAAATTACATATTTATTTTTTATTATTACATATGGTATTTCTATCTTATTTTATTTATTTATTTTTAAGAACTTACGATTTTAATATTCTTATTTCATCAAAATACACTACGAATTTTCATCTGATTTAGTACACATGTAGTACAGTGTTGGAAAAAAATCTATAATAATGCTGTAAAATTATTATTTACTTAATACCATCCTTATCATGAGTTAATAATTATTTGTTTGAAGCAGAGATCTCGATTGATGAAAATGACTGGGCTTTCCTGGAGGAAGAACTAGAGAAGAATGGTACTTTTACATTCAACATCACTAGAACAGGCACTACTGCATCTGCAAATACCTCTTCGTTAGTGTAGCTTATTTTTATTTATTGCGCTCCGCAATAATAATGTTTTAATTGTTTTCATTTATTTATATTTTCCTTTATGTTGTCAATAAAAAATATTTCAATAAATGTTAATATTCGTGCCATCTCCTAATACTGACTGTTGAGTTAATTGTTAAACAATTGTGCATTTTCATAAGCGAATAATTAATAAAAACATCCAAGAGAATAAAAAGTTTTCTCTAAAATAAATTTCCAGGAATTTCTTTAAGTTAGTGAATTCATACATTATACCAAAACAACTAACTACAATCTCGGTCAAAAAAATCGTAACTCCTAAATTTATTTTTAATTTCACGAGGACAGCTGATTATACATTTACAAAAAGGCTATTATAAATTCAAAATAAACTATTTTATCAAATAAAATATAAAAATTTAACGAAGTTTAATGTAATTAAGATGTTTCTTTAAACAAAATACAAAAAACAACAGCAGTCAATTTTTTCAAACAACAAGTTTTTTTAGTAAAATCTTGAGGTATGGTCCAGCTACTAATGCACAGCCGTCTTTAGCATTTCAAACGTAGGAGGAGGAAAAACCCGCGACCGAAAATCCCTTGTATAATAATATAATATAAAGTTTTATTCTCAATTTTTAAAATTACAAAAACACTGTGTAATCATGTTCCGGGTTTCACATAATTTACATGATTAATAATTTTTAAAACAATAATTAGATTTTACATATTTACATTGTTCGTTTTATAATAGTAGGGAAAATATAAAATAAAAACCCACTTAGGAAAATAAAAATAAATAAATAAATAAAAAGAATACATAATTAGAGTAAAATATAATAAATCTGACACACAAACTATGTTAGGTTAGGAGTACGTGTTTGGTTCTTTTGTGAGTGTAACGTCGGAGGGAATTTTTATTGCAATTATTGATCTCTTTTATCATTGGGTTTTCGGAAGCTGTTGTTCTTGCAAAATATGATTTGGTTTGATCGAAGACGTATTGTTGAATTGTGGGAAAATCTTTTGTAAATTTGTCCCAAATATGCTCGATTGGATAAAAGTCCAGACTTCTTGCTCTAGTTTCCGTATACCCCACTGAGTACAGAATTAAAGTATTTCAATATTCAGTGCGGATACCTGCTGTTTTCAACTAATCAGAAACACATGTTGCCTTATGGGGCCGAACATTACACAGGCTAACAGTAGTTCTGGTGTAGGGTATTTGGAGCTGATTTCATATGAATTTGGTGCCCTGAGCTTAAATATGCCATTAGTTTTTGCCTAAGAGGTCAAATTTCCAAGATATAACGTTATAGAGAAATGTACGTTTTACGTTATATCAGGTTAAATTCATGAATCAAATCTAAAAATTAAACAAGAAATTTTATTATTAAATTACACAAATATAATTATATTATCGAAATATTATTAATATATACTAATATTATTACATATACAAAGATGGTACCAAGTCATCGATGGAACCAACTGGCCACTCAACACTTCGGAAGCTTCTTTTTCGTGTTCTTGAATTGATCTTGGAACAGTCCCTTTCTAAACTCCAGCAATAATCTGCCATCATGTGCGTATCCCATCTTCCTTTATAGTGGTCCTCTATAATTTTACTATCTTGATTAAATCTTTCATCATGCTCCTCAGTGCTGTCTCCTAAATTTTCTAAAAAGTGGTCCAGGTGTAAATAGTGCAGCTTAATACTTATGTTGCACCCAAGAGATTTGAAATTTTTAAGGATATCGTTTACCAGTTCAACATGGGTTTCTGCTTTCGTTGGCCCAAAAAATTTCTGACAACTGCAACAAATGAAGTCCAGCATTTTCGCTCAGTCTCATTCATGGAATTTACGAAGGCTTGGTCCTTAAATGAATTTTCTTATTTCTTGGAACTCAAATATTCCTGATTTTTTCCTAACTCAAGTGAGGCATTTTTTCCCCTAAAAATGCAAAGCATGATCCGTCCTTATCAAGAGCCTTTACAAACTGCTTCACAAGGCTTGATATACAGTGGAGGAAAGATGATTTTCTCTCGTTCAACTAAGGGTTCGTTAGTAACTTTATTTTCTCCAACAACCACGTCCACTCTTGTCTTACCCAGTGGGTGTGTTTTGTCTATGCTACCCCAGAGGCACAAGAAAAATGGATTTTTCGTGTGGCCACTTTGCTGTCCGAGGAGGAAGCTTACCATTTTTAAGTCCACACAAATCACCCATTGATATTCACGATACCTTATCTTCTCCAAGATCAAAGCTATGATGATATATGTTTCTTTTATAGTCATCAAGTGAACAATTGATATTGAACCATATTTTTTCCCATTATGTAGGAGAACACCTTTCAAGCTTCGCATTGAGCTATCAATAAATAGGCGCCAATCATCTGGAAAATATTCAGGATGGCTCATTTTTTCCAGGAGTCCTCTATTATCGTGACAAAATACAATACTTTCTTCTTGAGAGAAGATTGGTAGCAGACCCTCTCCTCTTGAGTGATAAAAAGTAATTTTGGTTCCTTGTTCCAGTAAATTTTTGTCGTTCAACCTGGAAGCCAGAAATTCAGAAGCGTCTTTTGACAGCTTAAGATCTCTGAAGAAGTCATTTAACTCATCCTGGTTGAAAGGTTGAGGAATTGATGGCATCCTCTCATAATCACTGTTATCTTCATTAGTATCAGAAGCGTGATTATAGGCCCAACACTCGTCCTCAGAAAGCTATGGAAGCTGGTGAAATGTTGGGATCGGTACTTCTTGTGATTGAGGGACCGGGCGTCTTGCAAAGACTAAATCAGGATAAGTCTATTTGCTACGGTTGTTTCGATTGATTCCAGTAATATTTACAAGACAGAAATAATAGTCATCGATGTGGTTTTGGGGTTCTCTTCAAACCATTGGTAGACCGAATTTCAAAATTTTTCTTTCCCCGCTAGTCCACTTGCGTAAACAAGTTTTGCAAACCTGATGCGGTGCCCAGGATTTATACTAGTCACCGAGCTTAACACCAATGTATCCATGATAAGCTCTCTTTAGAAGGTTACTAACATTCTTTTTGTTATATTTTAATGTGTATGCTCCGCATATGTAGCAAAACACACCAGGATGATTTACACAACTTCTTCTAATTAAACTCACTTTTTATCAACTTCTATCCATCCTGCACATCTAAAACTCAAAAACTGACCTCCAATTTAGTTGACGCTTTGAAATGAAGGATGAGATTCCCAGTGACGAAGTGGGGATTCCCAGCCTGGTCAAGCTGGAAGGAAGTTGCTTGAATCAAGTAGGCGGTTTTACTTCTTTTTTCACACTTATCTCAAAAAGTAGACCTGATAGAAAAAAAAAACTGATTTCACATTTAGATTCAGCGCTCCAATTATAGCTAAAATCTGTTCCAAAATCCTAAGCACCAAACAATTTTTTTTTTCTCTTGTAGGCTTGTACTATTATGCTTAAGAAATGATTCAGCACCAACCATAGGCATGTAAGGCATTGCATAATCTTGTAAACTCATCTCCTCACACTTTTAAGCATCTCCTCATACATTCAAGGCCCCTCCTTGGACTGGGACCAAGGATAAATATACTGGTACGTATCTCCCAAGAAATGCCACCTTCGAACATGACAGAGCCTTCTCCAAATGCTACAGCTCTAGTAGCATTTGGTACTAGTACAGTACTAGTATAGCACTAGAACAGTACTCTGTACTGTTCTCAAGATTTTAATGCGATCATCTGGATTATTATGGGCTACTCTCGCCTCCTCAATGAATATGGCACCTTTCCATTCCTCCTCAGTCCAAGATTGGTATTCTCTTGCAAATCTTAGTCATCGTTTACGCTATTCTACAATAAGAAGGGGCTATTTATCGGGTCTTTTTGAGGTAAGGTTTGACTCTCTGAGTATTCTTCTAACGGTTGATTGTGAGATTGATATCCTTCGAATTCTAGCAACCAAGTTTCTAATGCCAGAAGCTATTTAATTGAGTTTCCTGAGAGCTTGCATTTTAATAAATGGTCGTCAATGGTGACTTTTGGACGTCTTGCATTTGATAATCTTGAATCACTCTCAGTTTCTCTGTACCTTTTCATGGTCCTCGACCGTGTAGTAATGAATACCTGGTCGATTAATGATGCAATGCGAAGAGTAAATATTGTTATTGAATCATCGTGGCTTGAATACAGAGAAAAGAGAGAATTCACTGTACGGAACAAACAAAAAGTAAAAACAGATTAAAGGTGAAATTGAAATCAACCAAGAAAAACATTTAATCTTTCGTTTGTGGATAAATGGAGAGAAACAATAATATGACCTATCCCTATTGTCTCTCACATAACTAATACATTACTATTAATACAATAAAACGTGTTTTAGGCTCCAAAACTATAAAATTCTTAAGATTTATAGGTGTTAGGATTTTTTTTGGCGTAGAGTGTAGATTTAACATTTCTTAGCTTCCAGGTAAGAAAATTACAAAGCTAGCTTCGGTAACTAGTTTTACTAAGATGTTAATCGAGAATTTCTTGTTTTTTTGCCACGTTTCTTCAAATAGAAATTGTTCGTTACGTTTTTGGGAGTGGTCCTTAAAAAAACAAAGTCCAGGATTGCAACTAAAATTTATTTTACGGTATTCATTTTCATTCATATTAACTAATATTTAATTGCCAAAGAAATGAAATATTGAATAAACGTACTTGTAGTTGATTATATTCTGTCTTTAAGGAGTACTTGAATGCAAGTGTGTTCCTTGAAGAGGAATAATTCCGAGTTTTAAGAAACATATTCAGCGAATAGCAGTAGTGATTTTGCGCAGAGGCAGACGAGGCACTTTTTAGGGAGCGGCAACATTTGAGTGAAACTATTTTTTTTCTTTCAAATGAATTAGTAAATATTTTAAAAAATTCATTTAAGCACACATAAATATAAAAATTATCTCGACTAACAAGGGGAGACCATAGTCAATAGGTCGCCGATTTTAACCAATTTTTTTTTTTGGTGATTCCTCATCCAAAAATATTGGACACACGTCCCGGCGTTCGTTCCAATGGACCATAGGAGCCGGGGAAAAAAAAATACGCATAAACTGCTCAATTATATATCTGGAGTTTCAAAAAGGATGACGTGGTTTAGCCATCAAAACATTTGTTTTTAAGATTATATTAAGGGAAAAAATACAAACTTTAAAAAAAAATTGCTTATTAAAGGCATAAATTGGAAAAAATGTTTAAAATATTGGGTAAACTAGCTTTATAGATTTGTTTTATCTCAAATACTATGGTAGAATTTGATTAAGTGTACCAAAAAACCTTCGTATTAAAAATATCATCGAAAACAAAAAATGTTTTTTGTTTGAATTTGTCAAAGGGTTTCTGAATTATGAGCGTTTAAAAAAAAAAAAAAATAATTTTTCTTAACTCGAGATATAAAATAATATTTTTTCTCTGCTCCTAGGCCCCATTGGAACGAACACCGGAAAGTTTGTCCAATATTTTTAGATGAAGAATCACCACAAAATGTTTGGTTAAAATCGATGATCAACTGTCTGTGCCCTCCATTTGTAAGTTGTTAACCATAAAACAATAATTGTTTTTGGAGATAGGAGCGGCTAGAAGGGGCGGCATTATTTACCATGCCTGTGGGCGGTAGTTAACAATTCCACCACTGCAGAATACGTATCAAAGCTGTAGATGTAAATATAAGCAATAACTAATGCTTTCTAAGTACAGTTTTCTTCTCTATATTTTCATCATTAGTTTTCAATTATTAGGGGAAATAATGAATTATGGTTCATCGATCAGGCCATCTTCATCTGAATTTGAAGTGAACGGATTTCCTTGGAAACAACACGCATTAGCTTTTATTTGTATTTAGTTTATTTGTATTTCCTTAGCGGTAACAAAAGTAGCCCACTCCTAAAAATCACGCTAGGTTCTTTATTCTGCCCTAGACTCCCAACTATTAATTATCCTGGTGTTCCTCTCTCAAACCTTCCTTTATCCGATAGTGTTATTAAATGATTTCAGTCATAAATATCTAATCGTTCCCAATTCTTAGTTACTCCTAATTATCAACGTTTTATTATATATTATTTTATCATTTATATATAAAATTTATCATTCTTTACATCTCTACTGATTTCTGAAGCAGCATCGAAATCGCTTCAGTAGTTTAAAAAAAGAAAATTCCTCAGAAACGAAAACTTGCAAACAAAAGATTGTGTGTTCTTGCACTTTGTGCTTTTATGTTAAGAGTTTTCCTTTGACTATCGTCGCCAAGAATGAATAACCAGGAATATTTAATCAATAAATCTGTTTAAGAAGTATAGTCCTTATGTATAGCATTATTTTATAACAGTGTTTTCACACATTCCAAATAAAGGGTTCCTTATCTGTTCTTTGCAATGGTACTTTGGACCCATAGTTATATAACCAACGCATTTCATCTTATATAATTCACTCTTGTTTAATGGCAACAGAAAACATTAGACCGAATGAATCAGCAATAGCAAGTAATCAAGATTTGAGGGCTTATAAAATTTTAATGTGTTCATATCGTAAAGATTGAGACAAATAATAAAGATGAAATAATTGAAAATAATCTTGTAAACTCGTTTTAGGATCACCCCATAGAACGAAATAGTGATTTAAAAAAATGTTCTGTCGCTTTCACCGTTCCATCTAAGATCCTACCGTCCTCCTAAATTATGGTACAAAACATGCAGAAAATGATTGTTTACAGTGTATGTGAGCCGAAGTTTCAGCCTACGTCATAGGACTTCTTCAGGGCTTAGAGAACAAGATACGAAAACAAGATAACAATTATAAACAAGATAACACGAACTGGTCATTTGTAATATACCCTCAGCTACCATTTAGTTATTTAATAAAAAATTATATTGGGGCATTAAAAGCCTTTGCTTTTATTTAAACAGTATAATATTTAATATTTAAAATGAAGAAAACTAGGTACTTTATTAAAAAAGCAATACCCATGTCTTTGTTAGAAAAGAAAAAATTATATATTAAGATTTTTTAAAAATACAAGCTTGAGTTAAATAAAATATCTCCAAAAAAATAATAACAATAGTAAATAAATAAATAAAATAACAATAAAACTCGACACTCGAAGTACTTCGACTATGCTGACTATGCTTTAATAGAGGAATAAATGTTCAAAGCAAGAAGGGTCGTTGGAAATGGCGTTCTCCATAAAAAGGACTCAGTACTTATGATGTTTCCATCAAGGCCCTCTTTACTGTTAATTTGTATTGATTTAGGAATAATTGATTAATACAATGAAATGGTGAAAGGAGTAGTTGGGCTGTATAGAAATTTTCACCGAGTCGAAAATCCTTTGCTAGGTCGTATCTCATAACTCACTTCTAGAGCATGTGCCCTTCTTGCAGCTACAGCCTCCATTATAGTGTTAGGAAAAATATTTGAAAAAATACATAACTTGATTAGAAAATAAAATATTATATCACCCTGACCCCCCCTCCTCCACTCCCCTTGCTTACTTTGATAAGGAGTATTGGAGCAAAGCAAGATTCGCAAAATTGTCCTACAAGAATTATGAAACTTAAGAGTTTTTTTTTGGAATACAACCAAGTATGTGCTGTTAAATTTTCAAGCAAAATATTTGCAATCTTACCAGTAATTGCTAAAATTGTAAACTCTTTGTATCTCGGTTCCCAATGAGACTTGAGCATTTTTTTTTTCTAAATTTATTTTTTTTCAACAGAGAATTTCAATGTAGTTTATTGGGATCAATTTGATGCACAATTCGTTGAGATATTAGCTTTTGTTTTATTTGTAAAATTGTAATTATCTATAAATTGACAATTTTATAATTTTCAAAACAGGGTACTTTGCACACAAAACTGCATAAACTCTGTCTAAATGTTCACAGTAAAGGTTTGAGTCCCTATTACGGCCGATAAATCACGAGTAGTTGCTTGTAAATTCTGGTTCACACATTCAAGAAGAATGTCATCATCAACGACCGATGGGCGACCTGATGTGGGTTGTGCGGCAGTATTTCGATGGATTATTGACACAAATTTCTTCGGCGGTTGCCTTTGCGCTTAATCTTTTTTCCAGTAATGTCTCAAATGACCGCGAATTACGATTTTTTCTTCTGGCATTGCACCTGCGTTTTAAATATGTAAATAGCCCCTTAAAGCCAACTGAAGTCACAAGGAATTAAAGGATTAGCCAAAGTAGACATTGAAATAAATAGTAGGAACAAAACATTCTTATAGGATAATTATGAAAGATGGAATTAAGAGTTGTGTTCATGCGCAATCACTTTTTTAACAATCTAATAGACAAGACTATTTTCCCGGATTCCTTAGGAAATTCTGCTCTTAATATATTTTTTCCAACTTTGGCTGGAAAATTAAGTCCAGTAATCCGGACGATAACACCTTGATCCGTGAAAAATTTGAAAGCTCAATTTTTTCAGGACGGCAGTTTAAAATTTTGGAAATTCATCCTAAAACATACGTGTTAACAGAGATAATCTGTTGAGAACTAATTGTAAGAAATTGTTGTGAAAAAAGGATTGTAAATTAAATTAAATATTTCGCAATTCATAAAAACAATCAGGATTTAAAAATTTCAAACTTGAAAAATTAGTTAGGTTTTTCCTGAACACCAATATAAATTTTCGTGACAGTTTCACACAGAATTAAAATATTCTGGAGTGGTACCAAAATATTTTCATGTGTTTTATAAAAAAACATGGTTTGGTAATGAAAAGTTTTAACTTTGATTTTTTCAAATAGTGAATGAAGGACATAACTACTTATATGCGTCAGCTGTTATGACGGAAGAAGGTGGTGGTGGGTGTGTCTATCGGCTCGTAACCTTGGATGTTGCTCCGTGATAAAGGCAGCTGATAACTTATCAGGAAAGGTCTTAGACTGTCATTTCATATTATTACTTTTACCTAGACCTAAAATATAAAGTTTAATTAATGGACTACTTAAAAAAAAATTACTGAAAAGTTCCTTTAAATAATTATTATTATTTAAATGTTAATTTTATTCTATTTTGAAAAAAAAATATTGAATCAAGGCTCATTAAAAAATTGTGAAAGACTGATGGGATTTTAATTGAAGTTTGTCAATTTTTTATTGAGCCTTCATTCAATTTTTTTTTTTTCAAAATAGAATAAAATTAACATTTAAATTAAAGGTTAAACACATTCTCTTATTCACAAAAAAAAAACATTGTGATAGATTGATGGAATTTTAATTAAAGTTTTTCAACGTTTTTTTTTTGTGAATAAGAGAATGAAATATTTATTTTATAAATGTATTCAGAATGAATAAACATTTTGTATGATTGGAAAAAATAAACGTGAACGCGTTCCGTCACTAAGGTCGTACCATAAATTATCTTTAATAGTAACTAAAATTAAAAATAGCGTTAGTTGGGAGGAAAAAGTCGAGACCTCCAAAAAAGCACTTCCCTAACATCAACTCAATGCAAATAGAAAGTTTCAACCCTCTCACTCAATTTGGAGAGAGGGGTGCGTAAAGCCACTTAAAAATTAAACTTGCCGAAATTTAGACTGAAGTTGACCCCGGCTTCTATGATATTGTTCTGTCTAGAAAACAACTAACACTGAATTTCAGCTCATGCGATCCAAAGAGGGCCCCTAGAACTGCCTAAATGTCGCAAAAAAAAAATATATATATGCATATGTATATATGTAAAATATCCCCGAAACTCCCAAAATCGTGTTTTAGAAGTTGTGAAAGGGATTTAAAATGTACCCCATTCCCTGCGATAATCTTCGATACAATGCAAAAGTCTAATATTTTCGAGAAAAGTACGATTAAAAAAAGAAACACAAATGATAGTAAAAAAAATGGAAGAAAAAAAACATGTTCTCTAGTACGATTCTATTTCTGAAAGTTCTTATGCTAGGCATTCATTTGATGGATCTAATCAGGGCCGGATCTAAGGGGGGAGGGGCAAAGGGGACACTTTGTAAATCGATTCTTTTCAACGATTCTTCGATTGAATCTTTTTACTTTATTCCTGTTTTATTTTTATTAAAAAAGAACATTTAGTAGAAAAATCAACAAAATTTCCAAAAAATAATAAACTAAGGTACAAATTAATGTTAAAAATATATTTCGTTAAATTTTAATTAACAAAAATAAAACATTACTGGTTCTTCGTCCATTGTCAAGAAGAGAAAGAAACCCCACTCTCATTTCTACCCCACTTCGACTAATCTGAATAGAGAATCGACCGACTCAAAGTGGGTCATGATTCTTTCGTGTGAATCACTCGAGAGTACGATTCTTTTAGAGAAGTCGACTCTTTAATTCGATTCCCGATTCGCCGGCTCATCTGTAATCCATCCCGCTTGAATTGCGTTAACATTAACAGGATTTCCTGATAAATGAACTATCTTTACCTGATGAATGAAATATCTTTAAGAATGTCTAACACTCTGATCACTCCACAACTACACATTCTCATGAGAACTAGCCTGTACACACTGCTCATGTCCTGAAGATGGCCTGAAAAGTTGGATCGAAACGTCGGCTGTCATAATAGAAACATTTATAACTTTTTTGTTTTATTTTATTTTACCTGATTGATCCCTGACAAAATAATCATTTTTTGTAAATCAAAACGAGTTTTGTAATTTCAATAAGCTTTTATCAATGTCTATAAAATAGCTTATCAAGATATTATTTTCATTATACTGTAAATTTAGTGTGCATTCTGATAATCTTGTTTTCTACTAGTATTAGCTATTCTGATCACCTATTTCTAAAGTCCAAAAGTCGAGTGTGTCGAATTACTATAATAACAGAAAAGATAATAACCAATTATTTAGCAATCATGATTTTAAATAATTTTAGTTAAGTTTTAACAAACCCTAAAATTTAATTCACTATACTGCATTATAAGCTAAAAGGCTCTAATTCCAAATTATTTTTTTAAATATATTTTTATGTTTTACCAGAATTGCACTAAAAACTAAATCTTTTTATGGCATTAGAAAGCCCTAAAACCAATGATTAGGATCTAACCAGTGGATTTAGGGCTTTCCTATGTCACAAATAGGTGTTTATTTTAGAGCAATTCGGAAACGATAGAAAGAATTAATTTTAAAAAAATGATTTGGAGTTAGGGACTTTTAGCTTATTACTAGGTATAAATGGTGAGCTATAACAATTCACAAAATTTTGATGAACGGATATAGTATCTCTCTGAAGAAGCACTGAAGCTTAATTTAATATCAGCAGAATTTGATTAAATAAAAAACTTAAAATAATAACAGAACTTATCAATAGTTTTACTATTTTTGAAGTCGGGTCCGTTGATATCAATTTATAGACAATTTTCTTCAAAGATAGAAAATTAAACTTTTTAATGCCAATAGTTCGTAAAATTACAATGTTACCTTTGTTTACTTACTTATTTATTAATATATATTTTTTAATATTATATAATTTAAAAAATAACGATAAATAAGCATTTTTCAATATTTGCCTGAATTTGCCAAATTTATAAGGATTGGTCGATTTGTGTGACATCTCTTGGTCCCAGTGCCTCATATATATTTTACTTAACCTAAAAATAAACATTCGCTCGAAATTCGCCACCCTCTTAATCTGCTGAGAGGTGCAAGTACCCCTTTGACCTTCCTCCCTAATTCCGGCCCAGCCATAGGTATCAGAATAGTGTACGTTTTGAAATATTTGATTTATTTCATCTTTTCTACCACCTATTTATGATTATATCAAATTAGGGATTGATAAATTATTTGGCACTTCTATAATTTTGTTTTTATTGAAAACTAGTTTCGAAGGTTATACATTCATCTTCAGTTCTAAAAACACACAAAAATAAAAAAAAAAGCAATTCAAAATACAGTTTGGTATTATTAGACATATTAAATTAAATTTAATATAAATTAGTATTATAAAATATTTATGAATTATGAATTTAATTAAGACAAGAAATCAAATACACGTTGGTACTCACCAAGGTTTGCTTTCTTGTCTTAATTAAATTCATAATTCATAAATGTTTTATAATACTAATTTATATTACATTTAATTTAATTTAGTTCTAGAACGATTTAGGGCCTTGTTCAAATCATTTTTCGAGAATGAACACCTGTTTTTACATTTATGCGTTTTTCACGAAAAGTTATTATTAATTGAAATTTTTATTGTAGGCATTACTAAAGTCCACAATTTAATTCCACAAACAAATTCCTGCAACAATCACAAGACCTGTAATTAAATGTCAAAAAATAGCCATATTTTACCGTTTTTAATTTTTTGGGAAAAAAATTGTTGACTGACTTCAATTGTTTGAAACTCTTTTTTCCCATTTTTTTAAAACACTTTTACGCACTATTTTTTATTTTTATTTAACATTTTTTTCCACATGTAAAACGTGAAAAAAAAAACTTTTTGGCACCTCCTTGAATTTTTTTCACCATGTTACAATATACCGATTTTATCTAAAGCTTATACAATTTGTTTCTACCTCCACCGTAGTTCACTGTAAGTAGTGTATTTTTTATTTTCAAAGCGGCATTAGCCTTCCACTAAACTCTAATTCTTCCATCCGAGCCTAAACCGTTAAATTTGTTCTCGTCGCTAAAAATTACTTTTTTCCAGGAGGTTGACTTACATAAATACGATTTCGGATACTCAAGACGACTCTACCCACGATTAATTCTGGAATTAAAAAAGTCTTTTTTCATGGAATCCGTCCGTAGAAACTTCTTTTTTTAACTCGTTCCACACAGTTTGGGATGAGACGTTTAACCATAAGTAAGTAGAAATAAAAATTGGCATTACAAAAATAAAAAATAAATTAAAAACAAATTTTACATATAGGAAAAAGTAAAATGTGTGTTCAAAAAAATTAAATTCATGATAGCATTCATTTTTTAAACCAATCAAATGTAATTGAACGAGCCTACGGAAACTTTTTTTGCCCAATTAAATTCTTAATAAAATCAACTAATTTTTTTCGCATAAATTTCTTTCAATAAATAAAATTTTTACTATAGTAAGTTAAATTAAAATTAAATTTATTATTGTTAGAAGTCATTGCTTATAGAATTTTATTTTTGTTTAAATCCTTATCCCAGAAACAATAGATTTAAAAAAAAAAATCAGGTGATGTACGGAGACTTTTTTTTTAGTGAGCGTAGGTTTATAAACATTGATGGTTTTAATACAAAAAATTGATGTTTTAAAAACGTGTAAATATGTATATAAAAAAAAATCAATCGATTACTGTACCTACTCTATTTGAGGAAGTTAGGAATAACACGTAACCAGAATAGCAGATATGAGAGAATTAACTGAGAGAATTAACCGTGTGTACGGTGGAACGTTTCCTATTTCACAGACTGAAGTATGTCAATGCTGCTTTTAAATTGAACATGGGATTGCCTCATAATGACCATTTAAAGGGACAGGCGTAAAAAAAAAATAGTGACGCAACAAACCTGAGAGCTCTCTATCGACAAGAAGCCATACCACCAGTACTGGCTGTATTTTACTACTATTTTTTAAGTATAGCTCCATACAAATTATATAAACCTATTCTAATTGTTGTGTAATGATTATAAAGTACATTTTCTAAGAAATATTAAGCTTTTCGTCATTATAATTTGTGAGTCAAGTAGTGCTTTGGCAAACCTGATTCTGTATCTCTTTGGCAAATATTCCTGAAGTGTGAGCAGCTCTTATCAATTTTGACCCCAAGGACTATCGTTGGTCCCTTAATTATTGTCAGTTTGGATTTGTCTTTCAGTATTTGTGAACCGGCGCTATGGCAACTTTAGCTAAAGGTATTATTTAATATTAACTTATATTTAAGAAATATAAAAAATTCACTTATTTTGTCCGAAACATCTCTCGATTGTCTCATTAAAAGTCTATATTAATTTAATAACTGTCATTTAATTCTTTTAGTGTGTAAAGCTTTAACTGATTTCTAATTTTACATTCTTCTGAATAACTGTTATCAGGTAAAAATTCCCTGAGTAATGAAAAAAATAAATACTGTTAATTTATATCACATAATAAATAAATAAAAAAAACTTTTAAAAAATATTGTACATATTTTAATCATAATTTTAACTGAAATTTATTTGTATTGTTTCTATTTCTTTTTCCTCTGTACACTCAGGAATCTTTGTTGGTGAGGTAGATAAAGGCCATGTAAACATTTTTTTTTTAAATCCTGAAATTTTAATATCCTGAAGTAAATAATATTTTGTATTATAAATTAAAAGAAGAAGAATTATGTGCTCAATAAAAAGTGCCCTATGAATACAAATGTCCAATGAATTAAAATTAAAATAAAAAAAAAATGCCCCAAAATTCTCCTAAGAAGCAAGCTAATTAGGTTTTTTATTCAACATTAGGTCACTCAAATCTTCAGTTTGGCATTGTTCTCAACAGTGATTGACTCTGCAATTATTTTATATTTATTTTATGAAATTACTATATGACATTTATAAGGAATATAAAGTTTTTTACATGATGAAAATATTAATGATTCAGCATTTTTTCTCCAGATTATTACTATCTGGTATTTAAAGAAACTTGATTTTTTATTAGTTATGAAAGAAAGTTTTGTATAAAAGATCATTCATGATTTAGTAATTTAAAATTCAGTAACTTCTTAATTTATAATTTTACTAACAATAATCAAAACCTTGTTTCTATAAAAAAAAATTTTTTAGATTTAGTAAAATATTAAAATTTGATAATATTTTAATTATTTATTTTAAATATTTTACATGGTATTCAATAATTAATCATCCCTTATATCATTTATAATAAAAATTCTCTTTACAACATTCGATGCTACGCACAGATTCACGCTTGGACTAATGCATCTAAATGAAAATTCTTCGTACTATATAAGTAAAATACCACCAGATCTTTAATTCTAGCTATTCAAGAAATTTATTAAATGTGTTTAATTCAATTACACTAATTTCAAGAAATTTATTAAATGTGTTTAATTCAATTACACTAATAAACATATATCGTACCAAATAATTACTCCAGTGAAAATTTTCATTATAATTATTAATGTATGTACATTATTTTTTATTCATATATTTTCTGAATAAAATAGAAAATAAAGTTAATACCCTTGGTGCATTTAATTTTTTTTTTTAAAGTTTATCTTGAAAGTTGAGCCATAGTTGTTTTTTTTTCTTGTACTTTCTTTTGATAAAAGCATGAGAAAGTAAATAAGCTGTTGGATATGCACATTTGATGCTTATGAGGGAAACAAAATGCATTTATAAATGCTGATTGGTTTATTTAAAATTAGAAAAAAAAATTAATATGGAGTTCATTAAAGGTATTTTAATAAGACATTAAATTCTAAAGCAGTGGTATAGAATTTTTGAAATTGTAGAATAATATAAATTAAAATTGCTGCTTTTTCATAAATGATTTTATAAATAATAATTGATTATTCTTAGGTATAATCTTTGCCCAAGTGAACAACTCTACTTTATTGTAGAGTACAATGTCCTGTGAAATGAGTACATTCTTGATTTATGTAATCTCTGATATCTAAATTTTTAATGTAATAGGAAGTCTTGCTTGGAAAAATTCAAACTCTTAGAAAAACATAGATCCCAAATTGTACTTTAAAAATTATATTTAGTTTTAAAATTTATTTAGTATATATTTTAATATTAATCGATCTTCAATCTTGAACAGAAAAAAAATCCTAATACCGTCATTTGGTCATTTAAAGTTGTTTTTTTTTTTTAATTAAGTACATGAAAAACACTACATTAGATAAACAACACATTAGTAAGAAAATTACATGAAATTCCTTTTATTATTCCTGAAATCAAAAGATGAATAATTAATAAACATGAAATAAAAAAATTAAAGGTTTAGTTTTAATGAGGTAGCATTTAAATTTTAAGCCAACAATATAAGTTTTCATAATGGAGGGAGTTATTGTTGACCGTATATTTATTTTTAAGTATATATTTATATTTAAAGGGAGAAGTTGGTCGGGAGGTGCGATCAAAGAATTACACTACTATAAGCGGATTTATATATTATATAATATATAAATATATTATATATATAAAATTATATAATATATATAATTATTATTATATTATTATTAATATATATAATATTATATATATTATATTATAAGTTTTCCTCTTTTAAAAAGCAATCGTCAAGGTCAGTGACAGAAGGTGCTATATTAAATTGCTGGCTTTGAAAAAGTTTTGACTTATATTTGTCATTTAGTAATTTTTTTAAACTAAAGCTGATATTTTCTCTAACTTTGACATGGTTATCGTTTGTTCAGCCTTAAAAATTAAAAAAATAACCTTAAAAAAAAAATAAACTTGGAAACTTATGTGTGAATTTTAAAAAAATGATGTTTAATACTGGAACTTGTATACTCCATTGTAAAATGTTAATTGCTACTGTTTAATGTATTAACTTTACTATTAATATTCTTGTTTTAATACTAGTGAAGTCATATCCATTTAGATGAATTGGAAGAAATGAAGAAATGGATTCCTATAAAGTTGTATTGGGAGTTTGATTTATTAATAAAATACTGCTCCTGTATAATTCTTCCTTTCTAAGAATAAATATTTAGATTTATTTATGCAACAAAGTTAATAATTTATTTGCTTATTTTTTAAAATTTTGGATATGGCTCATATTGTCAAAACTATTTTTTCTGTGTTATTGATTGTTTAATATAAATATGAAAGAATTATTTATGATCATCATACTTGTCACAATGTTTCTTTATTACTTTTTAAAATTATTATTTAAATATTTAGTATTAATTAATTTTAATATTAATGATCATTAATAATTTTTTTTTAAAGTTAATTTTTAAATTTTTTGATAAAATAAAAAACCAATAGTTTTGGGCCATATTAAGTTTTTTAATTTAAGTTTTTAATTGTCCATTATATAACTTCATTTATTTCTGAATAAAAAGTGGTGGTATACCAAAAAATAATAATATGAGCTGTCACTGGTAAACATCCCATTATACTGAAATCATGTTTTTATTAACTGCTGATAAACATTTCCTAAAATGGAATAAAAAACAACTGATCAAAGGTTTAGTAGAAATATTTTCTTATTTTAACTTTATTTTCTTTACAATTTTTATTTTTTATAATACCTACCTTTGTTCGTTTAGTTACATTCACGACTCGACTAAAATACAATTGGTTCGTGTGAGAAAATGCAAATAATTCTTTATCTTCCATGAATAAATGTATATTGAATTCCTCATAAATGATAAGACTAAATGATATCTCTTACACTATATTTATAAATATCCGTGGTTAATAATATTTAGAAAGATAAAGAATATGTTTTATTGTTATAAATATATTGTGTAAAATAAGTTGGGTTTTTCCTTCTTCTTCTTTTTTTTTTAATTTTTTATATCATGTCAATAATTCTATTTATTATATTGCTTTCCATATTTCTATAAATCTTGCTAAGGGTAGATTTATTTTCTACGTATTTCATCTCACCTCATAATATACTTGTACAAAAAAAATAAAAGATTATCGTAAAAATAGCATAAAGATATAATTTTTCCTACAATACCTAGCATCATACATATTTATTATGTATCATAAATGAAGAATCCATAGGAAAAAGGGGAAGAGTTACTTTTTTTCCAAAATAGAGTGATGGAGCACATCAATGTATTCATATCATTCAGAAGAATAAGATGATAAAAAGAAACATCCGAAAATAAGGATGGTCACTTTGTTAGAAACATTTGAAAAATACCCATAGACTGAATAAAGTAGGAACTTCAATCTTTAAAACTTAATTTTCTCAAAATTCATTATCGGTGACCCTCCCTATTTCTTCTGTGGACTTTTCAAATATAATATTTACAAATGAGAAAAAAAATTAAATTAATAAATAGTCAATAATAATAGTTTTTACTATTGTTTATTAGAAAATATAAACAAAAGTGAAATTAAAAAGGTCAATTTTTAACATGGTGTCATTAATTATCTAATTCAGGGTTGTCTATCGGATCCAATAATTTAATAAATTTTGTGACATTTGCTAATGTCAGTTTGTCTTAATCTGTGTTAATAGCTTTTAGCTACACCCCAAAAAAATTAAGTTAGTTTTAAAAACTGTTTTTCTATATTTTATTGTTCTTTTGCATTCTATTGGTGCCATATATTTGTCTTGTTGTAATTTTAGGAAATGTTTAACTGTACTATTAAATGCAAATAGGAGGATTAAAGATTTATAAAAAAAAATATATGTGATGGAACTTGTTACGATTGCGAATTGTTGTAAACCAGAAAATCTGTTTTATGTATGTATATAAAAAAAAAAAAAAAAAATCATGGGTCCTTTACATAGTACATATAAATAATTTAATGTATAAAATGCCAAGTAATGTTTAAACTGGTAAGCAAAAGAGGAGTGAAGAAGGATTGTAAACGTTCTCCTTAGCATCATTGGATTTAGTCAGTTAATATTTAAACTGAATATAATTTTCATTTTAATTAAGATATATTTTTTTCTGATTAGGGATTGATAAATTATTTGCCACTTCTATAATTTTGTTTTTATTGAAAACTAGTTTCGAATGTTACACATTTATGTTCAGTTCTAAAAACACACAAAAATTCAAAAATAAGCAAAATATAGTTTGGTATTATTATACATATTAAATTAAATGTAATATAAAATAGTATTGTAAAACATTTATGAATTATGAATTCATCGTAATATCGTAAATCTTTAGTAACTTAACAAAACATGGATTAAAAAAAATGTTCAAGCAGTGATATACTGCTATATTACAATGTAGCTAAGTGGGCTGCTTGGAAGTTATTGCCAGTTCATTTTTATTTATATCTTCTGATTTTTTTTTTTTTATTTTGTAAATTTAAATGAAGAATGTTATTTTTAGTCATTATGAATGTTTTATAATGATTTTGAATTATGAAACATTAATTTGGTTGTCCATTACCTTAGGGCACTAAAAATATCTTTTTTTTCAGGTGTATTTGTCGTAGCTGCAAAGCGTACGCCCTTTGGTACGTATGGTGGTGCTTTTGTAAAGACAAGTGCCTTAGAACTACAGGAAGTTGCTGCAAAAGCAGCATTAGCAGCTGGAAACATAGCTCCAGAGAAGATCGATCATGTTATCATTGGACATGTTATGGCAGTGCGTACCTTTATTTTATCATACTCATCGTCACTTCTTACTTTTAAAGATTTAATTATTAATTTTTTATTCTAAAGAATAGTTTATCTTGTTATTAGTATTATTTTTATTTTCTGTTACATATAGCATGCAAGGCCCTTTAACAGATTGGTATAGAGTTTTGGCCTTACCCCCAGCCGTGGGTCACTTAGCTGCCAAGAATATCTGTCCTTCTATAAATATTTATACACACCTATTTCTGTGGATATATATATATATATATATATATATATATATATATATATATATATATATATATATATATATATATATATTTTACCCACATATATTTGTTTTAAACATTGAAAAGTTATTAATCCATGATATCCACTCAATTAATGTGTCTCAAAAAATGTAGTAATATGTTAGTCATTATCTTTATTTTTTCCTTCATTAATAAATCACTATTTTAATTGATTTAGAGAGTTATATTATATGTTCTTCTAATGTATTTTTTAAAATAAATTATGATATATCCAACTTAAAGAAATAACTAAATAAAGAAATTAAATTGTGTAGATTTTGTTGACGATTGATAAACCGAGAAATTGGAGGGTTGGAGGAGCAGTCAAAAATGAAATACATTTAAATATATTTACTGTTAAATGTAACTGCTGCCCTTCTTCAGGGCAAAAAGAGTATACAGGATCATCAGGCCATGTCAAAAAGATTTCAGAGATCAGTATCTCTTTCACCACCCCCAACAATCATCTTCTATTTAAATACATCAAAATTTAAAGTTTTCAAAGTTTAAAATGGTCATCCCTGGCTTTTTTTATGTCAGTCCAAGCCAATCTCTCTTAGGAATAGTAAAAAATCTGTTTTAATGTAGTGAAGTATGTTTTTTGGTAAGTAATTGTTTATAGCTTTTGCTTGTATTTAGTGAGCAAATATTATTTTATTTCTGTTTTTTTTTGGTTCACCCAACAAAACAAATTCTTGTTAAACTAAATGTTAATTATTATCTGTTGCAATGACTCTGTTAATTTGTCTGTAATAATTTCTTCTTGTTACAAAATTACCAAAGTGATTATCAAATTATGGACTAATATCCAGTCCCAAATAGATTACTGGTGAACCAGTCATCATGTCCTCCGAATTGTTAGCCCTATGCTTAAAGTGGAGGCTCATCTACAAGAGCTTAATGTTGAATCTGTTATAAATTTAATAATTTTGGCATACTTCCCCCTAAGTTGAAAAATGTAATTACTGTGGCTGTTCCAATACACGATTTTAAACTTTAAGTGTGCCCTTTAACATTCTTGCATCTGTCTTTCGGTTTATGTATTATGGAATTCTCATGTGAAAAAGTGAAAATGCCTAGAATTAAAAGAAATCCTGAATTCGGGCGGTCGGTGAATGCAGAGGGGGTCGGAAAGCCAGTCATAAAAAAAAAATGTAATTATCGTGCCAAAAAATAAAAAAGTAAATTATTTTGAGGAAGTGCAGATTATTTGGCCTATTCCTATTGGAGAGGTGGGTAGCAGCCTTCCTGTAAGAGATTTTCCAGGTTCTAATCATTTGAATGAAAGCAATTGGATGTTAATTGGTTCTTTTCAATTCGGTTCATAATTTGAGTTGTAATTACCATGGGCTCTTTTAACTCTAATGTTTTTCATGTTTTCACATTTTGCTTATTATCATTTTATAGATTTTAAACTGTTGAATTAAATTATATCAATACCATTTTTGTAAGATTTTTTTTGGTTTAAATATTTCCACAAAATGTGTGCTGTGTAATTGCCATACCAGATAATGTGTTATTGCCGTGGATTAAAAAAACGCACAGTAAATAAAATCTTGAAGTAAATCCTTCAAAGGAAAAACTGGGTGATATAGAGTAATTTGTGTGTGATATTAGAAAACCCTATTTGTATTTCAATAAATAATTATTTATAATTGAAAGTTTCTGAAATTTTATTTCTTGCTTTGTAATTAATGATAAATTATGTACATTCTTTTGTATGCCTGTAAGTGCAATTACTGTGGATCTAATACTTAAAAAAATTAAATTTGTAAGGCTAAAAATGACTAATGACAAAATATCTTTGCAAGGCATATTTTCAAACGTCAATAGTTCCCAGAGATTACCACAATTAGTTTGGGAATTTTAGAATAAAGCTGATAGTTCAAAATTTTGCTTGCTGAAATTGGCCTATAGTTTGAGAATCATCCATACCTATTTATTATGTGTCAGATTGAGAGACAATATCTTATCCTTTAGAAAGAAATATTATTCTAAAAATAAATGTGGATATTACATTTTTATTGTACTCTCATGTTATGAACATGCTTATTACCTTTTTTTTTCCTATCTTTTGCAGAATACATCATCTGATGGTATCCTTCTACCGCGACATGTCCTCTTGAGGAGTGGTATTCCCCTTGATAAGCCAGCTTTTGCTGTAAACAGGCTTTGTGGTTCTGGATTTCAGGCTGTTGTGACTGGAGCTCAAGTAAGAAGTATTTTAAATTTCTATATGTATATATAGATATATACATGTATATATATGTATATATGTATGTATGTATATATGTATATATGTATATATAGTATATATATATGTATATGTATATATATATATATATATATATATATATATATATATATATATATATATATATATATATATATATATATATATATAAATATTTTAATTTAATTCATTATTCGTTTATTTTCATTTTTTTTTTCAATTTGCTCAGGGACATATTAAATTTAATATTCTATTATATAAAACAAATTATTTACTTAGTTATGAAACGTCTGAACTTTAAGAAATGTAATGGTCTTTCTCTTTGTTTGGCTGAACTTTGAATAGCTCAAATATCTAACCATATTTTTATAAAAAAAATGTCAAAATAAAAAATAAGTCAAATAACTTCAAAAAAGAGAGTTTTTAAATTGTTTATTTAAGGAGCACGTTTTATTGTAAATTGAATTTTTTAAAACCCTCTATAAATATATACACTAAATAATGGAGAAATAGATTTTAACTACTATAATTCTAAAGTGTTTAATATAAATTGTATGTCTAAGTATTTAAAGGCTCCAGTGGAAAAACTCTGAGGTTCCATAAATAGTCAGAATTGAGATTTCAGCATCATCTGTTGCCTAACCACATGAAATAACACACCAAAGGGCACGGGAAAAGACAATTAGGTTCCACTGAAAATCGTGTTTGAAAACATGTTGTACAGTGTAAGAAATTGAGACTTCCGGTTCTCTCTTACCCCTCTCTCCGGCATTTCAACATTCTCCATTACTAAAACTTACTAATATGATATTTTTATTGTTTCTAGGTTTGAAAGATTTTTAAACTCAGAAAGAACTCTGTATTCATGGAAATTAAGATTACATTTTATTAAAAGTATGAAAAAATAGAATCTCGGTTATTTTTCCCCTGGATCCTTCTTTAGTTAAGGAAAGATATCATTAAAATTATCTATATACTTTTCATGACTGTAGAAGGGTAATCTATATTACTTCATACTACTTTAAAAAGACAATTAATATTTGTTAGAAATGAGGTGTTTCAAAAATGTTTAGAAAAATAAATATATTTTTTTTAACTCTTTTTTTAATATTCTGGGTTTACTTTTTTAAATTATTTAGCTGATTATTTCTGTAATATATATATCATTACTTAGTTAACCCAGAATAAAATATAGGGGCACAACTAAAAAAATGGATTTTAGTTAGAATTTATATAGTTATATAACAAGTTCTATATAGAAGCCATACAGGGTTTTTGCTGCAACTTACTGATCATGACTATTTTGAGTTGTGCCCCTTTTATTCTGGATATAAATTAATGATACTTTTTCTCCATTATCTGACACCATGATAGTAGGTAAATGAAAGTATTAAGCTAATTTTTTTTTTTACTTTTGTCAAAATGTTTAAATAATGTTAGAGTATAGCTGTTGGGGAGTCTGAAATCGTCCTGACTGGTGGAGTGGACAATATGAGTCAAGCTCCTTATGCTGTTCGTAATGTTCGATTTGGCGCTCCTCCACTGGGTTCGAGAATAAACTTCGAAGATACACTGTGGGAAGGTTTAACTGACACCTACTGCAAATTCGCTATGGGTCAAACTGCTGAAAACTTAGCTGAAAAGTACAAAATTCCAAGAGATGAAGTTGATGCATTTGGTCTTCGATCACAACAACTGTGGAAGAAAGGTAAGTTGAATTTGTTTGCAATGGAATATGCCTTGATGTTTTGGGAAAAAAACAAAGAATTTTTTAATCTTAGTTCATGTTTTTCATTCAACATTATGTCTTTTATTTTATTTGGTATCAATAAAAATACTTTTATACATTTTTACAATCTTTCTTTTATTTTTTCTCTTTCTTACTTTCTATCTGTTTGTAGTTTATGTTATAACAATATCTAGCCTTTAATACAATAACAAAATTCTAATTAATTTTCTCAGGATACCATCTTCATGATTTATTGGTGTATATAACAAAAAAATTTTTTTACAGTACAGTCTCTAAAATTCGGCCATTGCTAGAGTTTCATGACTTTCATGCAAGTGTTGGTTTGTTAAGACTTTCTTTTAATGCAAAAAAACGTTTTCACTTACATTTAAGCATGTATTTCAAATTTTTACTCAGAGTGGTTTAACCTTTCCTTCTTTTATGGTTTGGTTTAGTGCATTAATCTATTGTTTAAAATATTTCTTTATGTTGTAATAGTGATTTGTATTATCTCTTACATTACAAATTTCTATCATTTATTTGAACAATATATTGTAAATAGCAATTTTTTCTTTTCAATGTACCTCCATTAATTGGGTAATTTCAGTAATCCACACTACCAATATAGGATTGGGCTGGATTAGTGAGAGCCTACTGAAATTTATTACTTCTTAACTCATATCCTCAAAATGTCTTTTTGTACTGATGTTACCTTTTGTTTTCATCTATTCATAAGAAGTAATAAATTATATGAACAAATTTGGAAGCCTTTTTTTGTTAAATATATCTTTAAAAAAAAGCTTATTATTTAATTTATACTCAATGTAAACAAACTTTTTATTACTTTTTTTTATTCATAAACCTCTCATTAATGCATCAGTTTTAAGAAGAAACTCTAAAGATATGTTTGATATCATCACTATTATTATGAATCACTCAAAAGTCTCACATCGACTGTACATATTTGCTAACCTTACTTTATAGTTAAAGTTTAACCTGTTAATGTTAATAAATATTTCTTCGTGGTTAGCTCAAGATGAAGGAAGGTTTAAAGAAGAACTTGCCCCAGTCACTGTCACCGTCAGGCGGAAACAAGTTCAAGTGGAATTTGACGAACATCCCAGGCCACAGACCACTCTGGAAAGTTTAAAAAAACTACAACCAGTCTTCAAAAAGGACGGCGTTGTCACAGCAGGGACATCATCAGTAAGTAATGTCACTATTTTATTCCTTTTTAAACACGATTTTTATTACCTTTAGGTTCGAATAATGCTTCAAGTTTATCTCAATCTCAGTTCTGACTCTTCTCTAAAATACTCCATATTTAGAGAAAGTGACCATGCGTATATTCCATGATGAAAAACTCTTTGTTACTCTTCAATTTGACTTTCTAGGAGATTTCTTAATCAGTTTTGGGACCAGGAGTATAATTATAGACCATTTTAATTCTTCTGTGGCAAATAAAATTCATACCTGGTATCAAAACTGATTAAGAAATCTTCTACAGGTCGACATGATTTTTATAACATTGATGAAAAAAGGGACATGTGAAGTATTTTGTAGTCCTGAATCTGAAAATGATAAGCTAATTACTGTAATATGTACAGCTTTTTTGTGTAATATTTTATAATCTAATATTCATTTAATATAAACATATAAAACCCATACAAAAACATTATTGCGGATTATGGTAATAAAAAATATATTACATGAGATATACAGCAACAAACTTAACAAGGTGACTATCGTTTTCAAGAAAATGTAAATGAAAAGGAATTGGCAGCTTGGAAATATTACATATATATATATATATATATATATATATATATATATATATATATATGTAATATTTCCAAGCTGCCAATTCCTTTTCATTTACATTTTCTTGAAAACGATAGTCACCTTGTTAAGTTTGTTGCTGTATATCTCATGTAATATATTTTTTATTACTAATATATATATATATATATATATATATATATATATATATATATATATATAAGGCATTACTGGGGACTTTGTGAATTACATGAGATAAAATCCTTCACTTTTTCCTTTTATTTCCTGTACCACTTTTTTTATTTGAGGTTTAGCGTCCTTACCAACTCCAGTTATGGCAGACAGGATGGGTTATCGCACAAGTCACTTACCTATTTTAGCCACAATGGAAATGTCATGATTCATTCCATGGCTCCGCCATGAAATAAATTTTAACACGCACAGGCCAGATTCAAACCGATACGGCTTCTGACTTAAGATTGCCAAGGTAACACCTTAACACTCTCGGCCATCATGGCCTCTATTTTCTGTAGCATCCATCTCTTTTTAAAACCCAGTAGTAGTCACCCAACATAGATGGGTTCCACTGTCCCTGGTATCTGATGTCCTGGTTAAAGCTCTCTCCTTGTTCATCTCTTTCTGCGTCCAAATTTGCTAGAAAAAAAAAATGCATTTTTAAGGCCATGCGACAATCGAGTATTTGATACGCTTTCAAGAGTTCTTCTATAAGGGTGGGGTTCTTCTATAAGGGTAGTTTTCATCTTTCTTGTCCAGAAATCCTTTCTCTACACCTACAAAACACTTTCAAGCTGCCAATTTCTTTTATTTATTTTTTTCTTGAAAACGAAAATCGCCTAGAATCTTCCTTATTTGAGGTCCAATAAATATGCCTGCTTTTATATAGCTCAGCTAGCTGTGATGTAAGGTTATTTTAATCTTATCAAGACGCTAAATTTCAGGAAAAAATCTATCTTTCAAACTTCTTTTTCTTTCTTTATTGATTTAGAATTATTTATGTATCAATTTTGTCTGAAATTTAGCGTCTTGATAACACTTTCTTTTAATTTGTCACTGTTTGGCATCTCATGTTATATACTTTTTTTCACATAATCCTCAGTAAAATCTTTGCATAGATTTAACATGTTTTATATGTTTATATTAAATAAATATTAGATTGTAAAAATATATTGTCTCCTTTTTTTTTTCAAAACTCACCCCCTATAATAAAAAAACTTTACATATTATAGTAATTAGCTGGTCCCTTGAGAATAAGTAATATTTTTTTATTATTAAAATCCTTGGCCTTCCTAATCTAGGAGGTCATGGTCTCAACTTCCTTAGTGGCCATTTATAAGGACTAGTATTTGATCTGGCTATCTTATAACTAAAGCAACTTTCTAGTCACCTCTTACGAGAATAATACAATGGAAAAATTAATTTGAAAGTTCTCATTGTCTAGTTTGAAATAAATGAACAGACTTCAGACCAGTTGCGTACCTAGACCATTTGTGGTTCAGTGTAGATTTATTTTTGAGGCCCCATCCCTCCTCTTTCCTTCCTCTCCCTCCCTCCCCCCCAAAATGGCTATTTTTAAATTTTTATAAAGACACCTTTTCATTGCTTTTATTTGAAAATTAAAATTTTTTAACATAAATTTATCATTCATTTAAAAAAATCCCCTGTTGTGGGACCCAGGGCTGACAGCCTCCGAAGTTCGCAACTGCTTCAGACTACAAGCACATCTGATTTAAATACTATTTTGTGAGGAGGCCTCGAGAATATTATTTTTATGGTTTATATTAAAACAGGATTTCATTGTTTATAACCTATCAATTTTTTTTATTTTAGGGTATTTGTGATGGAGCTGGAGCTGTAATACTTGCCAGCGAGAAATCAGTTAAAGAAAATAATTTGAAACCTTTAGCCAGGGTTGTCGCAGGTACGGTAGTTGGTGTTGATCCCAGCATCATGGGAATCGGGCCAGCTCCAGCTATAACAAATCTTTTGAAAGCTGCCGGAAAAACCTTGAACGATATTGAGATCATTGAGGTTAGATTCTGATTTTATTTTATTTTTACTTACTTTAGATATTTATTTGCGTGAGTGTACAGTAGATTCTTGCTAATCTGACCTTCCCTCCATAATCCGAACCTCATCCAAAAACAAAAAAAAAATAAAGATTTGGATTATATATGTACATTCAATAAAAACATATGCATTATAACATGTGGTTGAGTTTAAGAAGTCTAGTTAAAAATACCAACTCCTCTTATTTAAAATAAAAAACAAAGCTATAAAACTTTAAAAGTGTATTTATTTTCTCAATTTCTTTATCTGTGGATTTTAACTAACCTTTTCACTAAATTGATCTACAGTAAAAAATTGTATTGTTAATATAACGAGTAGTTTATGCTTTTCATAAATGTAATTAACTATGAGCCAGGAGTTTTCAGCCAAAGGCCATGAAAAAGATGCTTTCCACATCCAAAAAATATCTCAGACTATTTCTAAAGAAAATAATTAAATAATAAATTTCTCATCAATGATTTACTATTGTAAAGATATTTTAAATGTATGATTTTTAATTGACTTTCTATTAATGAAGTTACCTTTTTTTCCTGTTCGATAATCCGAATCTTTTCCAATCCAAACCACCTTGATTTTATTAAATAATCAATAGTTGACCATAAAACTTTATGAAGGAATGAGATGGTCCAGGAAGTGGTCAAAAAATGGATCACTAATAGTAAAAACTATTTATTAGGAACCGACGTTTCGACCCACTTTGCAGGTCTTCATCAGGGCTGAATAAACAAGATATAAAAATAAAACAGTGATGTATACAGTGAATGAATTAAAATTAATAATTAAAAAGACTTAGTGAGAAAAATGAAAACAGTGATGAATTTGTAAAATGTTATAAGATCAAACTGATAGAGTATACAAATGCTAACAACTAACAATTAATTAGCTAATATTAATAAATTAAGCTGCTTATCAACTAAACTGGCTATATAATGATAATAATTGATAAACTAAAAGAGAAATAAAAATTACTAAAAAATTAATAACTCTATTAAATAAGTAAAAAGGGAAATAAAAACAAATAAATAGACAAAATTTAGAAGCTCAAAGAGAGGTGGAGGAGTGACTTAAAATAACAAAACAGCAAAGTAATTAAGGAGGAGGTGTATGAGTAGTAATAAGAATGTCATTAATAGTTACATAGAGAAGGCAGTGGGTAGGGATTGACAGTATATATATGGTTGATCATAAAAATATATAAAAGAAGAATTGAAAATAGAAGAAAAGGAAAGGAACATTTGTAAATAATAAAATGGTCAGAGGAGAAAATGAAAAAAAAAAAAGCCTTAATAGTTATATAGAGAAAGCAGTGGGTAGGAGTTGTAAATATAATGAGGCTTAATCATAAAAATGTATAAAGCAAGTATTGAAAATAGAAGAAAAAGATAAATCTAAAGTAACAAATGTAAATAATAAATTAAAATAAAACTAAATATATAAGATGGGCAGAGAAGAAAATAAAATTTGATCAGAATTCATGAACAAAGATATTGAGATAAAGTGCATTTGTATGAGTTTAATAAACTTAAATGCTTCTGCAATAAATACTTCTTTTATTTGAACTCATTGTTCTGGCTTACATTGCTCTCTGTTTTTTTTTTTTTATAAAACAGATTTTATACTTAATAAAGTTTAAAATAAGGTTAATAAAAGTATCTTCTAACAGATTAGTCCTCAAAATGGTTTCTTACAAACATTTTTTCATAGAATATGGTTTCAACATTTTTAAATTGGATACTGCAATGTTAGCATTATAAAAAAATGATAAAATTTCTAATTTTGTTGGTGAGAAATGCTCTGTGACCTGGATGATGAAACCATCCTTTTTTCTTGCAGCTAGATTGTTAACTGTTTAAATACACCTTTTATGATCTCTTAAGTTGGATAAATAATCTTGTTATAATGTAATGTACAATGGAAAACATTTATAACGTCTCTGAAAAGAATGTAACTTTTTCACCTTTTCAACAACAGACAATATCAACATTTTTTTTTTTTTAAATGAAAAAAAACTTACACTACTACTGTTTTGTTAACAATGTTTTAAATGACGAAGTGATGTATAAATAAATATAAAATATAACAAGACACTAAATATACAAAAATAATTTTTGTTATAAGAATTATTTGATTAGTTGCAAATTTTTTTATATTTATAAAATATTTTGATTATGAAATCATTGAATTTTTCCAAGACTAAATGAAGGAAAACTGTTAATAAAAATGCTTTTAATTCTGAAAAAAAAAAATGAAGAATTGGTACCTAGCCTTCTTTGTATATCCAATATTCGTTCTTATAGTCGTTTAATAAAGTTTTAAATAATATTTTGAATTAATTGAAAGCAATGAAACTGATTTTTATAAGATTTTGAATAAGAGTTAAAAACAACATCTAAGAAATGGTTTATATTAAGCCAGGAGTCCCCAATATATGAAAAATATAATATAAACATTCACAAAACAAAGAGAAAAAGCAAAACAAGAATGATCATTGAGAGAAAAATATTGTTATTAATATAACTATTTTCAAACAAATATAGTTTTATTCCTAATCAGTTAATATTATTTAAAAATATATAATAATATTTTATTGAAAAATAGTGGTTGAACAGAAGCAGGCACATGTAAAACAGTTTTTCTGCATTTTGCATTATGAAGTAACTAATGCCAAATTAATCAATTTCTTATGTCTAATTGAGATATATATATATATATATATATATATATATATAATATTTTTTTTGTTAAGATATATATCTTATATCTAATATTTTTTGTTGGTTTCAATGTAAAGTATAAGACATTGTTTTACATTTAAAATTCATACATCATATTTGATTCCGATTAGGTACTGATTAGATACTGACCCCTCATCACTGATTTTCTAATCTTTCAATGTCTTGTTTATGTTATTACAAAATTAACTTTTTATAGCCACATAAGATGGTTTTACTGTGATTTTCCCTGATAAAGCATTGTATAGCTAAGAAATTTACGTTTGTAAGTCCTAGTAGAAAATTGCTTCTTGATATAATATTATTTTTTTATTTACAGATCAATGAAGCCTTTGGTGCTCAAACATTAGCCTGTGCGAAGGAGCTGAAGCTCGATCTGAGTAAGCTGAATCCTGATGGAGGTGCAATTGCGCTTGGCCATCCTCTTGGAGCCTCAGGTGCAAGAATCACTGCCCATTTAGTTCATGAACTTAGGTAACAAAAACATATATATTTCTTCTCTTTCTATTTTGAGGGAAAGATTTTTTTCATATTTAAAGTTTTATATAAATAGAGTTAAAGAATAAAATTGATTATCTTAATATTCATGAAATGTTGGTTGTATGTTTAAAGCTGGATTTATTACTTGAATTTGAGAAAAGTGACTTGCTCATCAAGAGTGGTTCCCTATGAGTTGATCGCTGGGCAGGGACGACACCAAGTAGAAATTTGTAAACAGCTTTTGCAAAGCACAAATGACCATTGTTTCCTTAAAGGAATTGTTATTTGCAATGGAAAATGGATATATTTCAGAAACCCCAGGGTTGAGAAACAATGGTTAGACTGTAATCAGTCTGCTATTCCAGCCGCTAAGGAAGGCAGTTCGAAAATAAAACAATGCTCTCTATATTTTGGAATAACGAATGCTTAATTCATTACAGAAAGTCAAACTATTGATCCAGGAGTTTATAGTGATCAGTTATAAAGAATACGTGATGTTGTGACCCAGCATTACCAATCAGAAATGAGGTTTTGTTCCAACAAGAGAAGGACAGATCACACACTTCTTGTAATATAAAACAAACAATTTCGGAACTGGATGGGATTGAACTTCTCTCTCACCCTGCTTACAGTCCGGATAAGGCACCTTCCAATTACCATCTGTTCTGGTCAATGGCTCATCATCTTCAATTCTCTGGACGATGTTCAAAATGGAGTTACAGAATTCTTCTATTCAAAACCCAAAGAGTGGTATTATAAAGGAATCCAACAACTAGTCTCGACATCGCAACAAACCATTTAACACAAGAGTATATACTTTGAATATTAAAAAAAAAATGTTTTAAGAAAAAAAGTTTTAACTAGCACAAACATCATGGTCATTTTTTTATGTCTAATCCCATCTATCAATCAAAGATCATGGGTACTGTTACTTTACCATACTCTTATTGGTAAGAGGAACTAATTGTTCAACACTTGATGAATAACTGCTTGTTGTTGCCCATTCCTAACCCAAGTGGAAGTGCCAAGTTATTTCGCATACCCACCACAAAAAATAATTAACTGACCTTGATATGAATCAAACCCACTATGCTTCAAACAGAGCTCTTTTTGACTCTCATCCCAATGGATGCAGTCATCACAAACTCTATTAATAGATTGTTCTCACCTTTTTTGACAATTTAGCAAGTCCATGAACTAAAATTGAAAGTTGTTGAAGGTTACCTCCACTACAAGATTCTTGCCTAATCTTATCAGATGCAGTTAGTCAAGTCTTAAGTTTTCTCAATACTATTTAATTTATATTTTTAAATATTCATATTTTGTATATGATTTTGTATGACTTATGGGACGGAAACCTGGACATTGACAGCCATTATTAACAACAATCTCAGGGTATTCGAGCGCAAGGTGCTGTGGAAAATTTATGGGCCAGTTCTGGACAGTGGTGCATGGAGGCTTCGAAAGAATGCTGAGCTATACTCGCTTTTTCAAGACACCAATATCATACAATTTATTAAGTCTCGTCGGATTGAATGGTTAGGTCATGTAGTTGGAATGCCCGAAAACAGAATGCCAATCAAGATGTTAAATGGTACTGTCATCAGAACTAGAAGACGTGGTCGACGACGCAGGCGATGGTTACAGGATGTAGAAAAGGACCTTAAGGTGCTGAGCATCACAGGACGGAGACGCAGTGCAAGGGAAGATTGGCAACGCATTGTTAGGAAAGCCAAGGTCCATCCAGGACTGTAGAGCTGATAAAAAAGAAGAAGAAATGTTCATATTTTGTAATAAACAGCATTTTGAAAATAATTATATTTAAAATCACCACTTTCATAACTACATTAATTTTACCTTTGTATCTTAAATTTTCTGTATTTAAACCCCTATATCTCATACTAAAATATTATCTTTATTTTCTTTCTCAACACCTTTAACTGAGTAAAGAATAGCAATGAAACATCTGTTAACCAAATTAATAAACGAAACGGCTCTGTTTTTGAACTTTGCTATTATTTCTAATTTCACTTGTAAATGGGTTCAAGGTCTTTTATTTTACTTTCAACTCTGATGTACTATAATTAAATTTAGGTATCACTAAATTTCATTTAAGTGGAGATGTTTTAATTTTATATTTGTTTTACTTAGTAGTTTTAATATTAAATTTCTAATTGCAGGAGAAGGAAGGCCAAGTATGGTATTGGTTCAGCCTGTATTGGTGGCGGTCAAGGAATTGCTCTCCTTTTGGAAAGCTGTTAAAGAAGAGAAAGGATAAAAAATTGACTGATAATTTTTTTTTTTTATAGTACTTCTAACATGAATTTACCTGATTTTGTTAAGGCAGAAATATATATTTTTGGAAAATTTTCTACTTTATAGTTTGTACATTTTATATGAAAATTTACTATTTATATTGTTCATTGTTATAAAGATTATTTTTATCACTTAAATATTTTGTTTTCTTTTTTTTTATAAGTTTGTTACACCCAATGTCCTGATTAGGAATAGTCTTAAAAAGCCTTATAATTCGAAGAAAATACGTTCCGGTTCTTCATATAAATCAGAAAATTAATTTTAAGTGTTAAATGTTTTTGGCAGATTTTTTTTCTATAATCAATCCTCAACCATCTAATGCACAGAATGCTAGATGTAACTCAAGTACACACAATGATCTGAGTGACCCAAGCAAATTTTGTGCCATTTTTTTCATAGTTTCAAAGCCTATTTAAATTAATTTTATATATTATATAATCTTTATGGAGTAAGAAAGTGGTAAATATAAGATAATTATGATTATGAATTGTCATTAAACTAAATCTAATTTTATCAATTACAACATTTTAGTTCTGACAGTATGTACAGGTTTCTATTAACTTTCAACTTGTTATTATTAAATAAGCAAATATCGACGCTACACTCTATGGAAGAACAGACTTTTCAGCTGTATCGCATAGGGTACTCATTTTGGAACACACGCACAACAAGCCCAAACCCTACAATATAAAAAAGAAAGCAACAAAATCAATCCATCCGTTCAAGAGATAATTCTAGCACAGACAGAAACAAAGACAGATATTGATGCTGAGAATACAGGATTAAAAAATGGCGTAAATCCTTCAATTTTGAAGATATCCGGTTTAATGACTATAAATGAGAGCTTTAAAAAGCTGCAATTTTCTTTGTTATCTGCAAACTCCAAGTTTTCGCCGTTTGTCAACTGCATATATCCTGTCAAAGTTAAAAAGCAATAGCCTTGGTGAAACTATCTCTGGCCGTGAGAAACATCCTATTGGACACCCTGTATTGTAAATTATCTATTATAATAATATCTGTAGGTCAGAGGTAAACTGTCGTTAGTTCTGTTTGGCTAATTTTGATTTTATTGTCGTATTTGCATTATGGTGGCTATATTTTCGTAGGTGAAATATCATGAATAAGCTAAAATGATAATTAACTATGTAATATTTCAAATACAAAGATTGACCACTATCCACAACAAGCAATACAGTGCGATCTGAAACTTTTCTTTCCTGTAAAACTTTGAAAATGTTACGACATTTTACCTCTGACGTAAAGATTTTTAAATCCTAATATTGATGAATAATATATGACGTAGACTCAATAGTTGAATGACAACCAACCTATCCCCAAGCATTCCTCTTTGGCGAAGGTTAGTCTCCTTCCTAAAGGTTACCTCACGTGGTTGTTATTGTGCTTGTAGTGTGATTTAAATATTGATATATTTCATTATGAAAAACAAACCGCATCGTCATAAAGAAAGCAATGTATTTAAAGTGAGTACTATATTATTGTTCCCATTAGGTGTCTACTCAAAATTATTTGCATTTGATTCAGTTATCATGGATTAAAGATATTTTAGAACAAGTTACTCCCAGTTTTAGTTATGCAGTTATTGAAAGATACCAGTATATTCTATTAAGTCGTACTCAAATTATAATTATACCATGCTCTGAGGTATAAAATTGTTTTTCATTTGATGTTTCTGATTATTTTCAGATTGTTAGTACTTTGCCTGAAAATAAAGTTGAAAGGTGAAAAATTCACTGATTTTCTGTCTAAAGTAGGCTGATAATCCAGAATTTGAATTGTATATATTAAATATCGTGATTTGCCCACAAGGCTACTTTGCTTCTTCTAAAGCAGGGATCGCTCTGAACTAAGGGAGAAGTCCTCCGCTGAGTCCCAAGGGCCATGACCTAGCTAGGTCATCAAATTTGCGTACTCATATCATTAATTAAAATGTTCAGTTTATTGGAGCAGAATAATTGATAAAGACATTTCGTGACTAAGAATCGATTTTGATGAAACCATGACCTCCTAGAACTTTTAATAATTACTTACATAATGTGTATCAGTTATTGTATTTCTCATTTGGCCATTGAATAAAATCACCAGATTTGTAAACTTTTACCTTAGTTTGTATTTCTTAGTTTGTTTTACTTGTGTTGTTAATATTATAATGTAATCAAAATCAACTTGGGCATGCTGATGGTGTGGCCATAGTTGGATCACCTCATTAGACTAAAAGAGGCTTGTGAAAGCAATAATAATTTAAATTACAGTAAGGCCCGATCTCCGATCCCGTTGGGGGTATGTTTATCTCTGGAGTGAGCGGAATTCAACAGCACTAATAATTATATTTTAATAATTCCAATGAATATAAATTTTATAATTGAATAGAAAGCAGTTAGTTACCAGTAATGACACTAGAAAGCACTAGTATGGCTGAACGCTACTCATAAGGCGGCTGCATTGTAAAGTTGTACAAATAATAGGAGTAAGTTGATAAGAGTACAACTTTACAATCGGGATACCTTATCACCCGTAGGTCGCTGCCTACCATTCTCTAGCGCCATTTCTGCAATCTAATTGCATTTTATTCAATTCTAAAATTTGTATTCGACCACAACTTTTGGGGATTTGTAAATCTCTTGAGCAAGCGGAAGTCGATAGCTCCGTTGCCTTGTGCTATATAATCTCAAAATAATGTCATATTTTTATGTATTTGTTTTAGTTCATTCCATTTTCTGAAAGAATTGGTAAAGTGAAAATTGATGTTGTTCATCAAATAAAACACAAATATGAATTAGATACAGGCCAGACAACTACCCACTTGTATCAAACTTATGAAAAATGGATTTCATTGAACAGTTCTGAAAGCTTCGCTGAACTGCGACAGGACATTACTTATGATATCAAGATCTTACCTCAACTCTTAGCCCGGAAGGAGGAACTGGTGAATATTCTTGAAAAGCATCTTGCTGCGAAAAACCCGCTAAATTTACAGCCTACATTAGAGTAAGTCAACATTATTCAATTATGGTTTAAAATTTGTTTTGTTTTGTAGTCATTTATTCAATTTTATTTCTTTTTTAGGTTTGTCGTTGCCTTGGCCAATGATCTCAGGCAGGAATTTTTCCCTTATTTCTCTTCTATTTACAAACTCTTAGTGAACTTGCTCAATTCGAAAGATGTAGACCAGCTAGAATCAGTCTTCCAATGTCTTGCATTTCTTTTTAAGTTATTATGGAGGTATCTGATAACTGAGTTGCCATCTGTCTTTGAATCTTTGATACCACTACTCGATAAGTCAAAGCCGACTTATATTAATAACTTTGCCGCTCAAAGTTTTGCTTTTGTGGCGAGGAAAGTCAAAGATAATTCTAAACTTATCAAGTTAATAGTCCGTACTCTGAAAGAGAAACCTGAAGTAAGTAGGAGTTAGTACTTTATTATTATGTTAATATTAATTAATAACAAGTATATTTTACTAACAGATAATATTTTATTACACTGGCTGGTAATTAAATTATAGTTATCTCACGTAGCTTATAAAAGTTTGACCTATGGACTACTGTTTATATACACCCATCAGCTAAATCTTTCTTGTAATTAACTCATTGTTGCATTATGTATTATACTTGAATATTTTTTGTAAACTGTCATCCTAGAGTGGGTCATGTAAAAATTTGTTTTTCACATGTATTTCTCATGTAAAATGGTTTTTCACTATTCTAAATTTGTCTATTTAAAAAATTTCCTTTTTTTAAAACAATATACAAAAATTATACTTTGAGCGTAAAATGAAACAAGGTCTTGTTATAATAACAATGTAGTTTTTTTTTATTTATTACGATTTTTCTGAATGAATAAATTAGCAATTTGATAAAATGCCTTCTTCAGGTATATGTCCACAGAGTGATCTTTGCACATATATTTTGTTATGAGATATTTATTTCCAATTTTTTATTATTTCAAGTTTCAGATTTCTTGAGATAGCTTGAAAGAATGACCTAATACTAATTATTGCCAGTTCATTTTAATTTTATCTCATAAAATGGTTGTAATTATTTTTTATAAATTAATTTATAGTTCTTCAAATTACTTATTATTGTTTCATTGGAAGAATATAATTATTAATTTATAATACAATAGAGTCTCTAAGTATCAGTAGGCTAAACAACATTTTATTGTTACTTCTGTTTTTGTTGCTGCTCTAGGCTATCGAGGGATGTGGGCGGCTGATGTTCGAGATAGTTCATGGTGTACAAGGCCAATGGCACAGCTGTGGAGAGAAAATATTCAGCAGCCTTATTTCAGCACTAAAAGAGCCATCTTATCCTCATGGTATCCTGTGCGAGCTCCTGTCGCATACGTTGGCTCACCTCGTTTCTTTTCTCACTGCGAAGGAACATATCCTGCTTCTTTGGAAGATTCTTCAGGTTTTTATTGCATATGATTTGAGCTTGTTTGTTTTAATCAGCTTTTATGGAGGGATACTATAATTTTAATTATCCATATTTGTCCATTACTTTATAATCATGTTTTTGCTTTAGTCCTAATGCTTAGTTAGACAAATTATTCAAGAATTAGGTTTGCATAGTTTATTAACTATTAATATCTATTATTTTGCTTCCATATGAAAAGCGAAATTCGCAGAATCCCATAAAAGCCTGTTGGCTCATCTTTAGTGCCCATCAGTGTCCAACTGTCCACATCTGGGGCCTTACCATTTTGGATCCTGAGTCTCCTCAAAAATAGGTCCTCTGGAATCCGGAAAGAATCCACCTATCCTGACAGCCTTTTTGAGCTCATTTGTACTACCAGTGCGGAGTTTTATACCCCTACTGATGGTAAATTAGCTCTCTATAATGGTGACCCAGTCCTGGTGGCATCATCGTCATAGACAATAATACTGCCCCCGAGGTGGTGACTAAAGCTACTGAACGCCAGGTTCAATCCACCTTCCTCTAGCTGATCTACTGAGTTGATCACCTGGGTCTTAACCTCCTCACTCTCTCCCTTTGACAGCTGAACAGACGGATATCCACACAGGATAATGGCCATCTTGCTGCCTTCGGTCGCAAGGGCATATGACATTATTTTCTCTCAACTCTTGGGTCTCTTCGCCACAGGCGCTGAGGTCCTAGGAGAGGATCTGGTCCGCTTAGTAAGAGATCCTAGACCCACTGGGCTACAGTCCCCTACAACTGAGGTTGTGGGTTCCCCCCGATACCCCCGGGGTGTTACCGGCCCTCCTAAGCTTCCTAAATTTCCGACGCTGTGCCCCAGAAAATCTGGGTTTGGAGGTTTCAGCCACTTTCGAAGATGCGCTGTCCCTACCAGTACCCTTTTCACCAGACCCATCAGATATAACTGAGAGTCTGGTTACATCATCCAGGAGTGTCGCAAGCGAACTTCTGGATGTCTCCTCAGCTGGATCCAAAGGTGGCCCCACTGAGCTCTCTCCCTGTAGCTCTACCATTACAGTCATAATTATTTATTTATTATTATTTACTTATTCCTCAATATCTGTTCCATTATTTTATTTTATTTTTTTAATATTTCTATAGCTATTTTGACTAAGTTTCTTGAGTGATCATATTTCCAGAGTGATCATATTTACGTTTTATGGCTATGTTACTATTTTTAATTATCTCTTTGTTTGTAGAGGCTATCTGTTTTGGTTCTCTCTTTTTATGAACCATATCTTTTTCTCTTTTACAGACTACATTGTCTGACTTCTGCAAGGAGTTACAGGATGACCCAAGTGACAGGAACCTTGCCAATGCTGAACAGGCACTTTGTATGATTCAGCAATCTGTGGAATATAAGAAATGTTCAGCACTCATAGAACCCGCGCCATTATTGAGGCAGCTACTTGAACTGCTCCAAACAGAAAAGCTTACGGATCATATCTGTTCCATAATTTCTTATATATTGCTAAATGCCTCAAAATTACCCCAAGAGTTATCCAGCAGCACTATAATAGAGGTGAGAATTGTTAGCATTCATTTATCTTTCTCTTTTAAATCTTTATTATCAATATATGGATTGAAGCAACCATCTAGGTTATCAATATGATGATTAAAGCAGTTATCACGGTGAACAATACCAATATTGTGATTGAAGAAATCATAGACAATTTTGTTACTTATGATTTTGCTCCCTTAGTTAGATTTTGATCCATTTGCTCCTTGTTTAAATTAGACCAGCCTTGTCAAGAAGTGATTTGTAAAAAGTTATTAATTTTTTGCCTATATTTTTATATTCGTCTAAATAATGACTAATTTTTATCAAAATTATCCTTTAAACCCTTTTGTTGTAAACTTTTGATATCCTGTTATATGATATTCATATATAAGAAATACTAAGCCTGTATTTCTTGGTGTTAGTTTTCTATCATTAAATACACTACTCCATTTAAGCAAGCATTTTTATTTCATAGGTTGAGGTGGGTTTGAGTTTATATAAAAAGTTTTGGTATGTATTTGTAATAAAAACGTTTTAACATACAAAAATGTGCAATAAAAACATTAAAACATACAAAAATTTGATGTGTGTGTGTTTACGCGCACAAGTTTAGTCCCTCTTTCACATGAATATAATAAAATGTTTTTTCTTGTACTTAGTTTTTTTTCATATATATATATATATATATATATATATATATATATATATATATATATATATATATATATATATATATATATATATATATATATATATATATGAAAGAAAACTAAGCACAAGAAAAAACATTTTATTATATTCATGTGAAAGAGGGACTAAAATATTACTTTTAAACATAATCACCATACAAATTCAGGCACTTATCATAGCGGTGGACAAGCTGTATCATAGAATTCTGCCGTCTGTGATCTCAGCCACTCAGTGACGCGTACCTGGAGCTCCTCATCATCGTCAAAACGCTGTGTTGCTAGCCAGGTCTTCATTTTTGGGAACAAGTGAAAATCACTTGGAGCAAGATCAGAACTGTAGGAGGGATGAGGAAAAACTTCCCACTTAAACGAGTTCAAGAGTTCTTAGGCACCCATCTTGCACAAAATTTGTTGTAGCCTAGCTTCTGTGAAACAATTTCAAACAATAAAGTCCGTGAAACTTGTGGGAAATTTAGAGAAAGCTCAGTTATTGTGAAATGGCGGTTTTCAGGAATCTTTTCGTCAACTTTGGCGACCAGATCATCAATCACAATGCTCGGACGTCCACTCTTCTCTTCATCATGAACGTTTGTTCGGCCATTTTTAAACTGAATGCACCTCTTGCTGACAGAACTTTCACTCATTACATTGTTCCCGTACACTTCACACAGTTCCCGATAAATTTCTATTGGTTTTAAGTTTTTTGCCAACAAAAAACGAATCACAGACCGCACCTCACAACTGGCTGGATTTTGGATTGCAGCACACATTTCAAATTTGAATATAAAAAAAGGGGGCAGTGCGGAGATGTTCCCGTTGTCACAGCTAGACGCTGACTGAGCACGAGCATACCACCTGCCTGGCGGCATCAGGTGGAAACGTTCCTTGCTTTCTGAATATTTATAAGCACCTATTTCTGTGGATATATATATACACACACACACACACACATATATATATATATATATATATATATATATATATATATATATATAATATATAATATAATAATATATTTTTATAAATTTGTAAGATATAAAATTTATTTCTGTAGTCTTTTATTTTTTATTAAAATAATTTATTTATAATATAGAGAAGAGGTCATCAACTGAAATTTCAGTCACTTTATTTTCGTTTATTATTTTCAATAATGAACCTTCCAGTAGATAATATACAAAAGGTTTATTTTCATTTATTTAAGTTTATTCGCATTGTCCTGCGAGTGACAATCCAAATAAATAAAGGTATATAATGTAAACAATTTCCAGAAAAAATTGTATGGATTAGGGATTGAAAAATTTAATAATTTATTATTATTATCATTTTCATAAAATGTATAATCATTATTAATAAAATTTAAATTTTCATTTATAATTTACTGTAGTTTTGGGAAGGAAAAGTAAAATAATTATATTTCGTTGTTATCATGCCTATTTTTTGTTCAATACTTTATTCGATTGGCTCTTAAAAAATTAATAATTTGGTCTAAAATTTACACCTTTTTATGACATTAGATAATCCTAAATCCAAAATTATTGGTTTTAGGACTTCCTAATGTCATAAAAAGGTGTATTTTTTGACGAATTATGGCAAACTTATCACAAATATTTAAAAAAATAATTTGGAGTTATGGCCTCTTAACTTATGGCAGTATTCCTAGTGGCTATACTTGATCGGGTCTTCTAGATGTACTGATTCATCAGTAAAGAGAGTGAATTGAATGAAGTATTGAACCAAAAATGGTATAATAGGTATAATAATAATAATAAAATATAAATTTTTTTTTCCCTCAAAAAATCAAAAAGATTCCTATAATTTATAGAAAATTATAAATGAGTCTACATTTTATTAATAGTGATTATACACTTCGAAAAAATGATAATACAACGTTGTTACAAAAGTCCTCAGGAATGAACACAACCCTTAGTTCCAACTCTCATAACTAATCCTATAAGAATGTTTTTGTTCCTACTATTTATGTCAATGTTTACTTTGACTGATCCTTTAATTCCTTGTGACTTGAGTTGGCTTTATGAGGTCATTTAAATTTAAAAAAAAAAATTAATAAATTAAAAAAATTATCACAAGTGACAAAAAATGGATATTTAAAAAAAAAACCTAGCAAACATAAGGAGTGGGTATGGCCAGGTGAAGCTGCACAACCGGAAGTTCACCAATATCGGTTTGGGAAAAAAGTGATGCTTTGTGTTTGGTGGAACTTCTAAGGCGCTTTGCATTTTGAGGTTGCTCCTGATGGTCCGCAGTGGACTTAAACTGTGAACAGCTTAACAGAGTTTATGTAGTTTTTAGAGCAAATTACCCTACTTTGGTCAACAGGAACTAAGCCATTTTGCAACACGACAATGCTCCTGCACATTGTTCTCGTTTGGCCAAGGAAAAAATATTGGAACTGCAAGGATTAAACGTTTTGCCTCATCCTGTGTATAACCCAGATATTGCACCATCAGATTATGGTTTGTTTAGATCAATGGCTCATTTTTTAAAAGGTCAGAACTTTGATAATTACGAGGACATCAAAATTTGACATGAAGAGTTCTTTGCCCCAAAACCTAAGGAGTGATGCTGTCATAAAATCCAGTTACTGGCAGAAAGATGGATGAAAGTAGTTGAAAACAATGGACTTTGCTTTGAAGAGTAGTATTCAATAATGTTTAAAATATGTATTCTGAAATAAAGCTATACTAATGCACAAGGACTTTTGTATCAACCTAGTTATAATAAATTATCAAATTTTTCAATCCCTAATCCATAGAGATTTTTTCTAGAAATTGTTTACATAGTATACCCTCATTTATTTGGATTGTCACTCATATGACAATGCGATTTAACCTAAATTAATGGAGGCGAATCTTTTGTTTATTTTCTTATGTTTGTACTATTTTTACATGTGCTGTTTTACTCAGCCTCTATAAAGTATTTATCCCTAATGGGGGAAAAACATGGTGGTTGAGCATGATCTTGACCAAATCACCTTCTTGCACAACCGTTGTTCTTGACACATTACTTGATATAATGAGGTGTGTTATTAGAATGGTTTTAATTTTATATTGATGGAATTGTTGTTCATCATTGTTTTTTGTCGGTAGGCAATGGGTAGCCTCGAGGGAAAGGCTCTGCTCGAATTTGCCCTCCAAATCAGAACTTATGCTGGCTTTGAAGGTGTCGTGCTTCCACGGATGCTAAATTACTGCCTTGAAAATGTCGACCCAACAGTTGCATTGCAGTATATTGCTCGACTTGTCATCAGTAAGGCACCCCCAGCTGAGGACAGTCGTCAGCTCCTAGTATACCATCCTTACTCCATCAACTTTTCCTCAATAAGGTAATTATTTTCTATTCACTAGGATTCTAATCGGTTTGTTTTCATTTGTAACTGTGCATTTTGTTCTGCTATTGCATATAGTTAAAATACTTTCTAATTTTCTTAATGTTTTTTTTCGGAGATACACTGAAGCATCTAGTTTTTCATTTATTTTTTATATGAATTGATTCCAGTTGGTTTGAATGTAAACACATGCATTAACGTTAACCACAGAAAAATATCTTTTAGATTGTGTCTTTTAAAATAATAGCTTCGTTACAATATTTGATAACAACAGATCAAATACTGAACTGAATTTGATGAAATATTATAAATTTTATCAAAACAATTGCAACTTTAATTATTTTGAAAACCTTATGATCAAATTCACTGATATTTTTAAAAATTGTCAAAATATAAAATTTAAATGTATGGAATAGAAGTAAGTTAGTAGTTTCATAGCTGTTCATGAAAAATATGTGACACTTGGAGCAACATTTTTAATATGCTTTTAATTTTCAGGGATGGGGATCCAAATTTATTTGGCACTTTTTACCTTTCAGTATTGATTGAGAGAACCATTCAAGAACATCTAGAATATTTTGATGATTGCATTATGATTCTCCTTGTCCTGCCTCATTTGCTTCCCTTGCCCAAAGTTGAAGCTGTAGCCATTCTTGTTTCACTGTTGGAAATGGCTTGTGCTGAATTGGAATTAAACAACAATGAAAGCTCAAATAAAGCTTTATACCTTATGTGTGCTATTTTGGAAGCTCTCATGTGCTTGAAGCCTGAGACTTGTATCACCAAGTTGGCCCCTCCAGAGAAGATGATACCATCTTTGATAAAGCATGCAGATAGCTGTGATAATCTTTTCGCTCTCCGAGCATTAGACTTCTATATCAGCCTTGACGAACTGAATTTAGTTCAGCCATTTGCTGACGAGTTGAAGAAGAGCTTATATCATCTGCTTCGGTCACCGTATCAGAAGGTGAAACTTAAATTATTTTTTAATTGAATAATCAATGGTTGACCGTAGAACTTTATGAAGGAATGAGATGGTCAGGGAGGCGGTCAAAAAAGTGAAACACAATTAGTAAAAACTATTTAATAGGAACTGACGTTTCGACCTGCTTTGTAGGTCTTCTTAAGGGCTGAATAAAGAAGATACAAAAATAAAACAACAATGGTATATACAGTGAATGAATTAATTATTAAAAAGACTTAGTGGGAAACATTAATTATTAATTCATTCACTGTATCTACCATTGTTTTATTTTTATTTTTGTATCTTGTTTATTCAGCCCTGAAGAAGATCTGCAAAGTGGGTTGAAACGTCGGTTCCTATTAAATAGTTTTTACTATTTGTGTTCCACTTTTTTTACCTTCTCTGTGATCATCTCATTCCTTCATAAATTATTTTTGTTAAGGATATAGTTTGCTATATTATCTTTTGTTTTAAGTTTATATTGTCAGTTTGGAGGTAAAAGTGATCAACTGCAATTTTTGTGGAAATGATGTTTGTTGCTACTGACCTGTGCCTGAACCAAATTTTGTCAATATTGAAGCATGAATTGTGTTCCGGCATAGGTAGAAAGCAATAAACCTCATCTCAAAAATTGTACTTTTACCTTTAAACTAATGATATATAATAATATATGAGCTTGTTTGTTTATTAATTTTTCTTAATTTTTCTGTTGATAAAAAAAATAGAGAAATATTAACTTCAAAAAAAAAATATATATACACACATATAATTAGGGGTTGATAAATTATTTGCCACTTCTATAAATTTGTTTTATTGAAAACTAGTTTCGAATGTTATACATTCATCTTCAGTTCAAGATTTAAATGGATTTAAACCATTATCTCATTTAATTTTTTAATTATTTAAACCATAATCAATGAAGAGGACATTGAGAGACTTTCTAAGACTCTGTTACGAGAAGCAGAGCAAATCGGCTTGCAAATAAATGAAGATAAAATAAAATACATGATAGTTAGCCGAAAAATCCACTCCGACAATAGTATCTGCGTGGATGGCAGAACATTCCCGAAAGTAGACAGCTTTAAATACCTCGGCTCCACAATAACCTCAGTCAATGACCAGCATATAGAGATAGACCAGCGTATAACAAGCGCAAATAGAGCTTTCTTCTCTCTTTCAAGAGTACTGAAATCCCAAAAAATCTCCAGAAATCTCAAATTAAGGGTAGATAAAACCAGATCTGATAAAGAAGATAAAACCAGTTCTGATGTACGGCTGCGAGACCTGGGCTCTAACCGGCACCCAAGAAAGCAGAATTGAGATATTTGAAAGGAAAGTCCTCCGCACGATAACCAGAGCGATATGGGATCAGAATCTAAAATCCTGGAGAAGAAAGGCCAATAAAGAACTACTTACAGAAACTGGTCAGTCAATATCTCATGATATGAAGGCAAGGAGGTTAAGATTGGCAGGGCATGTAGCTCGAAGCAATCCATCAGGAGGCCTTTTCACAACGATGAATGCCACAATAGTTGGCAAGAGACCACGTGAAAGGCCAAAAACCAGATGGATAGATAGGATCAACAAAGATGCGAAAGAGCTGCATGCAGCAAACTGGAAAGCAGTGGCCCAAGATAGGCAGAGGTGGAGATGGCTGGTTCAGGCGGCCAAAGATCTACAACGTCTGTAGAGCCAACCGAAAAAAAAAAAAAAAATATATATATATACAAGGAAATCAGGAGACGAAATAACACACACGATTGCTGGAAAAAGACTGCTTTATTGGGCTCTGTTTACATTTCTGATATAGTATTACAGATTGACCTATCCGCTATCTTAACTTTTATGTGTGTGTGTGTATATATATAAATATATTATATATATATATATATATATATATATATATATATATATATATATATATATATATATATATATATATATGTGTATATATATAATTATTAAATTTGTGTTTGTTTTTTATGAACAGGAATTAATGAATTTATATTATAAAAAATATAATACTTTGAAATATAATGATTTATTTGTTAATTTGACTTTTTTTATACAATGTTGATTCTTTTTCACCAAATGTATGAAGTTTGTGAAAAATATTTAAGGTTTAAAAAATTATTTAACAATTAAACCTATTTTGGAAGATATTTTTATTAAATTTTTCAAGCTTAATGTGAAATAACATTCTTCCTTATAATTTTATTAAGCTTTCTAACATCAGGACCAATGTTTCGTGAATGTTACCACATCCTCAGATTTTTGCAAGTATCATCCTTCTGAAACATCTTTGTACCCATATAAAGTTATATTTTGTCATATTTTTCTTCCAGTTAAAAGTTTAAAACTTTATAAGGAACAATTTACAGCCTTTAATTTTCACTACAAGAAAGAATTGTAGTTCACATTAACCTTGAAAAACTTAAAACAATTAATAAAATGGCTTACAAATAAATTTATCATACAGAATTTTGTTATGTCGATTATCTGAAGAATTGCTTCACTTGGATATCTATATCTTGTGCCGGTCGGTCAATAATTTTTAAAATAATTTGGCAATTCACAATACTGGAAACTGATATACTGATGTCATTTAAAGCTGTTGCTTTCCTAAATTAACATTAACAGTCTCACTGAACATTTAAGGTTTAAAAAACATCGACTATCATAATAAAAATCGACTTCTGAGTTCGATTGGGATTTAATTTTATAGGAAAATGAAACATTCTAGAAAAAAATCTAATAAATTATTCCAGACTGTTTTGGATTGTGGATCTTGTTTTCAATATTATTGTAAATAGTTTCCTGTTCCTGATACTCAAAAATATATTAATAATGATGTAAAACAACTTTTCAATAGGATTGAATTATTAATTACATCAAACATCTCAATTTTCAGTTGAATTATTACTAATCTGGAATAATTGATTTTAAATATAGTGATGATAAACTTGCATTATAGGTAATCAAAACAAAATCTATTATATGTATTTAGAAAACTTGAAATATTACTATAAATGCGTTTCTATTTGAAAAATCTGGTCCTGATTAATTTTAGTCTTTTTTCAGGTGCGTTCACATATAACCCATATTTTTTATGAAGTCCAGAAATCAAAGGAGTCAAATGATCTCATGTCATCGGTTCTGGAGACTTGTTGGTCTGCTGAGTGTGTTCCGCCTACTCTTGCAGAATACAGACATCGGTTGAAGGTACTTAGGAAGTTGGATTGTTCTTCGAGCGATACTATTCGAAATGCTGTGGCCAAGGGAATTGTTGACGGGAGGATTCCAATGAGATATCTCCTCGGCCACTTGTTTATTAACTTTAAGCTGCTCTGGGAACCAGTCTCTGCGATCATTGTGGGCTACAGCTATGCAATGGAACCCGCTACTTTCTGGGAAATCTATCGTGAGCAGATAGACTGGGTGGCAAGAGAGATTCAGGAATGTAAACCACAGGAAACACAGGAATCCTTCTTTGCTTGTAAGTACTTTTTCAGCTATATTTATGATTTATATTTCAATAATAATTTAGTATTTATCACAAATTTCAGCAAAATTTTGCTAGAATATTATTACATTTAAATATTACACTTCTTCTTCTTCATAGGCGCGACAGACACACAAGGCGGTCCTTGGCCTGCTCAATCACTCTTGCCCAGTCTTGTCGGTCCATAAGATTTCGAAGGTTCCCTGAGACGCTGTCCTTCCATCTGCCTCGTGGCCTCCCTCGAGCTCTCACTCCTTCTGGACAATCCTTATATAGCTCTTTGACGGTTCTGCCATCATCCATTCTATGGAGGTGACCCAACCACTTTAGACGTTGTATTCTGACATAGTCGGAGAGCTTCACATCGTCATATAGGGAATATACTTCTCTATTCTTTCTAAGACGGTATACCCCATTTTCTTTCACAGGTCCCAGAATGCGCCTTAATATTTTGCGTTCAAAGATGTCGATCTTTTCAGCTGCTGATTTTTTTAATATCCATATATCACTTGCATATGCTGCCACTGGTCTAATGAGGGTTTTATATAGCCTTAACTTGGTTAAGCGGCTAACTAATCTACTTCTCATAAGATGAGCTATTGAGGAAAAAGCTTTATTGGCCGAGATAATGCGTGCCTGGATCTCCTCCTCCTCCTCCAGTGCTTCATTAAACTGTGCACCAAGATACTTAAAACTAGCAACACATTGGAATGTGTAGTTTCCAATTGTATAGCACATCTGGGGTCGCATGGGTTTCTTTTTCCTCAAGATCATAATTTTTGTCTTCTCTTCATTAATTTCTAGGCCAAATCTCCTGGCCTTCCTTTCCAGCTTCCCAAAAGCCTCTTTGACATTAAGAAGAGATCTTCCAGCTATCATCACATCATCGGCATATGCTAATAATTGGGCCCCTTTGTAGAAGATATTACCTCCCTCATCCAGATAGGCTCTTGCTACTATAGTTTGAAGAATGATGTTGAAAAGTAGCGGGGCTAGAGTATCACCGTGCCTGAGTCCATCATTTACCTGAAATGCGCTGGTTAACTTGCCATTGACTCTAACTTTGCAGCTGGTCTCGTTCATTGTGCATATTACGAGTCTGATAATTTTTAAATTTCCTTCATTGCCTGGAACAATTCCTCTCTCAAAACCGAATCATATGCCGCCTTATAATCAATGAACAGTAGCCACATAGTGTTTTGAAATTCTTTCATTTTCTCATACATCAGTCACAAGGAGAAGATTTGATCGATGGTTGATCTGTTAGGCCTAAAACCTCCTTGGTAATCTCCCAGCTTACGCTCCACATATGGCAGTAGGCGGTTGTAGAGAGCTGTAGAGAAAATTTTGTACGCTGTGTTCAGCAGGCTTATGCCTCTATAGTTCTTGCAGTCCGTCCTATCCCCCTTTTTTTTATAGAGTGGAACGACTGTTGCTTCTGACCACTCTTTCGGCATCCTCTCTACTTGCCAAATGTTTGAAATTAGTCCATGCATCTCACTAGCTAATGACCCATTTGCCACTTTTAAGAATTCTGCATGTATTCCATCTGGACCAGGAGCCTTATTACTTTTTAACTTTTCCACAATAGCTTCGATATCCTCTTTATCTGGTGGGATATCTTTGTCGTCATCGCCAACACTCGCATAATTTACTGGTCTCGTGGCTTCAAAGAATTATTACACCATTCGGGATGATATAAAATTGTCAAGTTGTTCGAGTTTTATAAAAATATTTCCTGGGCTCCATCCTCTTCAATTCATTCTCCTCATAGTCCCCTTCCTTTATTGTTTAAGCATTAATTTTAAAGTCATCAAAGTCAGTCAGTGAGTAAAATAAAATTGGATTTCATCCCACTGACCTATTCTACCTAACTTCCACCCATACAAAAAAGTAGTTTTAAAAAAAGTTGGTATATCGTCTTTGTCACCATCCTTCATTTCTAAGAACCCAATGACCTCCTAAATTATCTAAATTTTTTTTATTAATTTTTACGAGTATTCAGCTGTTAAGAGCAGTTTGGAGTTGTGAAGCATGCAAAGAGTTTTGAAAAAAAATCTACCTTGATTGAGATATAGGTTATCAAAGTACAATCCATTGTATTATGATAACTTGATATTTTTTTAAAATAATATTTTGGAAGCACTAAATTTTCTTTTCTAACTTTAAGTCTACTTTTTTTAAGGTGAGGACTTACAAGAAATGTTTACCAGTCTTAATGATCTGAATGAGAAACCAGATTATATTAAGTACAGAATAATGCTTTGGGATCTGTTGAAACAATTCCCAGATACCATTTATGAAGCTAAAAGTAAAGATATTGTGATTCATTTCTTCGATTTTATTGAGTAAGTATGTTTTATTTATTTATTGTATTTTAGGAATGTATATATATATATATATATATATATATATATATATATATATATATATATATATATATATATATATACACATATATATACACACACACATATATAATGAAGCTAGCTGTGACATAGACTTAAGTGGTTTAACCAGGAGATATCAAAGTTCGAAATATAATAAATCTGAATTTCAAAATCCATGTAGAAAATTTGAACTAAGGAGGTTTAGTAAGCCGACATTTTATCCAATTTGTGTTGAATATTGTAAAGTAAATATTATAAATGCATTTTACATGGAAATTGTTATATTATGTACTTGTTTTTCTTACTTTTTTTTCCATTGTTTTATACCATTCTCTTTTTATAACTGTAATATAAAATCTTTGGTCTTTTGAAGGAAGGAATATAACAAGCGATATTCAGAAGCTGCTACCTCTTGGAATATCAGACAGAAAGGAGTCGTAGACATTAGCATGCAAGACATTGATCTATCAATGGACATTGAGGAGGAAGTGAGAGATTCTGAACAGAATGGAGTCGTAGACATTAGCATGCAAGACATTGAATGCAAGACACCCATGGAAGAAGAATCAACAGATCCAGCTACGGCCAATGAATCTTTGACAAATCATGATACCTCACCTACTAAGCAAGATGAAGAATTGAAGAAAGAACTTACCGAAGAAGTGTTGCCTGAATCAGATTGGAAAACTAAATGGGTAACAAAGTAAGTCATAACATGATGAAAATTTGTTTATTGTTGTTTTGTTTTTTTGCATCTTTCAATCAAGCTAATTGTTGTTTATTTCTTGAACAATTTTAGAAGCCTGATTGCACACATGGGAATCTTCGGTAAATTTCGATCACCTAAGAGCCTGTATCGTGAGTCTGAGGTGAGCAAGCTATTTTATGAGTTCCTGTCGAGCAGGGTACCAGAAGTCCAAAAGTGTGCGCTAGATTTCATTATGCAATACAAGTTAAAGTATTTAACTCCTTACAAGTAAGTGAATTACATTGTTAATGATATTACACTTTTATTTGAGGAGTTTACTTTCGAATTGGCACATATCCAATATGGAAAATTTTTGAGTAAGGTGAAAAAACAAAGGAGTGTAGAAGTAAAATAATTGTTCACGTTTTTTATATATAGTATTGAATAATATAGGCATACAAAATAACATCCTAGGAATATTTTTTTTTTTTCATTCGAAACTTAGGAAACACAGCCATATGTATTTTGGATATGTGCCTTTTTGATCACAGTGCTTCCTTTTGATAAAAAAGAACAAAAAAAAATGTATTCCTTGTTACAGAACAAAAACAAATAAAAAAATATCCAATTATTTATAAAAATATTTGATTAAAGCATTTTTATTAAAATAAGAAAAATCCACAATCCAATGGAGAAAATTTTGAACAAAAATATAATGTTTACTTTTCAGTTTAACTGAGGAATAAAAAAAAAAATATTTCAACAAAATAAAAAATTAAAACAGCAAGAACAGAGTCACCTTGATAGCTAATTATCTCTCATGGAAGTCAAAGTCCTCCTCATCCAAACACTCCTATTCAGGTACAGAGTAGGTTATCCTATATTAGGTGAGGTGAAAAGGGAAGTGTGAGTGCTCTATAGGCCCGTCACTAAGGGATCTTGATGATGCAGTGATTTCATTTTTACCATCTTGTAGGTGTTATGTGATAATTAAAGTTTAGAACACTGCATTGCATTTTGGATATGTGCCCTTTTGAAAAATATTTAATAACATTTGATACGGCTACACACTGATATGCTCTATTTTGAACAGAATATACTTAACAATACTGTAGGGAATATTTGTTAAAGAACAATATTTGTTCCCTTTTGTTACAATCACCTAACTTGAGCAAGAGAAAGGGTTTTGTTCAGTTTTAATGGGAGATAACTGGAGGGCTTGTTGCAGTCTATCCAAATGAAATTAAAAGATATGAAAAAAAACACTAAGGATATGAAAAAAACAATATTTTAAGGATTTGTGCCCTTTTGGAAGTAAGCTCCTTATTTATACAATCTTTGGCTAATTATTTGAAATAATTTCATTGTGCTAAATTAGCTCATTATTTTCAGAAGCTGAACATAAAAAATAAAATAATCTTAGAATTCATTAAGTAAATAACTGATTTTAACTTTTTTATTTTTATTTAAAAAGCCATGAAATTTATTTGGACTTTTATTTATTTATTTCATTTTTCTAATTAATTTTCTTAAATTTTTTAGGGATAATGTTTACGGGCTGATTGATGATAAGACATTTAAAAATGAGCTTACGCTTTTCCGGGTCGATTCTCAGAGCGATGCTGTGAGACCTGAACATCGAGCACAACTCATTCCCATAATACTCAGGTATTTATTATTTTCTTTATTATGAGTAAGAATATTTGAACTATTGTTTGATTTCAGTGAACATAAAATTTGATATTAACAGAACTTCTTTGTTATTATTTCAAAAAATAATTTAAAAAATAAATTAAATACAAATTACATCTGGTGGTAAATAAATTAAATACAAATAACAAGTAGTGGTAAAAAAACTTTCCAGGGAGTTCTCCTCGAATAAAGAGCTCAGACAAGGGGATGCTTTGGCATATCTGCTCTTTAATCTCGCTTTTGAGAAGGTAGTTAGAGATTCTGGCATCCAAACCAGTGGTACGATAAACAGCAAATTAGTCCAATTACTGGCATATGCGGATGACATCGATATCGTCGCAAGATCTCTCAGCGTACTGGAAAAAGCATTCCTAGACCTTATGCGGGCTGCTCAAGAGATGGGGCTTGCAATAAACGAAGATAAGACGAAGTACATGCGTACTGGTGGCTCTCATGCAGCTCATCCTGCTGGAGAATTTGTGGAGTTTGGACGATTTAGGTTCCAGAAGGTAGACCAGTTCACTTATCTTGGTTCTATAGTTAGCTCCGATAATAATATTTCTCTGGAGATGGGGAGGAGAATTCATAATGCTAACAAGACTTATTTCGGACTACGGAAACACCTCAACAGCCAGTATGTAACAAAGAAGACGAAACTGATGTTCTACAAGACTCTGATTCATCCTGTTTTGATGCACGCCTCAGAGACGTGGACTCTTAACGAAGGCAAGAGAGAATGAGATCCTCATCTTCGAAAAGAAAATTCTTCGAAGAATATTAGGTCCAGTCAAGACTGGTAATGAATGGAGAAGAAGAAAAAATATAGAACTATATGAGCTATTTGGGAAAGTGAATTCGGTTAAATTGATCAAACTCGGACGACTCCAATGGGCCGGACATATTGCCCAAATGAAGAACAGTGACATCCCAAAAAGTCTTCTGAACGGAAACCTTAACTGAACTAGTGGGAGAGGGCGACCCAGACTAAGATGGGAAGACTGTGTCTCTCAGGACGCTAAAGTCATCCTAAAAGTGACGAACTGGAGAGCAGCTGCACAGAACCAAACGACCTGGCGAAAGCTCAACGAGGAGGCCAGGACCCACATTGGTGCCATGGAAGAAGAAGAAGTGGTAAAAAACAAAAATGTTTATCGAATGAGACCTTAGCATTCCACTGAAATATAATATGAAATGATTTTCTATAGTTTACTTTACTATTGTCATAATTTCTGGATCTTATATGTATTATTAAATTTTGAATGAATGAAGAAATAATCTTTATTCTGGACATTCAGTTCCCTAAGAATAACAAAAACGTACTACTTTAGCAGCATTTTTCTGGCTTCACCATGATAAATTAATTATATTGTTTTATAAATTAGACAAATAATAAATAATTATATAAATAAAATATAAAAATTTAATATAAATACATATTCCTATACATATTTGTTCAAACTTGCATAATTATTTATTCTTTACATGTACTCGTATGTGGAAGATTGATCATTGAGGGAATGAAAAAATAAATGTGGTTAGGGAGGAAGCTTTACGAATGGAGACAGATTAGGAATTCCATCTCAAGACAGCACAAATGATTTTGAGGATTTTTTCAAAGGAAGCAGTTCTATGGGAAGGGATATACAAAACTGTAGGTTGAGATCTTGTATTTAAGAGGTGGATGGAACACGGCAGGATGAGAAGGTCAAAGAATGTAGGAAGTTTTTCTGGCTTTTAAGGATCAGAATAAGAAGGTATTTTCGCCGGAAATTAGAATAATGCCACCCTTGCTCGGAATACCATTGTGAGATGTGAGAGCGTCTGGGGATACCGAAAATGAATCTTATGAAGCAATTCATTAATCGTTTTAGTCTCATCTCATGTTCACCAGAAAGAAAGTCCTCCATATACTAAGCATCCATAGACAAAGTGGGGTAGAATGAGGGAGGATACTAGAAGATGATGGATACTTTGAGGAAAGTAATTACGGAATCTTAGAAGCTGTTTGAGGATTGAGAAGGATTTTCAGATGATTTGGGAAATATAGTTACTCCATGTTAGGTATTGATCAAGGATGACTCTGAGGTTTTTTATAGAGTTTTGAGGTATAGTAATGGATAGTAGGAAAAGGCATTGATTGAAGGTTTTTAATCTATGAGAATTGCCTCAGTTTTCGCTGGTTGATTCTATCAATGTCATACTGAAGCTTATGAGGTGCCTCAAGCATGTCAGAAGGGTGAAAGGATAGATATATTTGTAGGTCATCTGCATACAAATGATATTTGTAGTGGCAGATTGATTTTAGTAATTCATTTTAAGATTTTTTTTTTCCTATCAAATAGTGGTATAGTGGTCTGAAAGGAAAATGTCTATCGTTCTAAAATTCCACTCTGATGATCCATCCATGATATTTGTATTAATATTTCTGAAAATGTAGTTATTGAAGTTTTTTACTTTATTTTTTAGGATAGTGTACAGCAAAATGTACAGTAAGGTGAATACATCAAAAAGAGAGACCAAGCAGGCTAGGAAAGGTGCTATTCTCAGGTTTCTCTCAGGATGTTCTAGTGAAGAGCTTTTTAATTTCTTCAAAATGGTATTTTTTCATCTAGCAGACCTGGTAGAAGGTAAGTTTTCCATAGAAATTCTTTTTACTTTTGAGACTATTTGTTTTGTTGTTATTATTATTGGATGAAAACAGGAAAGTTGGTATAAGAAATGAGAATATCAAAACCATAAAAAGATTATAGAACAATATAAGCTTATAACATTAAAAAAAGAAACTTTTTATTAAATAGCAGTTACTGCTTTTCTAAATTAGCTGAATGAAATTTACATTTTTCCGAACTCCGTAACATACACTAACAATTTTAGTTTTCGAATCTGAATTAATTTAGTTTGCTTGAATGCTAGAAGGGTAGTAAAAACAGCCATCATTTTGTTCTCTAACTGCTCCAGATGGAGCAGAGTAGCTCAGTGGTAATGCACTGTGTTACCATGCTCCCAGTCCCGGGTTCGAGGCCGGCTGTGGCAGATAACTATTCATTCTGTTATCAGTTGTGGATCGACCCTGTGGGGTTGGGGACCCTCCTGGGGCTCACCCAGCCTCTATAAAGTGGATACCCTTAATTAGGGGAAAAACCTGGTGGTTGAGTGTGATCTCGGCCAAATCACCTCCTTGCACAACTGTTGGCTTAGAAACAGTACGGTCCTTAACAAGTACTGAACCCAAGACCCTAGCGTTCGAGCTCCAACTTCAATTTCAATCAAATTACACTCGTCTTCTAATAATAAGTTTGCCAGTAATAACGCCCTTGCCCTTGAGTGTGAGGGCGGAATGACAAGGATAAGGAGTTGCCAGGATTAATTTTATTCCCATAATTATGATTATTATTAACTAATATTAATATTAATTATATGCACAAAGTTTTGAATCTTGAAAAAGACAATATGCCAACCAAGAAAAATTAAAAATATAACTCATTCAATTATAAATTTGTCAGTATTTTCTAGTTGTTTTTATTTTTGGTGATATGTTGAGTCCCTCAGTGTAGAAGTTAGCTAACAAGATTTCATTCAAACAAATATACAACTTTTATAAATATTCAAATTCATCCTTAAGTCCGAAATGTACATTATACGAAAAGCCTACCAAATACAATTTATAGTTCCGATTTAATTTTCAATTTAATCCAATAAATTGATGAAAAGCGCCTTGAATTTTACACTCTACAGTCTTGATATTCTTGAATTTTTTTATGCTATATCGCTGGACATCATGAACAAAATAGTAAAATATATGTAGTGCCATTAAAGTTTGATTTGAAAGCTCAATAGGAAGATTAAGCTTTATTTCTTATTGGTTCACTTTAATTTAATGCCCTCTGTCAGGTTTCATTATTTACATAAATAAGGGGTTCTACATAAAATAAAATTAAACAATAAATAATATCTCTATATTGGGTACCTTATAATGGTCATAAATCATATTTGTACTAAAAGTTATTTTACAATCACTGATCTTAACACAAAGATAAAAATAATATAACTTCATTAAAGCCTTTTAGAATATGTTTTTTATAGCACAGACCAAATCTTCGATCTCTGGTTATATCACTAATATTTATCAACAAAGTAATGATAAAAGTAAAAACTTTTAAGAAATTAATTAAAATATAATTAGGGATTGATAAATTATTTTCCACTTCTATAATTTTGTTTTTATTGAAAACTAGTTTCGAATGTTATAAATTCATCTTTAGTTCTAAAAATTCAAAATACAGTTTAGCATTATTATACATATTAAATTAAATGTAATATAGATTATAAAACATTTATGGATTATGAATTTAATTAAGACAAGAAATCAAATACATGTTGGTACTCACCAAGGTTGTATCAAACAGAAAAGTTTGTATTGGTTTGTAATGGCCACTGAACTAGCAATGGAAGAAAGTTGGGGTGTTTATAGGTAAACGGTTTAAGGGTCGGGTTTTTCCAGTAATTCTGATGAATAATCGTTTTTCTATTATAAATGGGAATAAATTTAAGATTGGACTATTGGAGATATTTATTTGGTCATTTAAGCAAAAATCTGGATTGAATTTGAAGGATTGTCTTATTTCAAGTGTTTCATATATATTTAATTTGAGACTGTTTTCAACATGATGTATTAATTTAACTCCTGAGTCTTTGACGAATTTATGGGTTTTTTCATTTAAATGAATTGCAAAATTGGAATTCTCTGTCATAGGTTCCTTTAATATCTGATTTAGTGATCTTCCAGTTTTTCCCGTGTATTTGGTTGCATAATCATTACAATTTAGTTCATATACTCCGCTGTTTTGGAAAGGGTCTATTTTGTCTTTATTGCTATGGAATATATTATTTAAATTTCTTTATTATAATTATTTGCATTTAATGGTATGTTCAAAAGACGGTAAATCATGCTATTAAAGGCTGCGAGTTTATGTGCTATCGATCTCCTAGCTTCATTTGTTTATAACGACATCCGTGTGGGTGGGTTTCCGGTAAATTCCAAATTCATTCTGTTTGTTTTTTACTATCTAAATCTAAAAAGTTTATGGTTTTGTTTTTTTCCAGTTCTACTGTGAATTTAATGAATTTAGTTTATTTCCTTTAAGAAATTATTTATTTGTCTTGTCGTACCAGACTATAGGCATATAATGTCATCTGCATGCCGACACCAGTTTATGAAATGTTGAGCTAATCGAGAACTGTTTGGGTCAACAATTTTTTGTTCTAATTTGTCCCTTGATAAATCTGCGAGAAGGGATGAGAGAGGGGAGCCCATCGGTAAGCCTTCTTCCTGTTTGAAAAATTTTCCATCAAATTGAAAATAATTATGGTTTATACAAATAGACTTAATAAAAACAAAATTATAGAAGTTGCAAATAATTTATCAATCTCTAATTAGATTGATCTTTCTACACCATCATGCGGATGTCAACTGATAATTAAAATCTTACCATCTTAAAAATAAAAAAAACATTTCCTACATCTCCTTTCTTCCGGTTCAGGAATTACGAATTTCGGGATTACGCTGGTTTATTGAGCCATTCATTCTCTCGCAGTCCAATATAATACTCTTTTCTCCTTACATAGTTATTTGTACACTATGTAAATCAAAAACTGAATTTGGTGTTCCAAAATACTGACACTGCAGTCTTGAATAAAATGTCTTATATTTAAATATTCTCTGTTAAAATTATGAATTAACTTAAAATTCTTTCAGATAATGCTACCAGAATGGTTAGTAAAATCGTTGATACCTTCGACCTGGAGCACTGTACTCCTCCGAGACGCCTAATGGCTACAGCACACCTTCTGAAGACTGTGCTGACATACTGCGGAGGACTCCTGGAGCCTGCTCAGGCTGCGTTCCTCCTCAGGCTGATATTGATAGTTGCGTCTCATCTTCCGCCTATTCTCAAGAAGAGGTGAGGATTTGTTGTTATATTTCATAGTTTATTAAAACTGTCGAATATCCAATTTCATAGTATGGAAAGTTATATATATTTTAATGTTACTAATGTCTGTAAAAATGAAATATAATTTACTATTTTGTTTTATAACAGAGAAGAAGTTCATGCTGGTTACATAAAAGTTATTAAAAATGTAAGAGCTGTTTGTTTCCATTTGATATCACAGTTTTATGATGTCTACGAGGATTACAAGTGGTCTGTGGATGAAATTGATGCAGTTTTTCACGTTAGTAAAATTAATAAATATATTTTAATACTTCCTGTACTTTATATGTCACATTTTTGCAAGGTACATTATTGTCTGCTGATATTCATGTTATACGAGTGCAATAGATTTATATGTCTAATATTTTAGTTTTTTTGTTTTCATTGTACATTTTTTGAATATTTAAATAATGTATTAATATGAGTAATCAAAAATAAACAAAATTAAGATTTATCACTCACTGCAATGATTGGTGGTTTTAATCTAGTGTTGATAGAAATTGATGAAGTTGATTCAAATTAAATTTTCCTATTTATTTATGTAATAATAATATTGCAGTATGATGCCATTACCACCTATCGCTGTCAGCAAACCTCTGTCTAGTGCCCTCCGTCAAAACCCAAATCCTCAAGATTAGCCTTAGCATAATGTTCAACTTGCACCATGAATCCCCTGACTGGAGACCTAAAGAGGGGACTATCTCTGGAAAATGAGCTTTTACCTGAGAAAGGTCCCCGACTGTGAACTAAAAAATATATTAGTAGGTCTCACCCTCCAACAAGCAAGGAGGGGGTGCACTATCATTGTTAGTCAGCGAGTTCATCGGGCCTATCGACGCTACTTATTTTTCTTTATTATAAAAATTAGTCTTATCTCCAAAATATAATTATAAAACTGAATGAACGGTTCAGCATCCCATTCAAGCTAAGTTATTCTTATTAAACTGAGAAAGCTGTTAGCCACAAAATATATATATATATATATATATATATATATATATATATATATATATATATATATATATCAAAATGATGGCTAAGAAAATATAATTACTGTATAATATAATGTATCCATTTAAAAATTGGAATGGTAACTTACATAAGTTTGGATATTATTACAGGTGTTAGTCTGGCCTTACCTTCACAACTTGCCTGTCGAGGCTGTCAGCAGTCCGACGGCTCAATTCAAACTATTCAATACCTGGAGCAAAAACCCTAAGTACGTATTAAAGTGATTTTTTAAAAATTATTTCAAAATTAATAATTTTAACTTATCTGTTCAAGTCGCATTACAAACATAATATTGATTTGAAATATGATACTATTTAAGATTGTAATATATTCTTAGAAAAGTATTTTCCCTTGTTTTCATATTTTCCTACTAAAACTATCTCTAGATTTTTTTTTTCTTCAAAACTACGGAAGTGAATTTAATTTAACAAAAAAAAAATGATTGGATCATTTTTGCTGAAACAGTCATATCAAAATCATAAAAATATTGTTGAAGGAAGTGTGTGGAAAAAATAATAAAATTTTAAATTTTCAAGAAATCACTTAAAACACATTAAATATACTGAAATAGTTAATTAATTAACATAATTATCAATTACATTAATAATTTTCATAATAAGAGTCATTGGAATCGTGGCTCTGTATTGAACTTTTCTATTTTCGTTTACAGACACTTCAGGCTACTGGATAAAAAACATGAAAATGGAAGATCTATTCTTTCGACCATTACAGATCTTTGGGCATCGCCTAAGCTGCATGGCTCTGTCCATAACACTATTCTGGAAATGGTCAACAGACTTCTGTCAGAGGAAGGTATAAAAGCCATTTCTGCAATGCATAAACAATGGTTCTATTTTGACTATTAAAAAATTATTTTAAATAGTGTTTAATTTAATTAATGGTTCAATTCTTCTTTAATATTTAGTACCTTCCTTGATTTCACAAGTGATTTGTAATTGGTTATTGAAATTATATTCTAAGTCAATGTGTACACCATATTTTTGAAAATATTTACTTTATTAAAATAAAATACAAGATATAGCAGGAATATATAAGAAGATTAATGGATATAATTTGTTTATATATCTTTCATTTCACTCTTAGCCACTCATTTCTTATTGTCTTAATTTTAGGTGTCACATAACATAATAATTTTCATATTTTATATTTTCATACCAGTACATTATTTATCTATATCTGTCTTTCTATATTTACTTACATATTTTATGCTACCAAAATCATACTTTAATATTTTTTTTACTTAGTCCTGGTGAAGGCCTACAACTTAGGCCGAAATGTTGGCACACATTAAAAAATAATTTTTTATTTTTTTGATATTTTGAAAGAATTTTTTCATTTAAATTTGGGTAGTATTTTATGAAGTAAAAATTTTTCCAAGAATTTTCTTTTTATTTAATTTTTGTTTTCACATATCTCGACTTTTTAAAAAAATTAATATGTAAATAATTATTGATGTACAGTATTTTTTTATTTATAATGTGAATTTCACAATGTTCTATAATTTTAGAATGTTGTTCTGAGGATGGGGAAATTCCCCGAAACGTCGAAAGATAGGTGGAAAACAAAAACTTTAAATAAAGAAAAAATTCTCGGAAGAGATTAATTTCATTAAATACTATCAAAATTAAAACATAAGTTCCACTTACTATTGTGTTTTTCTTTATTGACCGCATATTGTATCTACAATCAACTACATCCACATCAATAAAATAATATATCTTTCAAGATTATCTAATCAACAATTTGTAAATCTTGTGTTTTTCTAGATGAAACTTCAGAAACTGTTAGTGGAAAGGAAATCCTCACCGATCATATCCCCAAAATCCTCAAGATACTTCAGGACAGGCTCAAAGCCAAAAAATCTCTGACTAAAAGAGAACTTCAAGTCCTCTCCATTATCACCTCCTCACCCACTGAGAACATCTCCTCCGAGACTCTCCTATCTTTTATTCTTCCTTCCCTCCTAAAGAGCTATAAGAAAGACGATGAAGAAATCACTCAGTTACTGACTGCATGCAATAACCTGATGAAGGGAACGGTAGAGCCTGGGCCTTACCTGAGGCAGATAGTGCCACTCTTTTCTTCCCTATCTGCTCCTCAGCATCGCAAGCTATTGCTGTCTCTTACGCTAGATATTTCCCAACGTTCTGAGTAAGTTGATAAAATGCATTTTTCTGTCCTTATTCCATTTATATGTTTCAAACATGATGATCAAATGGTATTAAATCTCTGTTTTTGACAAACTCAAATATTAATATTCGATCTAATTCCCTTTATTTATCTGTTTTGTTTTTCTTACTATGTTTTGGGGCAGCCATCATCGGGTAAAACTTATAAATGTATAAATTTTAAATTCAACAATCACATGATACAATTTTGATTATTCCTTATGTTCATCTATAACTTAGAATACTATTAAATTTATATAACCTTGTATGTAAATAACCCTACTAACAATAGAGTAGTAAATTAGAAAAGGATGGGTAAATTAATGATGAAAATTGAACACATCACAAAAAAGGACTTAAATTTTATTTATTCTTTCTTCAAGCTCCACTTACTCAAATTTAAGGACTGGCCTACACTGAGACAATATAATTGAATATATGATGCCGTAAACTTCATCTTTATTAATGTACATGATAAAAGGAAAAACAGATAAAAATTATATATTTAACCCATTTCTGTCCAATGACTGAAAAAAATTAAATTTTTTGTTTTTCTATTGAAAACAAGTTACCGGTACACTAAGTAATGTATAATAATTTATTATTTCATTGCAAGTGCTCCAGGTGCCAAGAAAAAAAAAAGTTGTGCTTTCGCAACATTGGTTGGATGAGGCCACGTAAACAAAAAAATAAACTTTAAAGAGTATAAAACAGACAAAATTTATATATCTTCTTTAAAGAAAATGTCCACTAATATTCTAATAAATGAATGATTAACATATATCTTGTTTTAAGAAAATTTCCACTCATATTCTAATGAATGAATGATTTTGTATAGATTTTTTAGTAAAGCTACATAAGCTTTAAAGAGTATGTAGCTTTACTAAAAAATTTATACAAAATCATTCGTTTACTAGAATATGAGTGAGAATTTTCTTAAAACAAGATATATGTAAAGGAACTTTACACTTTTCACACTCATTTCTCTGAAATGAGCATTTCCAAAAATTGCAGTCTGGTGGAAAAACAATTTTTTTATCAATAAGATTTGGAAAATTAAAATAAAATTAAGAAACTTTAAAAATTATTTTGTTTGTGTTAAGGAAAAAATGTTGAAATTAATGTTGCGTTTTCAAAAAGTTAGGCAGAAATGGATTAATTATTTTACCCTAATGAACATTTTTGTATAACCTGATTATAATTAACCTCTATTTTAATCTAAGAATTAGTTTAATTATTAATGAACTAGTTCATTCATTATAATAAGGATTCTATTGAAGTAAAAGAATATTAAAAATTCAAAAGACAATCAATGAGCTTACTTTTAAAAGGGCACGTATCCATAAAATAAATGGAGTGTTTTTTTCAAGTTTTTAATATCATTTGGATGAACTGAATCGAACCCTCCAATAATTTCTTATAAAAACTGAACAAACAAATCCCTTTCCCTAGCTAGGCCTAAGTTAGCTAGTACTATTCTTAATTTTTTCACATTACTGAAAACATTTTCAAAATGGATATGTGGCCTTTTGAATATAAGCTACTCTTCTTCTACTTCTTCTCTCACTATCTACTCAGTGCTGTTAAGCGTGGAGTAGCTGCCTCTGACCATCTCGTCCAACGGTCCCTGCCCTGTGCAAGCCTTCTCATCTCCAGCATGGTGCATCCTTTCTTTGTGCCAATTCTCTCAATCAAGTCTGCATACACGAGCCTTGGCCTGCCTTGTGGTCGCCTTCCTCTCGGTCTTGCCTCTAGAAGCCACCTGGCCTTACGGTCATCTCCCATTCTGTTGACATGGCCGAACCACTTCAACTGTCTTTCTTCAATTGTCTCTCATTCCTTATGCGGTCTCGCCTGGTTTTTCCTAATATTTTCCATAGGAATCTCATTTCCACAGATACAACCCTGCTGGCATGGCGGTCCAGGAGTGTCCAGCTTTCCGATCCGTATAGTAGCACTGGGAGAAAAGCTGATTTGAATAGCAGAATCTTCGCTTTCCTGCTCAACTCCTGCTTTCCAATGAGTGTCATGGATATTTAGTAGAATATTCCATTGGCCTTTTGGACTCTATTCATTACCTCCTGGTCTATTCTTCCATCCTTGCAGATCATTGTTCCCAGGTAGCAGTAGGTATCGGTTTGCTCAGGGGTCTCTCCATTGCTAGTGATTCAAGTAAGCTACTCAATACAGATAAAATTATCATTTTGCTTTTCACCATATGATCAAAAAAAAAATTAATTGGTTCTAAAATTCAGTAATTAATATTACCTCCAAGATATTATATAATGAAAACCTAAGAAATCAAATCAAAGGCTTTAAAGTGGCCTTCTCAATGACTCAAAGTTAACCTGAATGTAATTAATAGTCTAGAAAATCTATTTATGATGGGTTATATTTACGTATTTTTTTATTCTTTTATACTATACTTTCTATTGCAACGCAACGCATCAAGCTAATTTGAAGCCTTTTTCTTTTTTTTTGTTCTCAATCTGCTTGATAAAATGTCTTGATTTTGAATTATTTGTGAGCCAGATCTCTAGGCCTCTGTCTTTTTAATCTCCGTTCAGGTAGACCAGGTAGCTGGGAGGTGGGAAGTTTTAGGATGAATGGATTGGTGTGATTTTTGAGTTGAAGATTGAAATGTGGTGTATTTTTTGTAAATTTAAGATTTTACTGTTGGAATGTTCATGTTGTTGTGTTTTTATTATTACAACTTTTGAAAATTAAAAAAAAATGTTAACAGTTGCTTTCATGTTCAGTAAATTGCTTTTTGAAGATTTTGGAGTTAACATACAATATATGTTTGAAAATAACCAATCATCAAGGGTCAAAACATCGTATTATTTTATAATTTAATTTAATAAAATTTTTTGAAAATTTTATTAATTTAATTAAATCAAATTCAAAATTAATAACATAATAACAGGTGTAAAGCACAAAGTTATTATTTTATTGAAATTGAAAACAAAAAAGATTAACTGTAACTATTTAATTTTTTATCGTAGATCACAAATTGATAGCGAAATACTTCTGGACCTGAACGCTTGGGACTCGAAATGGATTGACCAGCCAGACTTCACGAGGAGACTGAAGGCCTTCGCTACCCTTGATCAGCCGACTGCTGAGCCAAGTATCACAATGACCGCGATTGTCATCCATACAGCTTTCTTCTATCTGAGGGAGGTCAGTCATGATCACTTGCCTTAGAAATGAAACTTTAATGATTTTGATTGCATTGTTCTTAGTTTCAAATTCAGAAAAAAATATAAATAATTAGGAATAAAATAATAGATATTTTTGATCGATGTTTTTCTGGTGCAAGAAAATACAAAAAGAGTAATCACAATTGTGGCAACAATGAATTTAAAATATCCATAATTGTTACATTGCATTAATTATTTTATTTATTTATTTTTTCATATCTAATAGTAGTACAGTACAGAGAAACCATTTATTTTGATTTAGACATACTCCATGCAATACTGTGTTATACATAAATGATTGGGAACATTGAAGTGATTATTACAATTTATGTTAATGTAGCTATATTTTAAGTGAACTATAGTTCAAAAAATATATAATTATAAATCAAATAAAATAATATTTGTAAATATAAAACCAAATAATAAAACAAAATTAAATGAAAAACATATAAACCAAATAGTATATCTTCATATCCCCAACTTAGTGTGAATTTAATTTGTTAAATAATTATCTATAGTCCGAGAGATTTGGGAAGACGTCTGGGCAAAGGACGGTGGGGGCCAGCTTTGGCCATTTGCTTACGTCTAGAGTTGCCGTTTCTAACTTCAGCTTTCTCATTTGAGTCTTGGTCTTGCAACAAACTAGTTCTCTATTTTGTTTCATTGATTTCAGTGTTCTTTTATTGTTTTTAAATTAGTTTTTAGAGTTTAGTTCAGTAATATTATTATTTTTTTAATATAGTTCATAGTGTTAATAATTAATGGCTATTATTATTAGTTTTAATAGTTAATTAACAATTTTGTGAGAAAAAAAAACTATTAGTAATATCTTATGATTGCAAGATGGCAGAAAGATTGATTATTAAGAAAGATCGTAAATAATAATAATGTTAAATCTATTTAGTTTCTCAATGAATACCATTAGCTTCCAAAATGTCTTTATCCTGACATGAGGCACCTGGTTTGCGAGCCTGATAGCATAAATAATACAGAAACAACAGTTATGATCTTATAATTGTATTTTAATATCATAGCAACAGATATTTTATTGACTCTTATATTCTGCATTAAATTCTAATCAAAAATGAGCTAATATAGATAAATGCAAAAATTAAATTAATTTCTTACAAGTTTTATAATTATTAATTATCCCATTTATTTTATAAAATCATTAGCTATATTTTAGGATGAATTTACTGCTATCCCAAGCTAGTTGCCTTGTAAATTTGGCGACGCTGGTCTCCTACTCACTTCTAGCCAGAAGCCATCAGAAATGTCTCGAACTATAATGTTTTTTGTGAACATATAAAGTTTGCTGTTCCCTTTGAATTCTTTATACTAATGTATTTAATATATTAAAAAGTAACAAAACTTTATTTGTAGTAAATAATTGATGTTTTTGCATATATATTATTTTTATTCTCTAATGAGATATTCACAAAGGTGTACTAAAAGTTATTTACAAAGTGATATAAATTTCTATTAATATTTATGTAATGGAAAGTAGTTATATTAATAATAATAATAACTAGTGGTTGGAATAGTTATTACCATTTGCTAAATGATTACAGGAAAAGGATCTTTCACTTAAAGACAATGCCCGCCACTGTCTGCAGAATCTGTGTCCAAGGGTTTGTTTGAAACATTCAGCAGATAAATCTGAGCTTGGATTCCTGCTCAACAGCAATCTGTTCCCTCTTCTCAATAGTGGTATTAATGGCAAAGCAGAAAATCTACGACAGGAGGCCATACTGATTCTGGGCCATATGGTGAATAAAAATATTATATAAATATTATTATATAATCATATAAATATTTATTATGAAATAATTTTTGTTGTAGGTACGGGAATGCAGCTCTGTACATTATGTCTTTTCCGATCTGTATCCACTCTCGAGTAAGTCAGATTTGGAAGTGGATTTCTTCGAAAATTTGGTGCATCTTCAATTGCACCGGAGAGTTAGGGCAATGCTGAGGTAATCCAAATATTTTTTGCTTTGTTTTATTACAGTAATTTATCTTATTTGTCCTAAGTTTATGTGTACCTTACACTGATTCATTGGAAATAAAAAATTAGTTTAAATTAAATTTGGTTGAGAAATTGATTTTTTTCTATTTATATATTTTTTTTATTGTAATATTAAATTAAATTTGTTTTCTCATTTGTATTCAGTTTCTATTTAATTTTTATTAATAATTATGTGCAGGTAGCTGTAATAACTTTAATGTTATTTTGTTTTCAGTAAATATTTCAGGTTTAATTTTTATTTTCATTTTTTTTTACATAGGTTCTCCGAAGTTTCGCTAAAGCCGGAGATTACTTGGAATCCTAAGACACTGATGAACTTTGTCTATCCTATGATTTCATATTTTCTTCTTTCTCCGAAATACGCAGAAAAGAACACTATAGTAGATTCTGCTATCAAGGTAACTAATGAAAAATGCTAAAATGTTTGGGACTAAATACAAACATAATACTATTTTTTTAATTAGTGCCTATCAGTGAAAATTGTACTTCAGTAAAAGGCCCTATAATGCAGTATTAATCTATGATTCAAAATGGCATTATCACCATGCTGTATAATTTTCAAATACCTTTATATATGCATATATATATATATTTGGTATTCCACATTTAAAGTGCATAAAGTGGATGGCGTGCTCAATCCATCTTTACCTCCTCGCCTCAATATGAAATTCTGACTGACGGGTTTTCTTATGTTTTTCATTTGTCCTTTTTTATGAATTTAAATCCTTATTAGAGTACCAACCTATATAGCATAAATGTATGCATTTTTAAAAGTAATTTATTTTAATTATAAAGAATTGACTGATAATTTACATAAGGCAAAATTTTACATTCTTTATGTGCCGATGTATTTTTTAATCATATTTCAAAACATAAGTAGAGCTATTGATTCAAAAAATAAGTAGAGCATAAAATTTATATCAGAAGAAAAAAAATTGTTCTTTCTTCTAGTGGCACCTTATAATCTGTTTATGACAGGCTTTATCCTAATTAATCTACAGCTCGCAGAATTAAAAAAATTAAAGTAAAAAATGACCATCTGATTAAATTAATTTTAATTTAATGCTCATAGATTAATTAATTAAGTTTAAATAATTTGCCTTTATCTTCAATGCTCTTGTTTTGTTTTATAAATAAATTTATGAGGAAAAGAAATACTACCTATATATGTACAATATCAATGTACAATTATGATTAATTGTAATAGATTTTTGAAAATTTTCTTTTTGTAGGCTATTGGAAGTATTTGTCGCTTGTTACCCTGGAAGTACTACAGTGCCATACTTCGTAGCTACCTTACCAAACTGAAAGCTAGTACAGATTATCAAAAACAGATGACTCGCATAGTATCGGAAATACTCAATGCTTTCCACTTTGACCTCTCAGAAGCTGGAAACTTCACGACTGTAGAAACTTTGAAAACTGAAGAAATTACTAATACTGAAGGTATACTAAAAACTTTTTTATTAGTTTGAGTCATAAACATATATTTATTCTTTAATTTAGAAAAACATTGTTTTTCTTTGTAGATTCTGATAAGTTGGAGGAATCTGTAGCATTAGAAGAAGTTGAAGGTGAAAACAATGAAGAAAAAATTTCTGAAGTCTCGAGAGATCGACCTCTAAGTAAACCAGCTGCTGAAAAAGTGGTCAATGAATTAGCAGGGGTTATTTTGCCGAATCTCCAATCGCTAATGGCTCATAAGAAGGTTGCAGATTCATATCATAAGGTTGGTTTATTTTTCTCTTATTCTTTTTGGCTAATATTTATTGTTTCCCATTCCTTAGTACTGATTGTGAGTTGCTATGTGACCTTTGTATCATTCTCTATTGAAGTGGTGGTATCTCTACATTCAATATGATGAACTTTATAGTAATAACAGGATAAGTTCGAAATTATGTTTCTTTATTATATTGAGATAATAGAGAAGAATTTCCATGAAACAATTTGTATCTCGTTCGACATGTGTATACTAGGTACCAAAAATATTTCTGGTTGGTGCTTCATTACCTTTTAACTCTACGATGTCCTTTTGGGATTCTAAACTATTTTTTCCACTTCACTTGTTTTTGGGTGTTGATAATGAATTTCAGCTTTGGGTTTGGTTTTCTTTTTGCCGATGCCCAGAAATGAATAAAAATGTCATCTTGTTTTTTCTTCTTAGATCATGAGTTCTTTAATAAAAATATATATATATATTTTTTTTTTTGCATATTTCTAACTGAAAATTCAAGAATCCAATGTTTCATAAATCTGCCAATTAGTAAATAAAGAGGGTATGGGAACTAAAAATTAATATAAATTTACCAAAAAGTTGTATTGTAAAATTGAAACAATTTTTTCTTGAGAAATTTAAATAAATTTTAAATAATTACTCATGTGGATTCTCAAAAAAACATTGAATTGAGTTCTTTGCAAATAACCAAGTTTGTGAAAAGACAAAGGGACATATTTCTCCTCAAAAAGTTTTAGGAAGTGTTTACCAAATTAGGACGCTTGTTTTCAGTAAAATTTAATTCTTCAAATAAGAAACATTTCGATCAATTAATTAGCTATTTTTAATTACAGATCCTTGTGAAAAAAATTATGACAAATACTTCTTTATATAAGAAATTGTTTGTAAATTAACTATAATTTTTTTTTAAAAATAAAAAAACAAAAAACATTAAGATAAAAAAAAGGTCACTTTTTATTTATTTTTGAGAGATAAAAAATTCTTATATATTTGAAAAGACCCTCTATTGTTTCCTGCTTAATTTCTAAATATTTCAGATAGTTTCAGACTTTTTTTTTTTTATTGGTATTAAAGATAGTTTCACACTATACCTCATTGAACGTGAAAGGGTGTCAAAGGATTTCTTCAAATGATATTTCAAAAATTATAAATGTTCGGGATATCAAAAGGACCCCATGATACTCGTAGGGTTAACTCCACTAACCATTTGTTTTTAAATCTGAATTCTTTTTTTAATAATTTTGTTTAACAACAAGTCATGACCATGGTTTTTAGTATATATTATCAAGTTACAAATATATTATTTTGAGACTGAAGATTAATTGATCTTTACCAGTTTAAAAAAAAAGTATTCTTACTAACTATCTTATAATTGATATTTTACATTATATTAACTTTTCAATTTATTTATCAATTTTTTTAAAGGTAAATAAGAAAAATATTTATTTTGAAAAAGATGAAGAAGACATTCTTAGAGCTCCATTGGCCATAGCGATTGTGAAGTTGCTGCAAAAACTGCCTTCACCGGCGCTTCTCAGGAGAAACCTGCCAGGGTATGTTCTAATAATGATACACGGATATTGTAATGATACGATAAATCAATTATAGTTTTTTTTTTGTCAATACTATAATTATATTATAAGATGTTTTTAAAATGATTTTTCTAAATGTTTTAGAGTGCTACTCAAGCTATGTAACTTATTGAAGTCCCACGGAGAGGCAGTGCGAAGGACTGCTCGCACCACTTTACAAACTGTTATGGTATCGCTTGGGCCTAAATACCTTCACATGCTCCTTTCCGAGTTGGCATCTCTTTTGACAAGAGGTTTCCAGGTGCATGTATTAGCCTATACCGTCCACAGTGTCCTCCAAGCTCTCGGACCTTTGTACACTAAGGGAGACCTGGATAGTTGTGTACACAAGGCATTACAGGTTAGTGTTAATATTTGTATTAGTATTCTTTCCTTCGGTTTAGTTTCCCTATAACAAGTGATACTGTCAATGTTAAGAATTTATTTTATTGCCATTCCAATTTATTATGTTTTTAATCTAAAAAAACAATAGTATGTTCATGTTCTTTTTTAATTAAATAAAATACATGTTTATTCTATTATCTAATTCATTTCTTACTAGCTCTCTTAGTTTGGTTTGAAACAGAGTCTCTATTATATGATACCTACTTATAATTTTTTAGGATAGTGGTTCTCAGATAGTTCCCAAGTAGTCAGTTGCAAACCTCCAGTAAATAAAATTAAATCATTTTGAACATGTGTTTAAATTAAAATCATACCTTTGACATTCACTTACTGCACCAGTTTTTGCAATGATCAAACTGAATTAAATGCTTAAAAACTAGAGGATAATATTGGAGAAAAGTTTTTCTAAACACAAACTTGCTTTATTATAAGTGTATTATGTCCACTGACCCTGTTCAGTGTGAAAAATGAAATCTATCTTTTTTTCTCCAAAATATTGGGTTGCAGTTTGTGGACTTTTACACGGAAATCATCATGAACTTTGAGGCAATTTCTATATTTATTCATCATGTAACGTAGTGTTGAAAAAGCCTGTTTACATGTGTAGGCTGTACAAAATTGTGTTAAATGTTTTAACACTTTCAGAGATAAGTCCTAAGTCCTGCTAAAAATTTAATCTGGCATATACTTTATTTTATTTATTTAAATAGGTAATGGGTTATACTAAAAAAAAAATTAATAGAAAGATATTTTAAAACTTATTTTCACCAGCCAGTCTTGAAACCCTAATAAACACTTTGGGGACTCTGGGGGGTCCGTGGACCACCCTTTTGGGAACTACTGGTATTAGAAATCATCCCTGAATTAAACATTGATAAGCAAAATCCTCTTATTTTGACTTTTATTAAATTTATTTAATTTCAATTTAGATAAATTTACATTTAATTTTATGTATACTTTATATAAATTTGTATTATGCATTTTTTTAATAATTACTTTTTTGTTTTGTTCAGGTTTGCACTACAGATCTCTTTGGAAATGCAGCTGAAGAAAAAGAAGTCAACCAGATCACTGCTAAGACAGTGGAAGCTCGAGTCAATAGAAGCTTTGACATTTTTCATATTTTGGCTACGTACACGTCTGAGAAATATCTACTAGATATACTGTTACCACTGAAGGAGGTGAACAAATGTTTTCATTATATTTATGTATTCTTTTGAGCAAACAACTGTTTTCATTCTTAATTGCAATATTGATTTTGTGTCTCCAAGTCTCTTATATATGCAGTTGAACCTCTATATATTGAAAATAAAGGTTCCTTGAGAAAAATTCGCTATATGGAAATTTCGATATATAGAAAGATTGCAATTTTTCAGGCTGAAAACAATTACAGCTATTCTCAAGGGTTAAAGAAGTACCAAAGGCAATTTTGGGGATTAATGGTGTAACAAAGGCAATTTTTTAGGGTTAAACAAAAACAAAACTGAATGATCAATAGCAGTTTTTCAAAAAATAGTACAAATTACATCTGTGATTGGAGATTTTTTATTTTTATTGCATGTATTAAAAATATGGAAACATACATAAAAATTAATTTATTTTTATTTTCTCACAATGTCCACAAATGTCCATTTGTGTATAATTTATCACCAAAGTCAAGTTTAGGAGCAATGTTAACCAGAAAGGCAAAGTTAAACTGAATTTTAAATGAAAATTTCATTTTATGTTAGGAAAGAGATCCTGAGAATTTTGGAACCCCTCTGCTTCTTCTAAAACAAGATCTTCCCAGAATTTCCATTGCTTTGCAAACCAGTGGAACTTTTTAAATTATTATTTAATTAATGCCCATTCTTATGTATGTAAACTAAGGGTCATCAACTTTTTGATGACAATCACATTTCTGTTTCAGTTGACGTCCGTATGATGATGGTATAAAAGGATCAATCTAAGTAGGGATTGATAAATTATTTGCCACTTCTATAATTTTGTTTTTATTGAAAACTAGTTACGAATGTTATACATTCATCTTCAGTTCTAAAAACACACAAACATTCAAAAATAAGCAATTCAAAATACAGTTTGGTATTATTATACATATTAAATTAGATGTAATATAAATCAGTATTATAAAACATTTATGAATTATGAATTAATTAAGACAGAAATTAAATACACGTTGCTACTCACCAAGGTTTAAATGAATTATATCAAACAGAAAAGTTTGTACTGGTTTCTTCTCGCACTGAACTAACGAGAGTTCATAAATGTTTTATATTACATCTAATTTGATATGTATAATAATACCAAACTGTATTTTGAATTGATTATTTTTGAATTTTTGTGTGTTTTTAGAACTGTAGATGAATGTATAAAATTCGAAACTAGTTTTCAATAAAAACAAAATTATAGAAGTGGCAAATAATTTATCAATCCCTTATTACATTTCTATTTGTTGTATATACAGAAATTTTATTCAATATACAGAATATTTTTTTTATAATAAAAATTCAAGGTTCCTAAAGGAGTACGATATAAGGAGATTTTCAATAGATGGAAGTTCGATTTGCAGAATAAAAAAAAAAAAACTAGTGGGTTATAAACACCGATATAACTGTACAGCAGAAGTTGAAAGATCCAACTTAATGAGTTGGAATTGATATCTTTGCAACTCGTTATACTTCACCTTAGCGAACTCTCTTAACTGATTTATGATACATCGGTGTTTAGAATTCTTGCTATTGGCATATTCTTTGCTTGTTATTGGCAGCTTTTACCAGTTTAAGGTTTGGATTTAACAAGATGATTACGCACTTACCCTGAAAATTCATTTAGCCCACATTACCTTAATGGTGCTATTTTGTTTTAGTAATGAGATGATTTACCATTTTGAGAGAAGAAATAAATAGGTTATTAATATTTTTCAAATTTTGTAGAAAGTTTTCCTAATTTAGTTGGAAATTTTGGCAATTATACTTTCAAAATAGTAACTTTTGTTATCTAATTTTATACCATCTTCAGAACTAAAATCAATATTTTTATATTACATTAAACAATTTCTTTAAAAACGATTTTTTTGTTATAAAATGAAAATTAAATTATAAAACAATATAATAATTTAATTAAATTTATCTTAAATTGATTTACTTACAAGGATTGTTCCTCTTGTCATTTATTAAATATCAATTAAAACTATCTTATGAAGGAATGAGATGGTCCAGGAGGTGGTCAAAAAAAGTGGATCACAAATAGTAAAAATTATTTATTAGGAACCGATGTTTTTGACCCAATTTGCACGCCTTCATCAGGGCTGAATAAACAAGATAAAAAATTGAAAATAAAAGATATGTACAGTGAATAAATTAAAAAGACGTAGTCTAATTAAAAACATATGTTTTTAATTATTAATTTTAATTCATTCAATGTATGTATCATTGTTTTATTTTTATTTTTGTATCATGTTTATTCAGCACTGATGAAGACCTGCAAAGTGGGTCGAAACGTTGGTTCCTAATAAATAGTTTTTACTATTTGTGATCAACTTTTTTTGACCGCCTCCCGAATCATCTCATTCCTTCATAAAGTTTTATGGTCAACTACTGATTATTCAATAAAACTATATTAATTAAAATATTGTTTTCCTTTTCTACAATGTATTAATCATTGATTCAATTGTATATTGTAGGAGCTTTCGCGTACGGTTTCTTCGCAGACTATCACCAAAGTCACTAACTGCTTACAGCAGGTGGCCCTAGGACTGACTGAGAACACTTTTCTGGAGCCCGAGGAACTGCTAGAATTGGCTTACGGCATCTCAACCGAGAGCATCCCAGCACTGATCTCCAAGGAGCAGGTCAAAGTCGATGCCAAGCAGCTAGAATATGAGTCTCGGAGGGGCCCTGATATTTATCTCATTCCCGAAGGTCTGGGTCTCTCATTTGTTTATGACTATTATTATTTTTATATATATTATTATAATAATGTATTTGAGACATGAAACATCTCTCGTATAATAACTATAATTAATTGTTGATAAATTTCAATTGTATCTGTTTGAAACAAATTGATTCTTTTACCTTGCATTAAGTAAAACAATGAGGAGGCCATGGCCCACATCAGGCTGTAGCGCCATGGAAGAAGAAAAAGTAAAAAAATCATGTTTTTGTTTATTTTTAGAACCAAAACGGAAAAAGGCACTGATGAGCTCAGAATGTTCCAAGACCAATGACCACCTTCTAGTCGAGTTCGGCCTCAAGCTCCTCTACTTCTTGCTGAAGAGAGAGAAACTGAAGAAGGAAAAGAGTAAAAGTATGCTTGACCCATTGGTCAAACACCTCCTCGACTGCATCGAATCTCAGCATGTTAAGGTTGTTATGTATTTTATTTTATTTGAAACTTGAATCAGTTTGTTTCTTTTATTTATCTAGCATGCAGTTAGAAAATTTTATCATTTCAAATTTAAAGTTCTACTATCATCTATATAAGATAGTTGGTTGTTTATCAATGAATAGTATTTTTATATTTGGATTTGGTGATGTTATAATTAATCTAGGAGAAGTTGGTCATCTAATTATTTTTGATCATCCTCTTCCACCACTGTACCTTTCTTGCAGTCCTTATTCAACCTTCATTGTTGCAAGGTCTCCTTTTCTACCCAGCTCCTCATTTCGTTATTCCCTTCTATAATATTTTATTTTATTTATTTATTTATTATTATATAATGTTTTCATTATATATACTTTACCTTTGTCTTGTAGTCTATTTTGCATGATAGATAATTTTCAGTTTTATTATACATTTAATGAACCCCTCTGTCTTATCTGTTTATTTCATATCTTTGCATGTTTTCCTTACTTTTGGTATATTATTTTCAATGATCAACCTTTGAAATTAACCGAGAAAACAAAAAAATTATTCCCCTCTCAAAATTTAAGGTTTTACATTTCAAGATACGCAGAATAAAAAAAAATCCGCCCGTCTGCTGTGTGCCATCCACAGTATTTCTTCGAGACTTCTAGGCTTTTTTTTCTTCATCAAAGTTACTCCAGGATGATCCTTCGAACTTGACATTGCCATCAGCTGTTTTATCCCGAAATAGTGGCCAATTAGAGGTTTCATATGTGCATATCAGCCATTTATGTATATAAAGGAAAATAAATACTTTCTAAATTTATTATTGAACTAATAAAAGTTTGATAAACCGAAAAAAATAAATTATGAAATTGTTTTCATCAATACAGTGTTACTTTAAAACTTTGAAAGAATTGTTTTGTTTTTTTTATAAATATAGGTAACCTTTTTTGAATAAATTGGTATTAATATTGCATGCTGCATCTCATTAAAAAGAAAAAAAGTGGAGCATTTAAACTGCTCACCAAATTTATTAAAATATTTATAATGTTCATATTAAACTAATTGAATAAGAACATACAGGTCTCATTATGCAATTACTAGCAATTATATTGGATTAATTTCCTTTGTAGATTTGCATACTTGCTGTGCAATGCCTTCCGTGGTTGGCCCGTATGAAGCTCCCTTCTATAAATCTTCACCTGAAGGCGATTTGTACATCATTGTTCCAGATCCTCCATCGCTTTGCATCTGCTGGTCTCAGCAAAGGCGACAACTTTGACTTGGTTATGGCTGCCTTCAAGGTAATTCTTTTGAATATTTAGAAAAGTTAAAATGTTTGTGTATAGACGTTATTGATATAGCATATTTTATACAATGTATTTGCCTAATTAACGTTTTTTTTTCTGTACAATGATTGTTTGATTTACATTTGTGGTCAACTTATATTCAGATTCGATTTAGGAAAATTTGAGTTCGATTAAACTCAGGGCTTTTAAGTCACTTCATAGTTCATTTTCGTTCCAACTTTGTTTCAAAATAACGTTTAGATATGATTATAAAAGAACATTAAAATTAAATAAAAATACTGTCATCATTTAATCATTGATGACAGTATATTTCTAACCTCATCAATGATTTTTGCAGTGCTTGTCACTTGATTTTAAAACATTTTGAAATTAATTGTCCTAAAACAACTCAAATTTTACAGTTTTCCAATTAACAATGATATATTTTAGTAGTATATTTTATATTAGATAATAATATTAAGTAAGCTTTTTTACTGAAAGAAGTGGAGGTAGCTCAGTGGGTAAGTTACTACACTTTTAAATCCCAGTTTCAAGTTTGACTGGGACAGAAAACTTATATTTTATTGTATCAGTCATGGATTGACTTCGCTATTTCCTCCCTCTATAAAGTATATACCAGGCTCTCATTGTGCAATATGTTAGTATTTTTTTTATTTTCATTAATCAACCTTTGCAATCAAACAAGAAAAAACATGTTAAGTCCCTCTCAAAATTTGAGATTTTATGTTTCAAGATATGTGAAATCCAAACATTTTCAACAAATCTATGCTTTTCAGAGCCTCCTGAGTCCAAAAAACGCATTTTCGGTTATCTGTCTGTGTCTGTGCCATGAATTGAAATTTGCATAAAATCTTCTCCTTAAAGCCGTATAAATTTTCACAGATTATACATCCCCGAGAAAAATTAGGAAAAAAGTTATGAAGAAAAGTGAATTTTATTTGTGCATAAATCGAAAAGTACCTATATATTTTCTGGTAAATGAGGTTATAGTCATTTGAATAGTAGTTAAATTCCATATAAAACAAAAAAATCATCAAAATCAAACCATTATTAGCAGAGACAGAGTTTTAAAGTATTCTGTATATGTTCCCATAGAAACCAGTTCACTTTTGTGTTTAATTTTTTTATAATTAACAATACATCTCGAAATATTCCAGTTGCGCATTTGAAAACCTGAACTTCATTGTGTAATAATCTGCAGCATTTTTTTTTCTTTTCTTTTACTTATTTGTTGTTTTTTTTTGTTTCCTGGTATTTGTTAATTAGTCTATTACTTAGATTTTACCTAACTATGAGAAGTGATGGAGTTTTAATATTGTTACAGTTAATAATATTATGTGATTCATCATAATATAGTTCTATACCCTTATTGATGTTTGTTACTTCAAGATATAAAATTACTCTGTACTACTATTTTCATTAATTTTTCAGACAGCTGGTGCCTTGGTGAGAGAAGAAAAGGGTTGGAGAATCAGCGGTAAAGATAGGAGAGTGTTGCTTCTTTACTGTGAGCAGGATATCGAGGACAGGGAACGCCAGGCGACAGCATTCATCCTTCTTAAAGCGTTGATAGCTCGTCACATCAAAGCTGACGAGCTCAACAGCATCATGCATAAGGTTGCTAAGATCAGCATCACATCCTCGATGGACAGTGTCAGACTTCAGGCAAGGCAGGTTAGTATAACTCTTCCTTCTAATATACTTTATTGAGAAAGTTATATATAGTATATAGTATATATATAGATTTTGTGATTCCAGTAGAATAGTGATTTTATGAACTTGGTTGATCAACCCCCTCTACACTGATAAATAAAATCTAAATTATCCAGCCATAGATAGCACTTTAAGCACATAAATATTAATAATAAACTGGTTGAAACATACAGAATATACTGATTTTTTAATGTCTGAAGTACCCTTTGAAGAGTGAAATGTACTTGATATTCTCTCTATCTGTTTTTATTTGTCGGTAATGAATAGAAAAAGGGAAATGAAGAAAACTACCTAGAGGTACGGAAAAAAAAGAACTTTTATTTTATATTTAATGTTGTGTGTCTCAAGATTTACCCTTGCTTATTTTCTAAATGTTGTGTTGATTAGCTGTGATTGAGCTATAAGTCATTTTGGGCATCTAAACACTAAATGTTTTTAAGCATTGAATTTTTTCAAATTTCTGCTCAGTAAATTAGAAAAAAAAAATCTAAGTTTGTTTCTTGCTGCTCATTTCTAACTCATAAAGCGTGTTTGTATTAATCTTAATAGAAAGGTTTAGGTTACTTTTGGGTATACCACAAAATAAATGTTAATGCATAAGTTAGAATTTGAACAGCAAATCTTTTGTTATTGCTAGCCTTTCTAAAGAATTTTTTACACGATGACAGTTTTCTGTCTTGGTAGTTCTGTCCAGATAGTGTGGCAATGTGGTAATGTCCTCTAGACGCAGACATTATGTGAAAATTAAAAAACTGGTGGATATAGAACATCTGACTGAACTCTAGCAATTAATAGGTCACCATAAAAACTAAATTATATAATTTTTATTCCTCCTCCATGAATTAAATTACATCAAAAATAGATACAATCAATTTCAAATTGAAAAATAATCGAAGCCTATAGTTGATAAGGAGGTTAGATCAGGTTGGTAATTCATTGCCATGACTGTAAATGCTGTCATGGCGGCAACCTCCTACAGTTTACACCATGCAAATGGGGCTTAACTTAACATTTACTGAAATGTGTTTAAAATCTTTTTGTAATGCTCGAATCACTCTACTTTTGGCTATAACTTTTATTTTATGGTAATACATCAGATTAGTGTTCTTAGCTGATATGGTGTATATTCATTTGTAAATTTTTGTATTCTTTTTCTTTGTATTTTCTTTGAGGTTCTTAAGATTTAGGGAAATCGACTATTTCTTTTCAAAGACCAATGTATAGCTAGCTTTTATAAATTTCCTTTCATAGTTAAATATTTGAAACACTGTCACAGGTGATGCTGACATACCTGATGGAGTACGAGCTCGGTGAAGTTGTGCTCAGCTTCCTCACCTTCTATCTCAATCAGCTCGGCTACGATACCAAGAGCGGCAGGGAAAGTGCCATGGAGATGGTCAGTACGCTTGTCGCAGCCTTCCCTCTGGTCAGTATTGTCGTTATTTTTTTTCTTAATTTAACTTTGTGTGTTTTCTCTCTTTTAACTAGATGAAGTGAGAGATATTCTAATTTAGAAATCTAATAAAAAAAAAAAAAACCTGTACCTCTACAACCCGATAAGGGTCTTGGGTTTAGTACTTGTTAAGGACCGTACTGTTTCTAGGCCAACGGCTGTGCAAGGAGGTGATTCGGCCAAGATCACGCTCAACCGCCAGGTTTTTCCCCTAATTAAGGGTACCCACTTTATAGAGGCTGGGTGAGCCCCAGGAGGGTCTCCCGATCCCACAGGGTTGATCCACGGCTGAATACAGAATAAATAATTATCTGCCTCAGCCGGTCTCGAACCCAGGACCTTGAGATTAGTAGTGCAGTACCTTACGCACTGAGCTACACCGCTCCTCAGAAATCTAATAACACATATAATTTTGAAAAAAAAAAATTATATTTTATTATTAATGGTGGAAGTATAGTTGACCATAGAACTAATTGTAGGAGAAGCTTGGTTGGAGATGCGATCAATGAAGAAAAACATACAAATATAAGACTTATTTAATTGTGTGCCAACATTTTGGCCCAAGTTGTAGGTCGTCATCAGAGCTAAGAAAAACAAGATAACAGTAACAGTAATAAAAGATGGTAACAGACAGTAATATAAGACTAGTATGAAGATATGGGATCATAGAAGATATATCGAGATAATTATGGTAAAACAAATAATGAAAAATGATGCTAATCTTTAATCGTGACAATGTAAATAATGAAAATTAAAATAACGTGAAAAGAAAGAAACATTATGAATTATATGAAAGATATAATAAAATACATGAAAACTACCACAACTGCACTCCTCAACCAAGCTTCTCCTATATTTAATTTTCTTTTATTTGATAAATTGTTGGTTTTTAAAAATCTATTATTATAAAAATCATTTTCGCAATAAATAATAATAAGTGTATATTCGCTAACACTAACTACTACTAATTTTCAAATCCATTTATTTGAATTAGCTTTAACTATTCAAAAATAATTGACAATGAGTCATGAGTTTTATAAAAATACAAAAACCACATCAGTTTTAAATATTTTTAAAGTGTAAAAATCCTATGTTTAATTTATTACCTTACCCCCTGTTCTATTTTTTATTTATTTTTTTTTTTTGCCTGCTAAATTGAAGTTGGACTGTTTTGTATTAGGATATTCAATACAAATTAGTTCAAAGTTAGTTCAATTAGTATAGTGGAGGGAGTTATTGTTGACCGTATATTTATATTTAAAGGGGGAAGTTGGTCGGGGGGTGCGGTCAAAGAAATAGACTACTATAATGTGAACTTATATAATTGTGCCTACGTTTCGGCCTAAGTTTTAGGCCATCTTCAGGGCAGCGAGGCGTGTGGTCAAGCGCCAACTTGTGATTATACGTTTCGGCCTAAGTTTTAGGCCATCTACAGGGCTAAAAAGGAAAACAAAATAACAACAATGAAAAAAGAGAAAGAGGCAGTACCAGTAACAGCCGGCAGTAACAGTTGGCGCTTGACCACACGCCTCGCTGCCCTGAAGATGGCCTAAAACTTAGGCCGAAACGTAGGCACAATTATATAAGTTCACATTATAGTAGTCTATTTTTTTGACCGCACCTCCCGACCAACTTCTCCCTTTCAATTAGTATAAATTAGTTCAATCTGTTTTTTTTATGGTCAAAAATGCATTTATGTAAAAAAAAAAACTAATGAACAGATTAATTAAAGTATTCTTCATTTTTCCACCTCAGACAATTTTCGAATTCCATCTCGAAAAAATATCATAGAAGATATCATCTTTTGAGGCAATCCAAGTTAGGAGCTAATTTTCGATTTCTGCGAAAGAAGTGAACCGGTTACCTGCCAAATCGTGCTGCATTCGTCGAAACAACCAGTAATCAGAATGAGCAATGTCCGGAGAATACAGTGGATGTGGTAAAATATCCCACTTGAGCGTTTCCAAATATTTCTATACGACTTTTGCGACATGAGGCCGAGCATTGCCATGTAAAAGAATAACTTTCTCATGTCTTTGCTTGCATTTCTCTCGTATTGCATGGCTCAAACAAATTATAGCCTATACCGATCGCCCAAAATGGAATCGCCAATACAGAGCATGACTTTCAAACCATGAATATTCAGCTTTGTGTTGGTGTTGATGTTAAGGTCGATGACAACAATTGACCAGGCATAGTGTAGTATTTTTTCTTCTTGGGTTGTAGAATATCATTTCTCATCCCTAGTCACAATCCAATGTAAAAAACCATTTCTTAGTTGCCTTTGAATCATCATGAGGCACCCAATTGCCTTGTTTTTGAATCATTCCAATGGATTTCAATCGTACGGAAACTGCTTGTTGAGTCACTCCACATGATTCTGCAAGCGCCACTTTCATTTGACTCGGATCTTCATTGAGTATTGTCTCTTATCCTACATCTTTGAATTTTTTGGACTGTTCAGAGCGAGGCTTGTTTAAACGCTGAAATCACCATTCTTGAAACATTAAAACCATTCCCTTCATGATTTATCAGTTGCAGCATTGTCACCATAAACTTCCACGAGCATTCGATGCACTTTTCTTCCAATTAAAGCAGAAAACTAAAACCTCCTGCAAATGCTGCTTAGTTACACAAACTGACATATTCAATACAGTAAAAAAACAAGGTTTTGGTATGAAACTCAAAGCGATATAAACTGAATATTATTGACAGGTGTCTAACCTCTCTGAAACCGCCGAAATCAGCTGTCACTATGAAACATTTTTAACAGCCAATGCCATCTTTTGAAAATGGACCAAACTAATTTGTACTCCCGATGTCTTTTTTTATTATTTTATTTTAATATAACAGTAAAAAAATTGAATTAGATTCAAAATTAAAAAAAAGTTTAGAATTGCGTCTTCTGTAAATGGTAATGTTTTTATGCTCAACAATGAATTATTGAAAGCAGTCTTTTTCTGTCAATAGGATAAGCTTAAAGAGGATTGCAGTCTGATCTTTATATATGTCGCAATGAGACTCATCAATGAAGAAGATGCGGACGGTAAACGTAGAGCAGCCAACCTCATCTGCCAGTTGTTGAAAAAGATTGATCAGAATAACAGGGATAAGATGTTTGATGTCGCCTGTGCATGGATTGAGGACAACAAGGTAATGTTTTGTTTTTTTCTGATTTTGAATTTTTTTAAATAGTCTGTCTTTTATTAGTTTAAAATTCAATTAATAATAGCCAATCATAGCAGGATTAACCAGTTATGGTGCTTGAGGTTTATGGAGGGGGTCCATAATAATGTCTTGATTTTACTGTGGGGAATCTTAAAGCATATCTTGAAGATCAAATTACTGTCCAATTCTGTGCGATTTGAGATCTTTGTTAATTTTTTTTTTTTTTTTCTCCATAGTAAGAAATACATTGCCTGACATTGTTTGATTATTATATTTTAATTTCTTGAATAATCTGTTTTATTTCTTTCAAATTTTTTAAACTTGATTTCTAGTAAATACAATAGATCCTCGTTTAACGACATCCCAATGCTTGCTTAGCATTAGAGTGTTTTGTTATTGCGGCACCCATGAGAACTGGTACATTTTCTATTATTTTAGTTATCAATTAACCCTTCTGTTAATTTTATTTTCATTTTTATAGTTACTTTATAGTTGTCAGTTCTTCATTATTTTGATCAGTTTTAAAACTTACATATAATAAATAATAATAGAAACTATATTGTCACATTAAGTAGAATAAAGTTCAGATGTATATACGTACATATCGATGTCTTTTTTGAAAAAGGCTTCTTAAGCACCAAAAAGTCAAAATTCAGGTTTCAATTTATTATGGGACATAAATTACACTTCCATCGATTCCCACTCACGATATATTTTAAAAAAAATTGAAATACTGACGGCTCTCAGTTGTCACTCAGGCCTTAAAAATATATTGTAATTATAAAAGTTTTGCCACCATAATTAACTCCTACTACATACGGTAAAGAATAAAAATAAAAAAAATGTATTGATATTTGTGGAAAAATTGTTTTTTGTGTTTCCAGTAAAGTTTGCTAAATGGCACTTACTCCTTTTTCAAAAAACGACGTTAATATTATCTAATTAATTTTCTGATACATGAATGTGTATTTTTTTTTTTTGTATTTTAGTCATAGTTTGAAATAAATCTTTTCATTGTATTTCTTATAAATTATTCCTAGCATCTAAAAAAAAATAATTATTCAATTAATCCTTGCTTAACATTGTTTCAATTAGCATCCCTAACGCAATGTTAATCGTGGACTTACTATATTTATCAATTCTATACCAATACTTTTCTCCTTTAATTTAGTTTTATGTTTAAATAATATGATCAAAACAAATAATAACATTATGATTAAAATTGACAGCTGCTACACCACCAGCTGGGAATGCAGCTGATAGGTCTGTTCGCTAGTACCGAGAAGGATGATTTCACTAGGAGACTTGACTCTTTCTTTTCGCTGGTTGTGGAAGAGTTCCGAAATGGTTTTGATGAGAAAACGCCTGGAAAGTTTGTCCTCATCGCTAAGCAGAGTGAGGAGGAGGCCGCTGAAGACAAGCAAAGGTTAAAGGACCATTTAGCCTTCCATACGCTTCAGGCCATCCTCAAGGTATTTTAGTGACTGATTTTGGTGTTATTATTATGATTCTTTTTTTTACTATTTTGGAATTTATTAGTTAGTTATTACTTATATTTAAATTGTTATTAATTTCTTTATTTATATTTATAATGGCTTTTAAATTTTAACTGTTCTTGAAATATTGAATATATTTCTTTTTAACATAGTTAGAGTCTTTGTTCTACTGTAGTTGTTATTCAATTGCCCATCATAACTTTGGTAATCCTAAAATCCTTCCCTAATTCTGAAACCGAAATTGATGTATATTGTTATCTCTTGTAAAATATGACCGATTATGAATGTAAAAAAGCTTGGATTTTCTAGGCCAAGTTGACTAACCAATCAAGACATGCTATATTGAATCAACCAAAAACTATTTAATTAAGGTCAACTTTTATATCTATTTAATGGAAATATTAATATTTTTATTTATCTTTAAAACTTCACTATAAAATTGCATTGCATTTTTGATCATTTTAGGTTTTTAGCGAGTGTCCAGTGACTCTTAAGGATGACAAATACAAAGAACACATTGATACCATACGAGGTTTGTTCGAAGAAAAATTATACATGAACCTTTTTTTTTTCTTTAAGTAGTTTTTTATATACATTTATTTGATATGTTAACCAGATGAATGCCAAGCTTTGTTGGCACATGAACATGAATGGGTACGTATTAAAGCTGTGCAGTTGCTCGGCCTCATACTGACGACAAGAAAGGAAGGCGTTAGCAAAAGTTTGGTGCTAGACCTCGTAGATCAGCTGTTGTCTACGGTTGGCGAGGAACTGTTGAAACAGGTATTGAATCATTTATATCTTTATATAAGTTTATATAAATATAATATGATTTAAATTAATATAAGTATTTACTTGGAACTAATCATTTGCCTTATTTTTAAATAAAGATAGAAGAATCTAAAGGATAAAGGTGCAGTTTTAATTAAATCTTACATGCTAAAAATAAAATGAATTAATTAAAAATTAAAATAAAATTATTAAATTGAAAAGAATCTTAAGAATTTTTATTTTGTTACATATTCCATTTCTTGCTCTTATACATTTTTACTGCTGTATATTTGTATATACTTCTCTTTTCTATGCTCTAGCTCTGACAGGTTACATGGTCGAGCTGAAGCGTCGGCTATAAAGAAAAAACAAAAACTTATTGTTTTGTTTATTATGTCACATTGACTGACCAAACATAATCCTTAAAGTTGAAAAAGGACATGCAATTTTATACATACTTTTTCTAACCATAAATTCAATTATTCATGCCACTTATCTTGAGAATATAAAATTTACATGTAGTATTAATGTATTATTTTATGGCACAGTGTTTGAAGTTGCTGGTATACACAGCAGAACATGTCTCTGCATTGGCAGAGGACAATCCTGAAAAGAAAGAGGTATCTCTTCAATGGCTGCTGAAGAAGGTGCGGCATGCTGTCAACAGAGAAGTAATTTATTCTCCCACAGAATATCAGATTGTGAGTTATTATTTTATTGTTTTAACGAATCATAGCACTTATTATTTTTTTTTTGTACCTTCTTTTAAATCCTTTAGTTGTATATTATCATCAATTTTTTTTAATACCAAATGCACTGAGGTACAAAAAAGGTGATTATATTGCATTGCATTTGTTAAACTTGCAGAGGACACATTACTGCCGGTGGGCTGCTGCAATTTCGATGAAATTAAATCGAGCGACATTGCTCGAAGTGGCCTCTGATTTGCTAACGCCAGTAGTGAAGGAGCTTTCTTCAGATAAAGAGGACCTTGCCAAGGTGGCCAAGCAGGCTGGAAACTTGCTCAAGGACAAGGTCGGCCAGGCAGAGTATTCTACTATCGTGAGTCGTATATCGACCACTCTTCAGGCTAAGAGGGCTGTTCGCAAAACGGAGAGGGCGCAACTGGTAAGTAGTTTTTGGTATTATAATTTTTAGTTGTCTTTCCTATTATTAAGATTTTATATATTAACTATTATATACTTCAAAAGAAAATGTATTACTGATTGGAACATATAGGAATACAAGTCAGTGTTGATTTAAGCTCCTGAGAATTATCAGTGGCAGTGGAGCCTTATAATTAAAAGATTTCTTGGGAAAAAAATTGATTAGTACTGAGGAAAAATATTTTAATGCAATATTGTAGCTCCAAGAAAGACGAATCGAATAGTGTGTACCGTTCAAGAGAAAACAGTCTAACTGCCTAGTTTTTAAATAGTAAAGAACAGCTGGTTAGGAGAATAACTATATAAACTATAAAATTATATAATTTAATAATACAATTTCGTTCTCCTGGAAAATTTTGTAGAATGGAGTTATACTGTTTTTCCCCTGTGCCCTTCAATTGTTTTTATATTTTTAAAAAAAATCATTACTCATATTTAATTACTTTGCAAGACCCTAAATAATTCATTTTTTTATTATAAAAATGTAGCTCTAAGAATTAATCTAGTGAAAAGGCTAACTAATAGTTATTGTCAAATTTTTAGAAAAGTAATTCCAAATATTTTAAATTATTTTTTCTCTAAACAAAAGGAATATAGATTTTTTTTTTTCAGTCCACCACGTATGTATTTATGTTATTTTATTGAGTGTAGCGATTAAATTCATTGTAATTGTAATTTCGCATATACTTTTCTTTAATTGTCTATTATTTAATTCTGTGTTATGTATTGAAAATTCTCTTTAAATATTAAATTTAGATTGTAATAACAGTTAATATTTGATATTAGCATATTGTAAATGTATTAAGTAATATTCTAATAGTTTATTATTTTGTACATGAATACATAACTAAAATCATTTATGTACCTTTACAGGCTGTCACTGATCCTGAAAAGGCTGCTAAAATAAAAATGAATAAACAAATTAAGAAGAAAGTCCTAAAGAAAAGGAAAATTGAATTAATAAAGGGACACAAATTTATAAAAAAACCAAAGAAGACTGAAATAGATTTAGGAGATAATTGAAAATGTATATATTTTGTATGTAGTGTTTAAATTTTTTCTGTTATTTTTTATGTCTTAGGTTATTGGCAGATAAATACAAGACATAATTTTATACCAAAATTCAATGAAATATTTTATATTGAACGTTTTGTTTTCTTAATGAATAAATACAAATGTACATGTTGTCAAGTTTCAATCAATTTAGGGGATCATTTGTATTATGACCACTGAAGGATAAATTATAATTTTGCATTTCTCGACATAGTAATCTTATAATAAACAATCTTTTGACTAGCTCTAAGAAAGACAAATCGAATAGTGTGTATTGTTCAAGAGAAAACAGTCTAAATGCCTAATTTTTAAATGGTAAGGAACAGCTGGTTAGGAGAATAACAATATTATCTTGATTAATATATCTTTAAAAATTGTTTATGATTTATAGTTTTAAAATTTCAAAGCTGATGATACAGAAACTGTGATGTGAATGTGGCTAATAATTAGTCAAAACATTACATTACGATATAATGTAAATAATAAAATGTTGATATGTAAGACTTTTTTGTTTATATTTTAAAAAAAATTATTAAAAATGCAATATTGGAATAATAAATATTTCCATGATAATTGATGCTGTTAGAAAAAAAATTGAAACAAATGCATTAGTACTTCATAAACCTGATTATATTGTTTACAAACATATGCAATTTTTTGAAAATTATATAAACTTGTATTTATATTAGATATATTTATGTACATATTTGAAAATCATGCCTGTATATATTTATAAAATATATTTTTATTTGTTATACTTATTTATTTTTAATAAAAAATTAAAACCAAAATATATTTGTTACTAAATATATTGTTATATTGTATAACTATAATGTAACTATATTGTTACTACATAGGTGCACTAAGCCAATCTGCTTATTTAAAGGTTTAATGGTTACCGTAAGTGGCCATTTCATCGATCCAATAAAAAAGTACCGTACAGAACCGTTTTTTTTATTGTATATTTTTTTTCAGCGATATTTAATATACGTATTTATCTGGAAATTAGGCTTTATGATGTTCTGTTATCTTAATAGATCAAGGTAAATAGAAAAAATGTAGAATATAAACACAAATTTCGAATTTTTTTAAGGATTTCGAAAGTGGTCAATCCAGACAGAGTTTGGTAAATTCTAGATTAACAATCACACCCTGGCTAAAAAAGGTTGGTAGCCTGTAGGAAAATCCTTCCTTTCATTTTCCTTTCCTTTAATTGGACTGCATAAGGACATTACATCCAAATAAACAACAATAATGTTAGTTCCATCAATCAATTGCTAGAATAACACAAATCACAAAGCTTTCTTTATATTCAATCTATTTTCAGATATTAATCACTCAATTATAATTATTGAATTATTGCTTATAAATCATTACTCAATATTTTCATGGTATGTTAATCGTTAATGAATATTCACTTTTGACTTTATTAATCAGTACTCACTAATCACAAAATTTGCCAGCTCTGCTCCAATGAATTGAATCCTAATAGTAATGCTGTTCATCTTGAGCATCATTACAAAGAGAACATTTGTTTTTAAATAGATAGAGAATAATTAGAATAAGTTCGGAAATATATTTTTGGTCAGAATATTTCAAAAAGAAAATGTATTCTTTGTATTTGCTAATCTTTAATATATTAGAAATCCCTTCAGATGTAACGATAATTGTGATTTTTACAAATTTCATTAATTCATACACCTCTAAACTTAATGTGACGAGATCTTTTACAATGGTATGTGGGAAAGGCGAAAAAAAAAAAAAAATTATTATCAATTATATATTGTATGTTGACTTTGTAAAAATGTAAATAATTAATAAACATTAAATTCTGGCCAATGTGGAACAGTTTTCGATGCGAGAAAAAATTTGCCTAATATGGGACAGTCCCACCTAATGGGGGCGTCTGGTCACCTTATCTAAACTTGACACTAATAAATAAAATAATTTGAGGCTGAGATTAAAAAAAAGGATAAATCAAAATAAATGGGTTTTTAAACATTTATTAAAAAAAAAGAAAGTAATACTGCATTAATAGAATCTAATCTGCATAAAATTAGAATTTCCTTCCTCCTTTTTAAAGCCAAGGCTTTCATAAAATCCTCTCTTCTCATCCCGACAGTCGAGTGTTATTTTATAGCAACCGAGCTCTTTTGACAACAGAGTCAGAGTATCGATCAATCTGCAAATAAATATTTTGCAATTTAATACTAATAATTATAACACGCTATATTTAATAATTCACTGGTATCAACAAAATTTTACTTTTACTATTTTAATATGTATATATAGTAATCAAATAAATAGTTATATATATATATATATATATATATATATATATATATATATATATATATATATAAATATATATATATAAATATATATATAAAACAGTAAATTAATATAAACTATTTATTTGACTAATTATTCTTGCTTTTGCAATGACAATAAGTTACAGGGCCAAACATTCGATTGAGTTGGTACTTTGATGAGAAAACCAATTTTTACACACGGCCAATTATACATCACAGCAAGTGCTGATCGCTCTTTTTATAGGTTGAGATTTTATGTTTCTGAATATAGGGGTCAAGGGCATTTAGCCTAATCACGATAGAATATTTACAAAAATAAATTCTGACTAACGTTTTCATAACTATTCAGCAGATTTGATGGCCATTATTGATAATTAAATTTTGCTTTAAATTATTTTAAAATGAACTTGAATTAAATTTCAATTGAAATTCAAACAAAATGTTTTCTGCTTATTTTAAATGTATAAATAAATCACAAGACAGAAATAATACAGTTTTTCTGGTCAAATTTCGACCACTGGGCAATCCTAGTTTGTACATATTTATTGATAATACACTAACTTACAGTTTTCCAAGTTGCCTCCCTCTGTAGTTAGAGTTTACGACTACATCTTCAATCCTTCCTCTCTGTAAAAAAGTAAACAATTTCAATTTTATATATACTAATCAATATATTGTGACAAATTGTAATAATAAGCTTCTACAATTGCAATAATATAATTATGCCACGTATTGTAGCTGGGTAATAATTAGAAAAACCCAGATAACTTAAACATTTTAAGAGAGCAAGCAAAATTATCTTAAGATTATCCTAGTTCACATATTAGTGAAGAAAATTTATTTTACATAGAACACGTATTCCAAATAAAACGAAATGGTTCACATATATAATATAATGATAAAATTTATTTAGAGTTAAATTTTAGTATGATGTATCATTAAATATAATAATTATGGTGAAAAAGTAAAATGTTAGCCAAAGTTTAATCTCGTGAAATTTGTTAGTTCTCATTTTAAAAAAAGGCGGAGAGTAATTTTGAGTACAATGAAGTTAGATTTAAAACTAAACAAACCAGATAGGTTTCACAAGTCAAATCTAATTTTTTTAATTATTTTAAAGATCTTCGTTGTGAAATAAAATTTAAACTCACAGTTAAAAATATAAGTCCTCTATAGTTATTTTAGTGAGGAATAATAATAGCTAAATTAGCTTCACCAACTCTTTATTATTTTACCTAATGTTTCGGCTCTTGTGCAATCATGAGATGCATATTATGAATTGAAAGAGAATCGCATTAATCACCATTAAAACAATATTTATTTCCTTAAACAACAAAAGAAATTCATGTAGTTCCCCCAAGCAATCAACACATTTCACTAAAGTCCAACAAATGCCCAGCAATATCAAATAGTTTTCACATAAACATGATGATGATTGCATGAGAACCGAAACATTGGGTGAAATAACAAAGAGCTGGTGAAGCTAATTTAGCCTATATTAATCAAATAAAATATAAGGATTGTATATTCTTCAGTATCAAAACATTTTCTTTAATCAGTACTTTTTTATTAATTTAAATCGAAAGTAAGATCGTAACAGTCATAGAAAATTAATAACTTAAATTTCATAAAAAGTGAATAAAAATTGTAAAAAAGATTTAATCAATGGAAATAGTATCCATTATAACTAATGCACCTTCAACAATGTATTACAAGCTTTTCCATACAATACTGTATACTAGAAATTAATATCCTTTAAATTTTTGAATTTTAAAAAGGCATTTTCTATAGTTTTTGATTATTTGTGTGTGTAGTAATATTAATAATTATTAATATTAATATTAATTACATTTATATATATATATATATATATATATATATATATATATATATATATATATATATAAAATCGTTATTATTAATATAATTAATTTATTTTTATTCTTTTGAGAACTCATACTGATGTCCAAAATAGCAGAAATCAGTAAGAAATTGTTCTGAAGAATAGAAAGAGCCACATATCCAAACTGCCATGATTTTTGTCACGTCATAAGTGAGATATGTGAGAATTATGCAACGTGAAAATAGATAAGGAAAAATAAATGGTAAAGAAACTGTAAGATAAGTGACTACGGAACAATTGGTAATTTTTATAAATAAATAAAATATTTCAAAAAATAAAATTCTAAAACTTCAAAATAAAATTTATATCTAGTGATAAACTCAAAAGCACTCCTGATGAGTATAATTCATGAATCATAAGTATAAAAAAAAAATAAACAAATTAAATTAATATGATATAGCAAGCTTGAAACCACAAAAAATAAATTAATTAAGCAATACATTTATGAAAGCACAGAGTATAGTTAATATTCATATCATGAATAAAAATGTATATAAAGTTGACATAAAAACATTAAACTAGAATTCGTAGATGTAGTTAATATTACTTCCAAAACTATTGATAAGATTTAAGTAAGGATTAATTAGTACCATGGTGTGCACAAATTGAACCAAAAATAAAAAGGAGTCACTTAATTTATTTCTGCTGTTTACAGAGGGAAAGTTCATCTATGAATTACATATATATTTTTTCAATTTATATATTAGTAAAGGTATATTAATTAAAGTCTTTACATATACTAGCTGTACCCGCACAGGGTGGCCCGTGAAAAGAATTGTGACTTAAATACCCTCCCAAATTTCAAGTATTTTTATGTTCAACTTTTAAAAGATAATGTAAGTAACAGAAGAAAGAACTATTGTTCTTATCATTCCTAATCATCATACTATAAAGTTTGTACAAAACTTTTACAAACAACTGTTTTAAAAAAGAAATTATTGATAGTTTAACTGATTTTTATTTTATTTTTAACCCATTAATTATACATTTAATATTTCATCAAACTTAAGACTATATTAAATCAATGAGAAAGTATAATTGAGGAAACATAATTCAATTCAATACCCTGACTTGCTTTGCCGTGGAATAAAAGAAAAGGAAGAAAAAATATATTTAAAAAATCATTGTTTATTGTGAAGCTGAAACTATTATAAATGTTATTTTATTACTTATAAAACCATAGGTTATCAGAAAAAAATGTTAAAATGTTTTCATAGTGAAATTAGTTTTACTTGTTTGAAGTTGTCATGACAATGATTACAAAATTACCGATCTTTTTTAATAGAGTCTCCCCTCCCTTAAGGGGAGCTTTTCAAAAAATTTAATGCATATAAACCTTCTTGAAGAAATTCTCTAAATGATAGTGAAAATCAACCGACTACTATTCGAATTTTACGAACACAAACATACGCAGGCTGAATTTTTATAGATATTAGTAAAGTTATATATGAAATCGAAATAATCTTTTATTAGTTCACATGTTTTCTATAATGTAACAGCACTACCTATATTTCAATTTTTTTTTACAATAACAAATAAACTATTATCCATGGTAAAAATAATTTATATTTCAAGAAATACGGATAACTGCATTTAAATAAATTAATTGCTGAATAACTTATTTCTTTAAGTTCTAAATTAAGATTCCTTTTTTTCTACGAAATTGTAAGATTTGTCAGATATCAAGATAAATTTAATTGATCATAAACCCTCAATAAATATGGCATAAATCACAATTAGAACCACTTGAAACCAAGATGGTTTTAATAGTCTCTTGAAGAGATTTTATAAAAAATTCAAATCTTTAATAGAAACAAATAATCTGTTAGAGAAATACTGCTAAAATTTATTAATTTACTTTAGTAGTTTTGCATTCCTTCATGTTAAACTTTAAATAACTTTTTATAAATAGAATAAAAAATAATGACGAACCATTTAATACCTCACATATTATCAAAATCAATTGAATTTCGATTAACTTCGGATTAAGATTTAATGATGATGTAATACTGAAATAAATTAGAGTTAATTAATATTGATTTTTAGAAAAAATACAATCTATGCGATTTATATATGAATTAACTAATAGCACAGTTTCATTAACTTATTCATTTAAAGTAAAATTTCTGATCAAGATTATAATCATACAAAGGAATTATTATATATGAGTGATACAATGGGCCTTGCAATAGACTGAAGCATCAACAGAAAATATTGGCCAACCTAAGAAAAACCAAGCAGGACTAAATTAAAAGTTCATTCAAGCCAACTCATTTGTAAAAAAAAAAGAATATATTCATTGGAAAATATGAGATGTGATAATCTATCTTTCCTTCCTGGTTCGTAGTGAAATATAAAATTTTAAAAACGGAGATAGAATATTTTTTTTATTTGTTAAGGATAAATTATACTAATACTGATAACAGCACATAAAACATTTATGCATAGTTAAAAATTACAAAGTAATTTGAGAAACTTAAATAAAATGCAGCCCAAACCAATCTTACCAGGCCACAACCATGGATGAACTTTTGCTCGATAAGTAAAGTCGCTGATGCAATAACTCGTTCACTTAAGATATTTTCTATTACAATAATATAATATAGCCCATCACTGCTTTTCATTCGCTTGAAAGAATCTGAAATGAATAATACAATTGAGGTTCTTAATTAATATATGTAAAATTGTAGACTTATAGGAGAAATTATTACCTTCGAACATTTCATTAGAAATCTTGCCAACATCAGTCAACTGTTCCAGATTCTCTAGAAAACCTATGTTACCATAAAAAAAATTGAATAATTAAGCAGCAACAAGTAGAAAAACAACTGAAGTAGAAGCAAATATAACTTCACCACTGTCATAGTCAGATATCCTCAGGGGCCTCAGTACCAAGTCCTCCCCAGGATTGATGGCATTGATGGGTGGATTGTAGTGACATTCCGCCGGTTGGAAATTAATATTTTCAAGAACTTTAGGATCAAAAAGAACTGAATCCATGTTGTAACACCGATTGTCAACAGGAGACTGAGGAAAGGTTTCTTTCTCTTCCTGACAATCCCTTCCTCACTAATGGTTAGCCTTGAGACATAATTCTGGGTCTCCTTCCCGATTTCTTGACTGCCACGTGGTAATGACCTTCAAGCAACATTCTTGGTCTGCCTCACAACAAAAGCTTACAAAACAACTTTGACAGCTCTCTTTGACACTTATGTCAAGCAATTGTTACTGGCGTTCACTAACGGCAAGGCAATATGTGATGTTGATATGGCAACTTATAGACAAAAGTGAAGCTTAATCATTACGCAACCGTATGCGGTATTATGTAAATAAGTGTTAACATATTTATATGAATATTATTTATAGATGTTTAAGTCGGTGTGATTTATTCCTCTTTCAAAAGTTCCACTTATCAAGAAAACGTTTAAATGTGTTAATTTCATTATGTGAATGCTCCTAGAAATTAAAGAAAAACAAATAATATGCAATTTACATTTTTTATTTTCAAAATTAACTTAATACAAAATAAATCTGAACGCAATATACAGAATATAGTAGATATAAAATAAATATTCCAAAAATTAATAAGGAACCGTGAAATGATTTTTTCATTTAATGAATACAAAACCATAATTTTGTGGGTTCGATTTTGGCTTGAGAGAATCTTATATTTCGTTACGGACCCATCCAATCTTGACCTCGCTCGGTCTAAAACAGGTTGGATACCTATAGAATAAAACCGCCCTTTCTGTACCCAGGTTGCAGTTCATAAATGGGTCAAACTAATAAAGAAACAAAATACAAATAAATAAATCAAGATGTACCAGAACGACCCCTGAAGGATCTTGGATTCACTGCTTTGTTCGTACGTAACGTTTCTTAAACAACGATTATGCAAGGAGGTGATGTGGTCAGCATCCAAAATCAACCGCTAGGTTTATACCTCATCCCAATGAAGAGCCAGTTACCTATTTTATAGATGCAGGTAGCCCCCTTCCCTAGGACGGCCTCCCGATCCCAGAGTCAATCCGCTCAATATATTACAGAAAATATATTTTTCGCACCCGAGCTCGGGAGCTGGTGTCCCAATACAATTAATTTTGAAAATATTTTATTCCTATACATTTTGAGGAATAGAGTAAAAAATTGCCTCATTTGTTATTTATTTTATTGCCTGTTTTAGCGAAGGTTTGAGTAGCTAATGGTGCAGATGTCACCATACACCTCCCGCCCCCTAGAAAATCACTTTGAGAATTCATAAGTTTTTGGGTGATCAATTTGATAATTTCAAATTAGTCTGGCAGATGCCATATTTGTTTCTAATTAGTCGTACAATGTTTTATAAATCGAATAAGTCCTTAAAAAAATGAAAATTTGATTTTTTTTTTTGTTTGGTAGTAACACTCGTGAGTTTGGTTTACATTTTAATTATTTCATTAACAGACTTAAATGCTGAAATTTTAGCCAGATTGGTATAACTTGATGCTAAAACAATGTCGGTAATGACAAAATTTCAATTTTACCATAGTAATGGAGAAAATTATTTTTATGAATGGCAAACATTTGCCACTGGTTATTCAGTTTTTTGCAATAAATATTTTTTCCTCAAGCATTAAACCTCAAACTCATAAACCACTGTCCTTTTATTGCCCAGGGATAGTCAGGAATTGCTTGGTAAATATAATTAACTATATCTAAGCAACTTTATTTTTTCCAAATTGAGCATCTTCAGAACACTCTTGTTTGTCAAATAAAAATATTTTCTCCCATACATCCTATTTAATTTATCACAAGCCAGTGGTTTATTAAAGTATAAAAACAGTCGGATACAAAAAATTTATATTTCACTCATTCCTACGCATTACTAGCGATATACAAATAAAATATAAATACACTGCAATTTTCTTTTAACAGACGATAACCTTAAAATTTTTGTATTCAACTGTTTTTATACTTTAATAAACACTGGCTTGTTCTTGTGAACAATATTTTATTAAATATACAGATGTCGAGGTTGGGGTTACGAGATTTGCCGTTGACCAGAAGGCCTCGGACAATGCGTGTCCATATTGGACTAGGAGATGAATTGATGGGATGATCGAAGTATCAACCAGCATTACTAACGATCAGCGAAGATAAGGGTATTCGCCTTAAACATCGCAGGATGGTAGCCACTAACGGAAGGTCTTAGCTTCCTGAGTTAGTAGTGGGAAGAGGTACAGCCAGAAGGTTGTTCGCCCTCAGAGCTGCACAAAGGTAATGTTAGGATGAGGAAGGTAGGTATTACCTGATTGTTCTGGACGCTTATTCCAAGTGTGTTGAGGCAATGCCCTCCAAGAGTACGAAAACAGAAGCTACTATGAAGATACTAAGAAATTTATTGCACGATTTGGTGTACCTAGACAAATCAATGCTAGACAACTGACTCCCGATGTAGGAGCTGCTCCGCAACCCTCACCTCGGCCTGTTAGAAACCGTCGGCCACCTAGACGTCTTATAGAAGAAATTTAAATTATATTATCTATGTTTTTTTTTGTTTAAGGGAGAAAAGTGTAATATATGATTTGCTTTTTAAAAGATGATATACGATCACCTGGTAACTAAGAGTATGACGTTCAGTTATGTTAGTGTGTATGCCGGAGAATAAAGTTTTTTCTTGTTTTAAATGGTGATTTATTAAACATATGCAATATATTACATAGTATCTATACAATATCTTTAAAAATATCTGTTGTTTAAACGACTATAATTAAAAGTATTCTTCTGAACATGCAATGATGTCATTGCTGTTAGATAATTGTTCTCTAATTTAACTATGGTCTCGAACCTCTCAGCTTTTACCAATTCCTTCAAATTGAGAAGGGAAGGAATGCTGGAATATCTGCAGTTATCATTTAAATTGCTTATATTTTTCAATTTATACCTGTTTCTTATCAAGGAATCTAAGCCTCCATAGCGATCATTAAATTATTTATTGAAACATTGAATAAAAACATGACTGAGCTGTAGAAGAGGACACGTCATGAAGGAAACCTTTATCTGGTTGTTGTGATAGTCTGTCAACATTTTGTTTTCGTTATTTTGTTAAGTAAAGTGATATGTGAAAGAGTCCTGTTTTAAGATAATGCCTTATTAAAGATCTCAATTCCTCCACTCATGCTTAGTTGGCTATGCTTCGTATTTATGACGTGGAGTAATGAAACATAAGGTTACAGAAACCTCAGATAAGAATGATGATGTTAAAAAACGAAAAACTCCTGCAAGGAATTCTAAAATGCAAGTCGTTTTACGAGAATTGTGTTTTTTGCTTGTTGTTATGCTCACAGTCTATGCCACAATTGTCAAAAGGTTAAAAAAATCATATACTGATTTAACAGTTGTTACTTTCCTTATGTTATCAAATGAGAAATAATATTTTTATTTTAGCAATGCAAGGACTAAAAAGAGTCCCCCATCTACTCCTTTCCTTGGCAGCGGCAACATAAATGACTTTTTTAAAGGAGAACTTGCTCAATTGATGCATGATATTAGCAGTTCGACATATTCATTTGTTTTCTTCTATGCTCCTTGGGATGCTGACTGTCAAGATTTAAAATATGAATTTCTGGAGACGGCTGAGTTTTATGTGGATAAGGTCTGATTTATTGCATTACAGTTATTTGATTTAGGATATGTAAACTTAATAATTAATTATACAATGTTGATTGTATAGGTTTACTTTGCTGGTGTGAACTGTTGGGAACCAGGAAGTGAGTGTAGAGCCAGATTCAAAGATGTAGTCGAAAGATACCCTCAGCTTGTGGCTTACGTTGGCCTTGAGCGTGCTGTTGAATATAGGGGACCACACAAGGCTGATCACATGATCAAATTTTTACATTCCATTATTCACCCTCTTAATAGACTAAATTCTGTAAATGACTTAATGCGGATTCGTTACATGCATGATGTAAGTTTATTATTTTCATTTTGGAATATGTATTTAAAGGTATTTGAATAGTCTTATTTTGTAATGCATAATTTATGTAAATAGGCTGCTCTTGTTGGATATTTAAATGTACATAGTACATCTGACCACGGCCTGGGCCTATTGCATGAAACATCACTATCTCTTGCATCTCGTGATCATGTACGTCAAATCGCCATTGGCGTTTTCACAAACATTAAATACAATAGTGACATGAACGTTACAGCCATTCCTTCAATCCATTTGTATGTTTGGAATAAGAAGTTCGTAAGTATACTTGGTCTGTGAGATTTTTTAATGATTTAGAATTTTTCTTTAGTTTATTTTTAAATAAATTACTTCAAAATTAATTAATAAATAATAAATTAATTTTATAGTTAATCAGCTAAAATATAAGTATGTTAGAAGATATTTACCAGCCAGTAAGCCTATCGATAGTGCAGTGAAGGAAGAATAGATTTCAGAATTTTTTATTATTAAATAATAAGTGAGATGTTATAAATATTTTGATGATATGTGCAGGTTTATGATGGTCCATTGAAGAGAGCTCCACTTCTAAAGTGGGTGATGGAAACATCAACTGGCCTCCTCATGTCCATCAATGGAATGCTCCTTCTCAAGACTCCTATTGTTGTCATGTTCAGTCCTATCCGTCCACTTGAACTTATCACACCCAATTATATTATGGTAAGGCAGTTAATTTATTTTTTCTTATATCTTGGATCCTTAGATACCGAATAATGATTACCTGTCTCATTGTTTATTTAAATTTGATTATTAATATGATTTAGCTTATATATTAATTGCTTATTTGTTTTAATAACGCGCTTGCTACATTATTTTTCATATATTTCCTTAATAATTTATAATAAATATTTTTTTCAGCTCCAGAGATTGGCGATGACAGTGATGCATAATGCTACCTCTCGACATGTGAAGGGTAAATTCTCTTATATAGAACACAACTCTGCTCTTCAACAAGACTATTATAGAGGTATTTAAATTTTGATTGCTTAAATTCTTAATGAATGTAGCTTCTATTGGTTTTTATGTCCTCACATTTTAAAATTTAAGACTTTTCATTTGGTAAATCTAAGTAATAATAGCTCTAACTTATTATAACATGACTGGTGAATTATAGGTAATATTGTATAGTGTTCATATTTTTAATATTTCTCATGTTGCTTTAAATTCATAACCTGAGGTTAAGACTTTACTAAGGATCGACTCATACCGATATTTATATTGGCATATTGAAATTGTTTTTAAATAACAAAGAAAAAACATCAAATATACATAATTATTGGCATTAAAATCTAGATAACGTAATAATATAGTTAATTATTCTTTGACTAGAATTAAAAAATAAATAAATAAAGCTTAATGCGGATTGCAAGTGTAAGGTGACAGCATTCAAGTACAAAAATATTTGAATAATATTGATAATTTAGTTTTGGTAAGTTTTGGTGTAAAAACAATAAGCTTTCTTACCTATGAGGAATTAGCTAACTACATTTTGTACCATAAATATTACCATTTTCAGAAACAAACGTTTGTGGTGGACACTTCCAGCTGGTGCACACAGATAATATGACAGCCTGTGGAAAAATAATTAGGAAATCTTAATTTATTATAGTTCCATCACTGACCAGGATTTTTATTTCTAGAACTTAACTGGATCACTTTTTACATAGTTTGATTCCATCATTCAGTAACTCCACAAAAGCAGACAAAAATTATTTGTGGTTGATGTTGACGATGTTGAATTCTGATATTAGACTGATTTGATGTAAATGGCACATAATTTCCAGTTTCTGTTTCTAGTCTCCTAACTTTACCTAAAAAAAATAGGGATATATATAATGATAATAGCGCAACACTATATTTAGCTATTGCTGAGGATTTTCCAAGTGAGACAGTAGAACTATGACAGAAAGAAACGAACAGCTGATATATCGGTCTTTGAAATATTTTTATCAGTCGATTATCGGTATTGGCTAAAATTTTGATATCAGTCTATCTCTAATCGTTTCTCCACCAAGAATTCTATACCAACTCAAAAATGCTATAAATTATTAACTATGGTTTGTTTTTTCCAAATGCTATGATATAATGATTCCAAAACACTTTATATTGTTCTTCTATATTCATTAATGGCCACGATATGGGTGTATGAAACCTCTGATCAGCCCCCATTTTGTTTCAAAATGGAGGGCAATATTGAATTCCGAGGATCATCCTGGGATGACTTGTGACTTCAGTGTACTAGAAAATGGGCCCACTAGTCTCTTAAAAAGCCCAAGACTGTGGAATCACGGATTTTATCTATTCAATTTTTGTATGCTACTTACAAAAATACTGATTTGAAACCTCAAAATTTGGGGGGAGTTAATTTTTTTTTGTCCGTGGTTGATTCCTAAGGTTCATCATTGAAAATAATAATCCATAAAACAAGAATAAGCTATAATTATGTATCAAATGTTAATGTATTTAGATGGAAGCTTAACAGCCGCATTGATCAAGTGAAAAATAATACTTTTCAAAATATTGTAATATACACATTTTTTCATATTATAGGTACGTAGTAAATAATTGTTTTTAGATATCTTAAATTAGATTTAATATTTGGAAATAGGGATTCTCAGGAAAATAATACAACATTTATTTATCCTGACTGCAATCATCATAAATTATATTGAAAAGTGTGTTTGTCATCATAAATGGAACCAAAATAGACGTTAATATTTAAAAACATGGCGGGTCTATTTTGGACTTCAACAGAACCACTGCCATAATGATCGAGTGGGTGAAGATGATCAATTTGTCAATACTTCGACAATAAACCTGATCTAAGAAAATCAAAAAGAAGTAGAAGAGATTTTCATCAAATGAGAACTTCAGAAAATCATAAATGGTCCATTTGTATTAGATGGCAGTTCGCCATTTTGAAACCTGGATAGGTGTAACGGGCAACAAAGGGAGAGTAGCCATTATTGTTAGGACCAGGGACCGGCGTAGACGTCTTAAGAGCTCCCGTAATACTTCATCCACATTTAAGATCCACATCATTTGGTAACACACATTCATTATATCCCGTAAACCACCGTCATCGTCCAAAGAAGAAAGTGTTAAGTTTAAGATAATTGACGCTTCACGTTTTAGTATGTTTTGTAATAGTAATAATTCTGTGTGTCTGTGTCTGGTTGTCTAGTAACCCACCCTGAGATAACAGTCAAAAGTTAAATAAAACAAATAAAAATATAAAAAAGGGAAAATAAGTTAAATTTATTTATTTTCCCGAAAAACGTGACTTAGTTTAGCAATTTAGTTGGATAAATTTGCCGGTGACGGGAAGTAATTGATACCAACAGTGTAGTATCTGACTGAGTGATATCGGAGTGAAATTTGGTTCGAATTGCCCCAGAGATTACCGAGATATTGCTGGATAGATAATCAGATTGACAGCGCTGAGGAACGGTCAATCTAGGTCAGATAGGCAAAATAACCGGGATCGGTATAATTTGCCAAAATAGTTATTCGGTTGGTGTCTGAGTGAGATTGGATTAAGCCCTAAGAACGCAAAGATACTGGTGGATTAAGGGATAGAGAGTTAGCAAGCGGATACCACAACGAGTAGGTTAAGGTGGGCACGTGGTCACCACGAGGCAACACCCATATATGTTAAACAGGGAAATAGGGTGAATGGAAGGCGTGGAATACCATCGATCTAGCTAAGTTCCCAGCAATACCTGAGTAAGATTTGGAGCTACCAAGTCCAAAGATCACGAAGATATAGGTGGATTGAGGCCAATACTGATAGCCCGCAGCTGCTGTGTTTGTCAACGTGGCTTCAACGAGGTTGGCCGGCCAAGTCTGAGCGAGGAGGTCGTGAGTAGACTCATTCGACAGAAAAACGATGGGCTGGACATTAGGGAGTGCCCTACAAGGTAAGGAGAAATCAATTTTTAAAATCATTGGCGAAATCGGACTTAGTATGTAGGCACCGATCCTGACGGTTTCTATCAAGATAGAGCTACAAAGTTGAGAGTAGGCTCATTTGAAAAATCTGGGGAACGGACATAAGCCCCCAAGACTATGAGCAGTCCGCAGGAAAACAGGAAAGCACCAGAGGGGGGCTCGTATACCCCACGGGGGGAGAAAAGCAGATTTCCGGAGACCTTAGACCAGGATTGCATTGGCCTAAGGTCCTCCGCCAGAGAAGTGAATGCTCTGAGTGGAAACAAAGGGCCCCTTTAAAACTGGGTTTTACAGGAAAGCCCACAGATGGAGAGAAAGAAGAAACTTTCCCCCCAAGATGGGGTTCCCGATGCCAAGAGAATGCAGAACAATGAGACCAATTCTGAGTCCATTAATGGATTGATGACCTCTGAAGAAAGTCGTGGAGTTAAGCAAGGCACATCAGGTCAATATTTGAGCACCGGATATGGGCTCTCATCGAACCCATTAAGAAATCATTAAGAGAAACCTATGGGGATCTCGAGACCTTGCTGACCAATATGGTATTGAGATACCAAACAATGAAAAGCCAGAAGGGGCTGGCTGAGTCTCTTCTGATGAGATGGAGGGAAGAGGAAAAGGATATGTCACTGAAGTCAATAAATAGTCTGAGCAATACTTCAGGATGAGGACTTCCTAGATGGTATCCAGCAGAGGGTCGCCTCTGGAGCCCTGATGTTATTTCTGGCCATGACCGAAAAAGAGCTCGAAGACGAAAGGGAGAAGTTCAAGAAGACCCTTGCTGAGAAGAACAGGATCCTAACGGAGCTTGGAGAGGCTGGAGATGGTGGAAGAACTTGGAGAGATCTTAGTTACGTGAACCGGATGCTAAGTTTGCCAAGTCAATTCCCTGCAACCCCGGGCGAGAAGCCTATCCCTGCTCCCGGAAGTAGAAATCAACATAAAGGGAAAAAATGGAAGCCGGCTGGGGCACTTACGGAGTGGAAAAGCGTCAGGTTTGAAAGGATGTAGGGTGATTCCCATAGAAGAGAGAATGGATAGGGCTGGCAATCAACAAGCTGAACCCTCAGGACTAAACAGGGAAAACTGGAACCTTAGGCCAACCCCAATGCCTAAAATAGGAAGATAGCGATAGGAATAGCTATGTGCAGAGGGAGGAGCATTTTCCTCAAAGAAACGGAGGGGTCAGTAGAAAAAGAAGAAGGCTTTCGTACAGTTATGAGTAAAAAGAAGAGGAAGAAGAAAGACCCCACCATCAAACAGCAGTCAGAGGAGCCGGTAAGGAGAGAAGGAAAGGTAAGAAGAAGGGCAAGCTCACCCATGCTGATATACTGGGAGAACTAGTGGACCGAACTGCCCCAGAACAACAGAAGGGACTACGTACGTCACCATCAGGGGTGAAAGTGAGAGGTGGAAGGTGCTCCCTACTGAAATAGAATGAGAGGAAACAGGTGTAAAGGTGGATATAGAGAAATTAACGTATAATAGTCGTAGCGTCCTGGTAAAGACACAAAGGCCGGAGCAAGCCAAAAAGATCATGGAGGCTCTTAAGGACTAACAGCGAGGCTGGCCAGGACGGGAAGACCCCTGCTTGAGATACGAAGGATCCTCTCAGATTGGACAATGGCGAAGCTGGAAGAAGCCCTGTGGAGAAGCATTAAAGGGATGCTCAGAAAACCCGCAGAAGATAACGAGAAGCGGTATAAATGCCTGTGTTGGCCACAGCCACCCTGTAATAACACCGTCTAAGACACTTACAGCTGGGGACTTCTTATCACGTTGGTTATGTTAAGGTTATCCCTCTGTGTGTGATCGCCGGTGTAGCGTGCTTGCTCAATTTTATACATATTTATTTTTGTGTAACTAGTAGTTTGTAGTTGCTGTGAGAAATAGTAGGATAGTCTGTTTTTTCTTTTTTTCTTTGTATAATTGTTAGTGAATTGGTTGCGCAACGGAGAAAAAGATTTATTTACATTTTATTTTTTGTTTTCTTTAGTATAGTTAATTTAGCCAATTTGTATAGTCAAATCAGAAGCATGCTTAATTTGTTTTGTTTTTTAATTTATATTTATAATGTGTAAGTTGTTTTAGTTAAAAGATTTTAAATATATTGATTTTTCCTTTTGTAATTGGATTACTTAATGAACCTAACCCTAACACTCTTACACCTGTTTCTCTTACGTGTAGAGGAACGGCCTGAAGAGGATGTGGGTGGTGGAGGTCCATCTGGTTGTGAGAAGCAACATTCTGACACTTAATGAGATCTTGGGGATCCCCTCACCATCCCGGTAGAGCCTGGATATCAGAACTATCTTGATCCCCCTCTATGTCTCAAGTGTCAAGGATAGGGCCACACCGAAATCCAATCTAAAAACGCACTGGTGTGCAGATGGTGTAGCAAAGAAGGGCATATCGCCAAGGACTGCCCGACAAAGAGTTCCCTCTGAATGTAAGAACTGTGCAGCGGTGGGGAAAAAAGAAGAAGAATGGAGGCACAGCGCGGGCAGTCGGAACTGCCCAGTACACCTCGAAGAGATGAGGAAACTGGCGAAGAGGACCTGTTATGGCTAGGCTGAGGGTGCTGCAGATCAACATGGCCTGGAGGCGAGTGGTGGCTGACGAGCTGAGGACCCTCAAATGGCAATGTGACCTAATGGCTGTCCAGAAACCATGGTGCCACAAGAACCTGGTGGTTGAATTTGGCATAGCGTTGAGAGTGGTGGCCTTGGGGAGTGGAGAGAGGAGACCTATGGCAGCCATAGTCATCGTCAACCCTTCAGTCGACGCTATGGAGCTGAAACAGCATACTACCGCGGATCAAGTGGCATGTTATGTCAGATGGGGCAACATTTCCTTTAAACTGGTCTCATCCTACATGCCTCCTCGAGAAAATATAATGTCGCGCTCTGATATCGAAATGTGCTGGTTTGCTCTGACACCAACTCATGGAGCACACTCTAGGGTTAGGCGCGGACAGACGTGAGAGACAGGATTGTGGAGGACAGATGCCAACTAATAGTAATGAATGAACCCTCTGGACCTACTTTCATAGGGGAGAGAGGGCAAAGTTGGATAGATCTAACGCTGGCTTTCCCAACCATGTCGAGACACGTCGTCGACTAGACCATGCGATCGAATACAAGCTTTGACCACGCAACCCTAACCTTCAACGTGGAAGAAGAAGAGAACCGCCAAGAGACTGACAGGAGATTCGTCACCAAATCAGCAGACTGGGCGTAATTCTCCAGGATTCTTGAGGGAATACTGGTGGACAGCTAGTGGGAGGAAACGACGGTCGACAGTGATGAGGTTACCATTGGTGGCAGAGTGGAGATGCTGATGAGTGCCATCACTGAAGCAGCAGAGAACTTTCTCCCTCGCAGAACAAGGGCATGCCCGGTCCCGTGGCGGATGCCGACAGTAACTGCGCTCAAGAGAGAGTAACATAGAGCAAGGCGAAGATACTAGGGGTGCAGAGAGCAGGAAGCAAAGGCTGAACTCCGAGAAAAGAGTAGGTGCATGTCCCGAGCATAACGGAATGGGTTGTGACACAAGAAAAAAAAGTCTTGGGAAAAGTTTATAATGGAGGAGTCTACAAAGAATCCCTGGGGGAAATCGTACAGAGTGGCACTGGACAAAGTGAAGCCATCAGACACCGTGTCCGTGTTCACACCGAATATTTGGGATCTTAGCATGGCATTAAACAGAGGACTGGACGAGCCCCAGGACTTGATGGTGTCGACAAGGCACTCCTGAAGAATAGTGCCAACCATATCGAAGAGGAGCTCCTTGGCATCTTCAATCAATGCTAGGACAGGGGGCAGTTCCCGAGACAGTGGAATTTGGAAATTCGATGTTAAGAGACAAGAGCTTGATGCAATTCTGGAGGTACTGCAGCAGAGGATAGGTGAGGAGCCTGGGAGGTGGGAAGGTGTTGGGAACAGACAGTGGGTCATTTGTGAAAAGGGTGCAACCCTTAAGAAGTTCTTTCCTACCATCTACTCCAGACTAGCGGTGATGTAAGTCCATCCCAATTACTAGTCCTCACAGATATATCTGACAGGCCCTGGGGATTTCCAGGAGAAGCTGTGGAAGAATGATAAGAATATCGATCCCAGGTGCCCCACCTGCGGTGTGCCTGATACAGCCGAGCACGCAGTAATATCCTGTGCCGCCATGGATGGACATCAAGCCTGGCTATCTAGGAAAACCGGACTGTAAGCCTTTGACGAGGCTGATTTCCCAAGGTTGGTAGAGGAGGGGAATTACCCCTTCTTCATGGCATATATAGGAGGGTTGAGAGAGGTCGTGGGTCCCACACATTTCACTCTTGGTAAGGCCGTCTATCCGAAGAAAGGAGGCTACTACCGCTGAGACAGCCTGAGGAGGAACCACAGGAAGAAGCTGAAGTCTAGTGGCAGTGCAGGGAGGTGGCTGAGGGTGGCAAGTCAAAGCCAGCCCTGACCACACAAATCAAGAAGGAAGGACACAAAGATGCTGTCCCATCAGCAAACAGTGTGCAGCCACGCACCGAGCTGTACCATAGAATACCCAAATATTGTTCCTATAATTAAAGATACCCTTAAATTATGTGTGACAATAATAAATAAATAGTTTAAAAATAAATAAATAAATAAAGCAGAGCTACTGATGGGCGTTAGTGGCACACGTACATCCCATGCGTAACACCCCATTGCTGCTGAAACCCCATAGGCTAGAAATGGCCAGGTAGGGGAATAAAAAAACTAACCAACAGTGTGTCATTGTTTGTTGTTAAATTTATCAGCCCATATTATAATGCAATAGAAATTTTTGTTAGCTTGTATATTTATGAACTTTTTTTATACAATTTTATTTTTTCAGAGCTTGCGCAAAGGGATGGTGAAGTAAGACAGCTATGTTCTAGGAGAAGAATGAGCACAGGGATTTGCATGGCACCACCTCGATGGCACAACCTCACCTGTGGAGGTCAGCCGAAATCCAGATGGTTTTCTCTTGTGTAAGTGATATATTTTAATTTTCTATGAGTACTTCATCTAATCTTACTACTGTCAATCAATTTTTTCATATTATGCCACTTTTATCCGTTTGTGTAGAAAGATTAAATATTTAGAGAAGGTTAAGTATTTGGGACCTAGGATATTGAAAATGGGGGAGAGTGGGAAATAAACTACAATAAAATATGGAGCCGCCTCCAAATGAATGAAAATGTTTGGCACCTTTAGGCCGCAATGAACACATTCAAGCATGCATGTTTCTTACTTAAGTTGGAAGCAGCGGGACGTATGGCCGTCATTTAGTTCTCATTTGATATTTTAAGTCTCCTCTAGAACTCAATTACCACCTGGTGACGGAATGAAACAAAACTCATTTACACTTTTAATATACTGCCCATCGTTTTGATATCTTTAAAACTCTAAATTGAAGACTTTTAGAATCTTCTAACAATACCTTATTAACACTGATAATACTGGGAAAAAAAATTATTCATTGTGCCTTAGTAAATTTTTAATTTTCAAAACGTGGTTTAGGACAGAGTGAGGGAATTTTCATTCGAGTATAGTGTCAAGTCTGATCTGGTAGATTTGGTTTTCGGTGGAGAAATGTAGGAAGTTTGTATGCCAACATTTTGTGGCATCAGCATCAAACCTCTTTTCTTTTTAAAGCTCTATTATTAGTATTTTTTTATTGCAGTGAGGATGGTAAAAAAATTCACCATGATTGGCGTGAAGAAGCATGTCGACTGGCAGATAGAACGTCACCATTACCCTCTACCATTCCGTCACCTGCTCAGCCTTTGTACGTCAATAGTACCTTCACATTTGCCTGCCTTGACTCGGTTCGCTTTGAGCATTTAGCCCAAGCTCTAGGTATCGAAATATCATCTGAACCAGCTTCGACTGCAGTCTTGATAATTGGTGATGAAGTGAGTACATTAGTTAAAAATCATTGTAAAAAGTCTAGTGCTACTATTCTATTCCTCCTTCAAAAATCTTGGAGTCATATTCGATCAAAGCCTTTTCTGGAAAGATGATTTTTCTCGTCATTGCTATGTAGTCACCTTGGTGTTAGGGATCGACCGATATTGATATTTATATCAGCCCATTGAGCGATTTATCGGTATCGTCCAATATTAAAGTACTACTAAATATTTTGTATTCTTTTTTTCTTTCTACAATTGGGTTTGCACATGTGTGTTATATGCCATAACAGAAAACACATTCGCCGATTCATGCCAGGTAACATTAATCATGAAGTTTTTTCGTCTACATTATGATGAAACTGTGCATAATTGAGATATTGTTTTTATATCAATATTTCTGGGATGATTTAATTATGATAATACATATTTATAATATCCATATTTCTTTGTCGATATAATGGAGATATTGTTTGTATAATATAGATATTTCTGTGCTGATATAATAAATAATATCACTAGCACACTCCGGCAGAACAATAACTTACCAGGTATGCAAATATGAAACCGGAATTTGCCAATAGAAAGCGCTAGCTGTAAATTTAGCTACCGTGAAGTCCGCTGGGGGCACCATTTTGTTTGTTATCATCTGTGAAGGTGTTTCAACTCACAATTCAGTTGTCATACAACAGTGTATTTTGTGAAACAACAGTAAACATGTCGAATTTTGTGCCTGGAAGCTACGATTTGTGGACAGCATTGATTTTTTGTCTTCTGTTCGCCTGGAGTTACCCATGATTTTTTACGTTTTGGATTTTCAAAATATATCCATTTTTCATCGCCAGTCGCAATTCAATGAAGAAATTACTTTTTTTTGTATCTGGCGAGCAACATTTCGCAAATGGTTTTGCGATTTTCCTGCTGCCTTTCGTTCAACTCATGTGGAGTCCATTTGCCAATCTTTTTAACCTTTCCCATGGCTTTCAATTGAATGGAAATGGCCTTTCGTGTCACACTTAACTGATCTGCGAGTTGTTGTTGGGTTTGAGTGTCATCCTCATCCAGCAATGCTTGCAATTCATGGTCTTCAAATTTTTTCGGTGGTCTTCCACATGTCTCATTTTTGATGTCAAAATCACCACTTTTAAATTTTTTGAACCACTCAAAACACTGTGATTTCCCAAGAGCATACTCACCGTAAGCTTCAACAAGCATTCTATGGGATTCTGCTGCTGTTTTCTTTAAATGGTTACAAAAAATCAATGCTGTCCGCAAATCGTAGTTTCCAGGCACAAAATTCGACATGTTTACTGTTGTTTCACAAAATACACTGTTGTATGACAACTGAATGGTGAGTTGAAACACCTTCACAGATGATAACAAAACAAAATGGTGCCCCCAGCGGGATTTCACGGTAGCTAAATTTACAGCTAGCGCTTTCTATTGGCAAATTCCGGTTTCATATTTACATACCTGGTATTAGTTGTATCATTGGATATTGCTGGTGCTTTTGACAATGCCTGGTGGCCTGCGATCTTGACTAATTTAAAAACTATACCTGTCCTAAAAACTTAGACCAAATCATTCAAAATTATTTTACTGATAGAAAACTTGTCATTCAGACAAATTTTTACTATAGAGATAAGAGACTGGCTTTGGGAACTCCTCAAGGGTCAGCATTATCATCCTTACTATGGAACATTTTAATAAATACAGTTTTCGAGACGGACTTACAGAAAAATACTACATTATTAGCATATGCTGACGATTTGTTATTACTTATAAAATGACGAGATTTTGGCGAATTACAGACAATAGCAAACCTAATACTATCAAGGCTTAGACATTGGACTCGACGCAACAAATTTAAATTTAATTTGGAGAAGACTAAATACATAATTTTTACCAAAAAACATAGAATACCAGAACTAGATATATGACTCAATTCAGTAAGGCTAACTCAACGTGACACATTACAATATTTAGGTCTACTCTTTGACAGAAAACTAAATTGTAACAGACATTTGGACAATCTTTATAACGACACATTACGAATTATAAATGGACTGTCAATAGCTGCTAGAGCAACATGGGGCCTCAGATCGGCAGTATTGAAAGTGATTTATGAAAGCACTGTACTTCCTAAGATACTCTACGCTGTACATGTTTGGCATCCAGCTGTACAACGTAAGAAAAATTTGTTGAAGTTGCAGAGGCTTCAAAGGTTAATTTCAATTAAAATATGTAAGGGCTTCCCCTTACCAGACCCGCAACAAACGAACACACACATCACTATACATACAGACAACAAAATTTTGCTGGACTCTGTAAATAATTCAGACATTCATGACCATTTGACTGACCAAATTAGACAAAATTCAGTAGAGCTTCAAAACATAGAGAGATCAGTGACTCTTCAATGGGTAAAGGCAAATTCAGGGGTTGAGGGTAATGAACGGGCCGATTACCTTGCTAAAGAAGCGGCAAAAAGTGATTTATTGCCCCTATACCATCAAGTACCGCTTTCATATATAAAAGGGAATCTGCAATTTGATTTGTTTAAAAGATGGGATCAAATATGGGTGACCTCATCCAAATCACCTAGCTTACACAGATTTATACCCCATATTACATTACACAATTACAGAACTATACACAGTAATGATTACAAACTAACGCAACTACTGACAGAACATGGAAATACAAAATAATATCTCAAATGGTTCAACATTATACAAACAGACTTATGTGAAGAAGACGGATAAATCCAAAATTTTAGACCTATACTTTATGATTGTAAATTATTTGACAAGCAACGTTTTCATTTGATTAAAAGTATAATTCTCAGAAATGGACAATGCCCTGAAATAGAAGAAAATTTGCTTTCTAAATTCAAGACAGACTTGCTTAAATTTATTAAACATATAGACTTCGACTCACTGACCAAAGATAGTGAGTGATTTCTTGTTGGCTTTACTTAATTTTTTTGTTTGTTTGATTTAGTTTTGTTTTTATTTTGTTTTCGTTATATATTTTCTTTTTATTATTTATTTATTTTCAATTGAATACTTGAATTCTGTTAAACTTCACTGAATATGTAAATTTGATTATTCTCACCATTCAGGTAGTATGCCTCTAAGGCATGGAGCATGTATAAAATAATAAACTGTCCTTATGTGGGGTTACCATGTAAGGAAAAGATGTAAAAAAAAATATATATATATATACATATATATATATATATATATATATATATATATATATATATATATATATATATATATACACACATATATTATTTGTTATAGTATAAAATTATAGAGGAAAGTTATAAAGTATATATTATAGACGACATAATTTTATTTGAAAAAAATATCAGTTTTCGATACTCAAATTTTAATTTTGATATTACGATATATCGGGAAAAAATAGACAAAAATATGGATATATCCATATTTTTTGAACATCTCTACTTTCTACTCTTGTTCAATTATTTCTTTGTCATTTTGAATTAAGTTAAAAAGTATGAAGATAGTACTTATTGATAAAAAAAAAATATAAATCAATTACTGACATTTTCAGTTCATTAAAATTAAAAGTTCTATTGAAAATTAAAATTTATAGAAAGCAGCAAGGTTATTGTTATTATAACTGCTTATTTATTTGATGTTATTATGATTAATACCAAAGTAAATAATAATAATTATAAATTATCAGACACAAATAATAGTCATTAATTAGGGATTGATAAATTAATTGCCACTTCTATAATTTTGTTTTATTGAAAACTAGTTTCGAATGTTATACATCCATCTTCAGTTCAAGATTTAAATGGACTATTAATCTTTATAAATGGATAATCCATTTAAACCTTGAACTGAAGATGAATGTATAACATTCGAAACTAGTTTTCAATAAAATAAAATTATATAAGTGGCAAATAATTTATCAATCCCTAATTAGATTGATCCTTCTATACCATCATGCGGATGCCAACTGATTTTCATTGATATTTAGTTTGGATATTTACTAAGTCAATTATTGATATTTTCAATTCATTAATAAATTTATAGAAAGCAGGTAATTGTTACAATAACTATTCATTTATTAGGTACTAGCGCTTCTCCATTCCAATGTACTCCAGTCTGTTAATTCAGCTTTAGTTTCGGTTAAAACCTACAATAAGCATGTGTATGTGTTCTTTGTTTTAGGGAATATGCATTTTATCAGAAAAAAAAAACGAAAATTGTTCAACCTTTGACTACTTATAAAAAAAAAAATTGATTACATTTTAAGCTATATCTAATAATAACGGATCTTTGGAGCGTGAAACCAGAGACATTTTTGGTATTTCAAGAAAAACCTGTTATTGCGAACTTTACACTATTAATTTTGGACATTTATTAAAATGAAAGAACTGGTTGAAGGAAATAACGTGTGGTGCAATTATGGACGTCGGATAGGTTTGGACATATTTCGTGCTCCCACCACTCGACCCTCCTGCATGAGCGGAAACGAGAGTCACGAGTCTTGGCATTCTTTAGAATGTTCTATTTCCTTCTGGAACTTGTTATATCTTACCTTCTTTTGTTTATTAATTTGATAAAATGGTTGGTTCAAATCAGCTGTATTTATTGATTATCAAATAACTGTTACTCAAAACGTTTTTTTATATTATGGAGATTTCTGGAAAAAAGTAAACCTTCTAAAGGCAGATATTTTTCTTGAAATACTGAAAATTTCACAGGTTTGACGCTCTGTAGGCTTGTTATCATTTGTTTTAGCTGAAAATTTAACTACACCTTTCTTTATTAATGAGTTTGAAATTTTTTTTGATACTATGCGTATTTCATAAAAAAAAACAACCACTTACAGCAGGTTTCTTGAAATATCGACAATATCACAGGTTTTACGCTTTGTCGGTCCATTATCTCGAGTTTTTGCTTAAAATGTAACTGGACCCTTTTTTTGGTAGATAACCTTAAGTTGAATAATTTTCGTTTGCAACTGTTTTTTATAAAATACATATTTTCTGAAAAAAAAACCTAAAATAAATGCTTTTTTTACAGTTTATATTGACAAAAACTATAAAAAGCTATACATTTTGATTTCCAGATCATGATATGCATAATCTACCCAAAAAAATTACCACACCATGTTCGACATTACTCCAGAAGTGAGCCTATACTTAAAATCAGGTGCTGCTTGTTGATAGACTAAAAGGGGGAAGACAACCAGCACCCCACTATATATTTCTAACTTACTGCTGCAGTTAACAGCAGCTGGGCTCTGTGACTACAAAGGAAAGAAATGAACAACCAATATATCAGTATATCGGCCTTGGAAAGATCGGTATCGGCTAAAATTTCTGTATCAGTCGATCCCTACTTGACGTACACCATTGTTAATGGAGAAACTCCCCACTGGGCATCCTTCACCTTAACTATGCCACACTCTTCATTGACCACATATATGTTACATATGTAATTAATTTGTTGTTTCCAGGAGATGGTTAAAATAGGAAGAGGAGAACTGAGAGAGGAGAGGCTGTGGTTGGGGCTGAGCGATTGGTCACAGGGTAAGATAAAGAGAGCCATCACAGGGCGAAGGGACAAGCCATCACCCAGACCTGTCTTTACCAATGGTGGCTCCAGTGGAAGGGTACAATTGCCAGAACTAGGTCTGCGAGGGTTCAATCAGCTACTGCACCAAAACAAAAGGGTATGCATAACTAATGAAGATGTTTAGTCTTACTGTTTTTTGAAACTCAAATATATTATAGAAAAAAATTTAATATGTACATATATGTATGTGTACGTCTGTTATAAGAAATTCATATATACATATTGAGTGTCTTCCTGTAGATGCACATTTTTATTTAAACTCCAGTAATCCTTAAAACTTCCATAATCCAACATATCTCAGTCCCGTATGTGTCAAATTAAAGAGACTCATCTGTATTGTTTATTACAGTGAAAGATTTATTATTTTTTTTTTTAAAGGGTTTTCAATTGAAAAAATATAATTAAATTTTAAAGAAAATAATAAATTCTGATAAAATGATCTTTAAAAATTATTATTGATGCTTATGAGAAATATGTTCTAGAGCTGGTCAGTTGACTTAAGTTACGTTTACAGCATAGCCTGGTCCTGTACTATAGCCAGTATTGCGGCACCTGCTCTCGCAGCTCACTGACGCTTCTCGAGATATCTCATCTGTTGGTTGATGCCAAATGTCTTTTTGTGGCTAGAATCGACGGAGATCGCATTGACCTACCATGGCACTACAATCTTCATTTTTTTCCTTCGTTACTCTTTCTTCCTGCAGTCAGGTAATGGCGGGTGATGTATGACAATTTTTTTATTTAACGTTGATATATATAAATAACAGACAGTGGAAAGAGACAGGAGAACCTGCAGGCCACTTAGCAATAGCCAAAATGGTGAAAAAAGAGTTACCTATTTTACAATACTGCTTTCCATCGCTTAATAGAACTCCTAATTTTGATTCTAAAGTCAGCTATTTGTACTCTAAGACTTTAGATTGGGCACAAGGCTTTCTAGAAACTCAAAAATATAACCTGTCCTGTTTTACGGAGAGATCAAGGAAGGGCTCATCTGGTTTAACAGATGGAGAAGTCTTTATAGGAAACATAGACATTAATTTAAGCGTCCTATTAGGCAAATATAACACTGTATTTCAAGAAGAGGTATTTGCCATATTTTCTACAGTCACATTTTCAGAAATCCTCAGCTGTAATTACTATCTACTAAGAAAGTCAGTCAGTTTTCCTATCCCTTGAGTCTCTTAAGGTGACCTCCACGTCGGTAAAGGAGTGTAAACAGGCATTGAAATCACTTGCTTGTTTTATGGATCTAAAAATATTACGGGTCTCTGGTCACAAAGGAATTATTGATAATGAGAAAGCCGATTAGCTAGAAAAGCTTCCCCTCTTGTGCCCAGAACCTTCAATTTGTATCTTCAGAAGCCACTAGCATAATTCTAGACTATAATTGGAGAAGATTGGAGTGTTGTGATGGGTCTATAGAATTATATATAAAGTCGGGCACTGGATTGGAACATCTGGAGTACTTAGAATTAAGATTATTTCATGGGCCCCACTGACAATCCTTCCACTCCATTGCTCTATTTTTTACTGACTGGTAGTGATTTATGCTCACGTCAACATGCATTAATGGGACTATAAATAGTGGCTCTACAACAGCAAAAACATTAAATGATTTAATCTTGACCACCGCTGTTTCAAGCCAGCGGTTTAAAGCCCTAAAACCTACCGTTTTTGAGATAAGGCACGGTATAAGTCCGCACGACCCAGTGCCATCTTGCGTAGTTGCCGTCATGGCAACTTTATATCAATTTGAGTCTGTTTACAAAACCTTTTAATGAGTGAGAAATTATATATTGTTTCTCATGCCCAACCCTAAAGGGCACTGTTAAATATGAATACTACTCATAGAAATTGGTATAGCTGAATCTAATTGCCCAACGAATAAATTGAAGAGATATTTTCCGGTGGGGTAAGCTAATTACTTATTAGGTATAAACTGTAACTTCAACATAGTCATTACAAACTATGTAGCTTCACCAAATGTGTGTGTTAAATAAACTTTTTTGATAACATTATATTGTTTATACGAATAAATGTTTCCCTAATATCGCTTATACTTCTAATGTATTAGGATTGATATCTAATGCGAGAGTTCTCGCTCGGGTATACTAGTTTTGCACTGCCGAAAAACTGTGCAGTTCATTGTTCCACTCCATCCGTTTTCTACACTCGCGATCAGTTGGAGTGTTTGGATTTTGTCATAGCACTGTGGATTTTAAGTCTATTGAAATTCCAGCTGCTCTCCTCTACTCCAACCACTCCACATAAGATTCCACACTCACAGTTGTTCCATGTTCCGTTTGGTGTGGAGTGATCGGATTGGAGTGGGGCTGGCGAAGAGGGCTCGGTATGAGTAGGCTGCAGATCCTGCAGGTCAACACGGGCCGAAGATGAATGGTCGCGAATGGGTTATGTATTCTCACCCGAAACGTTGACATCATGGTGATCCAGGAGCCATGGTGCCAGAACAATGTGGTCGCTGGATTTGGTGTAGCTTCGAGGGTGGTCGCTCTGAGCAGTGGAGAGAGGAGGCACAGAGCGGCAATAGTGATTGTCAATCCTGCCCTTGACGTGATGGAACTGAAGAATTTCACCACGGCAGATCAGGCGGCATGTTATGTAAGATGGGGCCGCATCACGTTCGTCCTCGTTTCCACGTACATGCCTCCGAGACCGGCTAACGCTGACGATAGTATACCTGCCGTGGAGGATGTCGTGCAAAGGTATGGAAACGCGATCTGTTCTGATACCAACTCGTGGAACACAGCCTGGGGTTCAGGGCACATAGACGCCAGAGGAAGAGCTGTAGAAGAGAACCTGGCGAGGTGTCAGCTCGTGGTCATCAACGAGCTTTCTGGCCCTACATTTGTAGGAGCGAGGGGCCAGAGTTGGATCGACATGACACTCGCCATGGCACGACACATTGCGGACTGGACCCTACGATCCGACACGAGCTCTGACCACCAGGCCATCGCCTTCAATGTGGTGCAGGAGGAAGGCGGGAATGCCCTAGAAGTGGACAAGGGCTTCGTGACCCGATCGGTGAATCGATCATTGGTGAAGATGAGGAGAGGATTCGACGTCACCCCTCACCTAGACTATCTGAAGAATAGGGTGACTGTCTGAAAATAGCCATTTACAAGGGAGTGGTCATGGGTATCCTGAGGTATGCATCCCCAGTGTGGAGGCAACATCTCACGCAGCTGCAGAGGAAGAGACTGGCCACAATTCAGAGACTGGCTCTGCTTAGGGTCACTAAGGCCTATAGAACCGTGTTGCTTAAGGTGGTGCAGGTGCTAGCCGGAGCGATGCCCCTGGACCTCGTCCTCAAGGAGGACGATAAAATACAGGTGAAGAAGCAGGGGCTCGAGGCGCTACTGGAGGAACTCCGGACCAGAGTTGGTGAGACTCCCAGCCTATGGTAGAGGATATTGAGGGAGGATACCATTGAGGAGTGGAACGGACGGTGTGAAGGAAGTCAGAAAGGGGCTACCCTGAGGAAGTTCTTCCCCACCGTCCAAGCAAGACTGAAGGCAAGATGCGTCCTCCCTGATTGCTGGGTCTCGCAGATGCTGACAGGGCATGGAGGTTTCTGGGGTAAACTATAGGAACACGGAAAGGACATAGACCCCCGGTGCCCTATCTGTATTACAGATAGGAGAGCTCATCATCGTATCCTGCACCACAGTAGAAGGACACCGAGCCAGGTGTCGAGAAATACTGGAATCTTCACCCTCACTGAGTCGGACCTCTCCCGTCTGATGGAGGAGGAGGCATACCCCTTTTTCAAGGACTTCGTGTAGGGGTGGAAGGAGGTGGTGGGCCCGAAACACTTCACCCAGGGAAGGACGAGCCACCGCCCGCTGACTGAGTCCAGGAAAGCAGAAGCATGGAAACCGTAGAGATGCTGTGGGCCAGGAGAGCTGGATCAATACCCGGAGGGATGCAGCTGGATAGGATCCGGACCGATGTGGCGGACCAGGAGGGCTGGATGGCACCGGACGGATGTGGACTGGGATCGGACGGATGCAGAGCTCCAGGAGGGCTGGCCATGCCGTCCGGCAGTGGATAAGTTGCAGCCCCGTCGGTAAGGTGCAACCGCGCACCGGGCTGCACCACAGTAGCAGGAAAAAAAAAAATTGTTTCCCACAATTAAACAGTCCTCACAATTAATTGTAAAATAAGATAATTTTTAAAATAAAGTGTTGATTTGTGGGAGCAGTGGCATGCGTTATCCCAGTGGACTATCCCACTGCTCCCGAATCCCGTATGACCGAAAGGTCGGGAAGGGGAAAAGAAAAAAAAAAAGAAGAAAAAGAGATTGGATTGGAGTGATCGTCAGTAACTCCCTTAATGTTAACAGTATTATTCTAAGGAGTGAATTTTTTTTTTTTAAATATTTGTGTTTAAAACCGGCATCAGATTTGTTTTTAGCATTTAAAAAAAATCCTCTATTCAAGACAAATCTTTAAATATATATATATATATATATATATATATATATATATATATATATATTTTTAAATGGTGTTTAAATTATCTTAAATAAACTTAAAATAATAATCTTTTAGTAGATTCACCACTTCTAACAGAGCCTTAAATGAGCATTGGTTGTATTTGTCCCACTTGAAATTTATTTTAGCTAAAGTGCCCTGATGCAATGCTCTAAAGCTTCAAAGTTCTTTTTCTGTATCTTATACCATCTAGGTTGTTATCTAACAGTTTTGAAGAGAAAATTCCCGCTCATAGATTGGTGGGATAAATATGATCAGTGCCCATTAAATGGTTAACTTGCTAATTGTTGATGACTAAATACGGAGATTTCCAACAAACTTATTAGTGAATGACTCTACCTAAGTATATGGCACTTAAAATAAAATGGGATTAAAACTTAATTTCTATTAAAAAAGATCAAAAATTCTAGGAGGATTTGTATAATCTGTGAGACCACCTATCATATATGTATACTTTATACTTTACTGCAATTCTAATAAACTTTAAGATATGTCAAATAATTACTGATAAGTTTTGTTGTACACAGGAAGTCAGAAAGCAGGCTGTTCCCTAGTGACCTGATGTGGAGCTTCAGTGCTATCTCACATTTTCTGCTTGCTAATCTAGGTATCGAGGAGCGTCCAGAGATCATGTTGGCACTTTGTGCCAAATGGGGTCAATATCCAGTTAGTATATTTATGTATATATATGTTTTAATTTTATTTTAGATAACTTTGTATTATGTAATAATAATTTTTAATTTATTTTTGAGTTTTAAATCATAGAGATTTTTTCCTTAATCTAAATGTACAAAAAATGTTATGTAATCATTTTGTATAGGAGAAGAGCCAAGAGGTACACGAATGCATCCGAGAAACAAGAAAATTATTGCTCGATGGGATTGATAAAAAGTTACGAGAGTCGAGACGATACCCAAGCAACAGGAAGAACACTCTCCACTCCCTCGCTTTCTTAAAAGCGGTTCATCTTGCTTTAGCCCGGGTAGTTAGCATCCAAGAGTCGCTGGTTGCTGTAAGGGTTCTTTCGAGGCAGTACAGTCTCGGTTGCACTGTCAGCTGACATTGGTGAGAGTTTTTGACTTACTGTATTTTTTTTTTTTTTGCATTCAATTACTTGCAGAATGGAATCAATCTGTTTTTGGGGGATTTTTTTTTTTTTATCTGAATAACTATATTAACTTAATATCATCCATTATTTATTATAGGATGCATGTTTGTTTGTCTTTTTTAAAAATCTGCAATTTTATTCTTAATCAAATTTTGCAAACTCAACCTCCAATAATCTGTCTGATTGAGATTTTTAAAACACTATCTTTATTCCCCTTTCTCACCCCTCAAAACAGAATTTTGGTGTTTCTTGATGAAATTTTGTACACTTGATGTTTAAAACAAGAGGAAGATTCTGTCATAAGTCCAATTTTGATATTATTGTATTTGCATTATTTTGGCCATATTTTATATCACTATCGTAGGTTAAAAGGTCATTAAAATTTGCAAAACTTCAAATATAATTATTGATCACGATACATAACAAGCAATACAGTGTGATCTGAAACTTCTTTTTTCGCTCTCCTCTAAAATTTGAAAATGTTGCTTATGACAGTTTTCCTCTGATGTACAGAATTACTGTCTGAATCTGACTTTATGAAAAGCCCATTCTATACCCTTTTTCCCGCCCGTTTGTTATTTTTTCAATTAATAATTAATAAAGAATAATTTAAGTGCAACCGTTAAAATAAAAACCATGACAATTATTATCAAAGCTCTTGAAAATTCACTTAAAATACAGATCAACTATTAATCAAGAAAACCATTCACTTGACGTCCGCATGATGGTATAGAAGGATCAATCTAATATTATTTTTTGCTATGGAATATATTATTTCAATTTCTTTATTATGATTATTTTCATTTAATGGTACATTCAAAAAACGGTAAATCGTGCTATTAAAGGCTGCGAGTTTATGTGCTATCGATTAAATTCACAGTAGAACTGGAAAAAAACAAAACCATAAACTTTTTAGATTTAGAAATCTCAGTAAAAAACAAACATCATGAATTTGGAATTTACCAGAAACCCACCCACACGGATGTCGTTATAAACATTGAAGCTAGGAGAGCGATAGCACATAAACTCACAGCCTTTAATTGCATGATTTACCGTCTTTTTAACGTACCATTAAATGAAAATAATTATAATGTAGAAATTGAAATAATATATTCCATAGCAAAAAATAACAGGTACAATAAAACCACTATCAATCACATTAAAAAAAAAAAAATACAAAAAAGACAATTAATGATATCTATTCAACAATCCCCGAAGACAGGCCTATCCCTAAACATTATGTATTGATTCCATATTAATACATAACCATATATCCATCAAAGTTGAAATTGAATTGAAAAAACTAGGATTAAACACTGCATTTAAAATAGAAAAAACCCTATTCTCATATTTCGCTTCTCCTAAAGACAAAATAGACCCTTTCCAAAAAAGCGGAGTATACGAACTAAATCGTAATGATTGTGCAGCCAAATACACAGAAAAACTGGAAGATCACCAAATCAGAGATTAAAGGAACATTTACATGCATATAATAATAAGACAGAGAATTCCAACTTTGCAATTCATTTAAATGTAAAAAAAAAAACAATCTCAAATTAAATATTTATGAAGCACTTGAAATTATAAAATCCTTCAAGTCCAATTCAGATTTTTGCTTAAATTACCAATAAATATCTCAAGTAGTCCAATTTTAAATTTTTCCATCAATAACAGAAAAAACAATTACTCACCGGAATTACTGGAAAAACCCTGACCCCTAAACCGTTTACCTATAAGCACTCCACCTTTCTTCCATTGCTAGTTCAGTGTAAGAACAAACTAATACAAACTTTTTCTGTTTGATATAATCTGCTTAAACCTTGGTGAGTACCAATATGTATTTGATTTCTTGTCTTAATTAAATTCATAATTCATAAATGTTATAAACTCATTTTTTATAATTATATAATTTTATAATTAATTTTATAATTATAATTACATATTACACTTAATTTAATATGTATAATAATACCAAATTGTTGAATTGCTGATTTTTTAATTTTTGTGTGTTTTTAGAATTGAAGATGAATGCATAACATTCGAAACTAGTTTTCAATAAAAACAAAATTATAGAAGTGGCAGATAATTTATCAATCCCTAATAAGAAAACCATTAGTTAAAAGTCAAAATTATTTAGACATCTGAAACAGGTGAATTAAAATTTAAACACTGATATGAATTTAAATCTACCATTTTATAACAGTTTGGACGAAATAATAGGAAAATGGCTGTCTGTCTAAATATTGCAAGACCAGAAACTTAAGCTAATTTAACCATAAAAAATATTGAGCGTAAACTCTGTTAGAATGTTGAGGCCTGCATTACTTTGAGAAAAACTCTTGGGTCTCAGAAATAACTACTCTATGGTTCACAAGAATGCTATTTACTATACCATTGAATTGGTCTTCTGCAAAAGTAGAAAATATATAAACAGTCTTCTTAAACTAAATAATTAGTTGACAAAAAAAAGAATATCTCATTTAATTTTTCATTTCACGTTCCCTTAAATCCAAAGAAAAGTAAAAAAGCTTTTGCCGAGTGGAAACACAAACTAAAAAACAGTAGGCACTAGTCATTGTCACCTTGTTGTTAATCAATCAGCATAGGTTTAATAATAAAATAATGTTTGGTTGTCAATGATTTATTAATTGTCCTCTGATTAAGTGATAAAATTTACTATAATTGTCTTGTTACAGGTAAAATTTGCTCTCTGGCTTCGATTTTATATTGTCTACTGGTTCCTGATTGAAGAATTGCTGTTTATACTGTTTTCAGAACCACTATATTACAGTTGAAGGAATTTCTTTTCTTATTAATTAATTTTAAAAACATCTATTATCGAAAATGGTTTAACAAATGTATAATATTTATATATATATATATATATATATATATATATATATATATATATATATATATATATATATATATATATATATATATATATATATAATAATGATTATATAAATAATGATTTCACAATATGGTCTATTTATTTGAATTTCATTATTGTATATAAATATAAAATGTATGTAATCAAATGAAATTATAAATGTATTATGTTATTTATAACATAAAAAAGAAAAACCTTTCTTTCTAATTATACTGGAAAAAAAATTACAATACGTTTAATTGTAATTAAAATGAAAAATCGATCAATTTATTTAATTTAACAATGTTGTGATTATAGTAATTGTAGTCATATCATGCTCAAGATCATTACTTCGATTGCAAATCGGAAGTAATAATCAAGTGTTATTTTAATATGATAACATAGTAAAAGTATATTTATTACAGAAAATAATGTGATATTGTACATAATGGATAATTGTTATGTTGAAAAAAAGATATAATAAGTACAGTATGGTATGGGAGTGGTAAAGGGAGATAAAATTTTAACGTTCACTTTGCATTCCAAAGCTTACATTGAAATTGTTGTTTTGTGAAACTGATGCATATTGTTGTATCATTGATATTTTATACATCGTACTAATTATTCAACCTTGTAAATTTAGTAGACTCGATTTAAATAAAATAATATATGAAGGGTCATGGAGAATGACGATCAATATCAACATTTTCAAATTTTTGGTAATTCCATTATTTAAATTTACCAACTTAATAAATTATATTTTAGTACGGGTTTGAGTGAGACGAAATATATTTTCATTAGCCTTGATTAGTATTTCCCATCACTGTTCCTCTTCAGTGTCAACCACTTAGGTACTCCATTCTTAATTCAGTGCTCTATGCGTCATCACACACAATTGCATTGTAGAATATTTGTAGAAGGTTTTGTAAGTAATCAATATTTGCCTTTTTTTAGTGGAAGGGTACCATAATAAGAAATGCTGAGAGTAGTTTCTTTCTCTGATTTATTTTTCTTGTTTTTTAAATGCTTTGATGTACACAAATGTGATGTTAGATGACCTGTAGGGACCATAGTACACTGACTTGTGGTGCAATGTTCGAAGTCGCTTTCATGATTCGAATCGGTCTAGGATTTTGTGAGATATGTACTTGAAAGAAATTTAGTGCATGTCTTGAAGTCCAAAGTTGTGGTGCATCACTATGAAAGGAGAGGGTTTTCTTTGGATCTCTTTAAAAACCTTGTTTAAAAAATCATCAGCTGCTTGTGTTTAAGAGTGATTATTCATTTAAGATTTATTTAAGAGGTGGTTCTAACCTTGATGTTGGCCGTTTTTCTCCATCACTGCATGGACATTGATCAGTTTTTCCTGTCACACGTTTTCTTCTCCCATCATTATTTGGCAGAGTATGATCTTTCTTTCCAAAATCAAGCCATGCTTAAGTTTGTTCAAGAACAGGCCACAAGATGACATTATTATCTCATTTTCACAAAAAAATTGGCATTGGTCGTTTTTCCCTGCAACCCTTCAGATTTGATCTTGTGTCTGATAAAAATAAATTTGTATCAAATTCAATGAGCAATTTTTAAATGTTCCTCTGTTATCAGTTTTATTGTTGATATTTTTACTGCCAAGACAGTTGTATATAGTTAAGACTGAATACTCGTAAGCAGCTATTTTAATTTCAAATTTAAATATTTAATTCATTGTATGCCTCTAGTGAAGATTTGTTTTTAGAAATGCATATGTCTATGATAAAGAAATTTACTTGATTATTTTTTTGTTTAAAATTATCGTAATTTTAAATGCATCCCCCTCCCCCCCAAAAAAATTAATTTCCAGTATTACAATATTTATTGTACTGTTTAAAATTTTCATTTAAGAACTACTCTTAGTTGAAATATTTGCAACAAATGATTATGGAGACTTTGAGGTTCTGGAGACAATTTGTAGTTATGTTTGTTTCTTGTAGATTTGTTGATATTATGTTATATTATTTTATTTCATTTCTAAATGTGATAATTATAAAATGTAGGAAAAATAAAAATGTTTCTTTTATGTTTGTCTTAATATTCTCCTCAAAAATTTGTTTAGCACTTTTCACCACTTTTTAAGTTATTATTATTATTTATTATGAGCATGCAGTAGCAATAATAAAGATTTTTGATAAACTTAGTATGGGTATACAGTGAAACCTTTCTCTAACCGACAACCCTCCCTTTATACAATTTTTGAATGTATTGGCCTGGAAGTATAGGAGCTTAGACCCATTTTCAACAGACCTCTCAAACGGATGTGGACAGCAAATTTTTGCCACTGAGAGATAAATTAATGACTCCTCTGAATGGCCGCTTACAGAATGTTGAAAATTAAGAAAACCTTATTTAATGGTTTTATGTTTTGATGTAAATACGTACGTAAATTTCAATATGTACATATCTTGAAGTTATTCTTTTTTAATTAATAATATGGCTGTCGTTTACCATATCAAAAAAAAAATCAAAAGACTTTTATGGGGAAAAACAATAAACAGAAAGGTACAATTTATTATACTAAATGATGGTTTTTCAAGAAAAAGAAATTGTGAATTAAAAAAAAAGAAAAAAAAAAAAAAGAAGACTAATTTGTGAGTTTACAAGTTATAGTAATAACAACCTATATTGTTTATACATTTTCTTCTTCACCAAGTTTATTTTCTGTTTTTGCATATATATTAAATTCTAAAAATATTATAATATAAATAGAACTCAAAATTTTATTTTTATGAATGAAGATTAGCATTCATTCAAATTAATAAACTTCTTTTGATATATACATTTATGTATTCATTTTTCAATAAGTACTTACATTTACAACTTTTCTGCAACGGACAAATCTGTTAGACTTATGGCTGTCCCTTGTAGAGGTTTCACTGAATTTTAAAATTTGTTAAAAACAAAATTATAAAATTACATTAATTTTAAAAATACTTTTTTAGGTCAGCTATAATGATGCATTTCTAATAACATTAATCAATGATTTAAATATAAGTTATAAAAAAATAAACATAAAATAATTGTGACATTTTTTATGGGGGAAATAGGTGCTATTCTGTTACCGATATTATTTGAGAAAGGAACTTATAAGTGTTATTGATGAATAAAGCATTTTTTTCTCTTTATTTTTATAAATCTATCCCCTAGAATAACATTTGCACTGTAATAAAAATCATAAAATGATTTTTATTTACGAAATTGAAAATTAGATATGAAAGAAAAAGCAGAGATCCAGGAGAAGAAGGGTCTTTGAGTACATGAGAAGGAGCGGTTTCGCTGCAGCTGATATCAAAGCAATCTCTAATACTTATTCTGCACCAATAGAGATGCTGTGTCGGCTGAGGTATTTGTTAGGAGGTGTGAGCGGCGTGGCCCAATTAATATTTATTTTGTGGTACCTCATACCCCATTGGTAGGCACTAGGGGTTTATAAAAAGGACTAATAGGCTTACTTGCTCATCTAATTTTTCTTACCGGAATACCTTTGAAAAATAAAGTAAAAAAGCTATGTTTAAGGCCCCTGCCCAAGTAAACTCTCCCTATTTGTATATTTCTGTTAATAAGGTTTAAAATGATACTTGTTATGTGATTGGAAATAAAAAAAGACTTCTTATGCTTTAATGATTATTTGTATTATATATTTAATAAATAAGAGTGTTAAAATGCTTTATTACAATCTCTTTACATTTTCCTAAATTAAAAATTGAAAAAATATTGACTTAGTTCACTTATACCAAATACTATAAGAGAATGTGCAGTGGTAGTAGGGTATTCCTGGTCTGCTCCCTCCTTCTCTACCCTTATACTGCCTTATTATATTATAAATCTACAAAAATAACTTATAATAGACAAAATATTGTAACCAATTTCGTAAACAGTTATAAACTAATACAAACACCAATAATCATTAACTGGCATAATAAGATAAAAATAAATATTTAAAGATAAACTCAATGTTCCATATGAAAACAGGTCTAAAAAATGTCCGTAATAGAAGTGGGAAGTGGAAATTATAGAATAGAGGTGACAATGTGAAAAGGGTTGGAACCGAGGGTGAGGTAGGATCCATGCATGTTCTCCTATTTCAGTATAATGCATATTCAGAAGAAAATTTGGTTAAAAGCATTCAAAATACAGCTATAAATGCAATTTTTTAAAAAATGTTATTTTATTTTAAATAAACACAACAAAGTGTTCTAAAATTAAACATGATTATGTTTTCATCAGGGATGCCATCATAAAACAAAACTACTTGTTTTGTTTCATGTTGATTGTTCCCGACAAAAAAAATTATCATTATAGATCATCAACAGTCAATCACCCATTCTAAAATAAAATACAATTAAAACAAAGCAAGAGTAATCATAAAATGAATATTTTTAATACTTAATTGAAGGCAGTGGTGAACTTATATTTCCATTATTAAATATTTATTATTTTCACTTAGCTATATATGGAATATTTTTAATTTGTGTATGATTACTTATTGTATTTCATTATCATTTCGGTGATTTTTTCACCCATATTAAAAATGAAATAATTCTTATATTATACCTACATTTTTACTCCTCCTCTTCATCATATGATCCTTATTAATTTTGTTTGATATTAAATAAGTGTCTCAATTAACTTATTTAATATCATAAATTTTGAAAAATGTATATATAGTCCAAGAATTATTTAATTCTCAAGATGAGGAAAAAAGGTTCTGAAACATTAATGAATTCTAATATATAATCATTTACAAATAAAAAATAAATATAAAATAATGGAAATATAAGTTCACCACTGCTTTCTAAATTAACTAATTATGATTCATAATTAATTTGTAAAATGGAAAATGTAATAGAAAACATCATTTTCAAAAATATACTAATATTATCGGTAATAATCACTAAATATTTTACAACCCCCCAGTATTATATTGTTTATAAACCAAGATTCTGAAATTTTCTGACAGTAAAATACAAGAAGGTCTTATGCAATTAACATTTAAAAAAAAATTAAAATATAGACCATTAATTATTCCTCTGAGAGATGGATGAAGTATTAAGTATAGTCTATAACGCAATTTTATATTGCTCGTAGTGTTTATGTGATTTAGAAGGTCCACCTCATTGTGATGTGTACGATGATGGTTACTCATTCATTTTCATTAAAAAATAATCATGCTATAAACAAAAAAAAAACTCAGTTATTTTATATATGCTTAAAATAATAAGGAGGAAGGTGCAGCTGGACTTTTAACTCTCTGGGATCGAGCCTGGCTTTGTTGTGTGGGTTGTCTCTGGACATGCGATACTCCCTCTTGGGGCTACCCAGTCTCTATAAAGTAAGTACCCAATCCTTCAATTTGTTGGGAAAAACCTGATGGTTGAGCATGGGTGCTGATAAAATTTCCTTTGAACCAATAATTTACTATAAGTGCTGAGCCTAAAGCCCTTCTTCGGTTATGGAGGTATGGATATTTTATTATTTTTTTTCTATTGGTTTTAACTGAACCTCCACGCTGAGAGGCACTATGGAGGAGGGAGAAGAAGGTTTTAACTGAAGTTTAAATATATTTTTATTAGGCTATATACATAAATGTATAAAAGCGTAATAAATTCTAACATTTTATGAATTATAACCATAAACATATTAAACTTAAAAGTAAAAAAAAATATATATATATATTTATATGTGTATATATATATATATATATATATATATATATATATATATATATATATATATATATAAAATGAAAGACTGTTGCGTATGCAGAGAGAGGGGTGATATATCCTCGCCTCCCCTGAAATTTTTGAAAAATATGATTCTCACATAAGTTTTGTATTTTGAGTAATAATTTTTTATCCAATTTTCATTCTTATCATTAAAACGCATGCCCAATTTGACGATTACAGACACTTAATGATTAACTGCCTTCTCATTAAATCCCTCCCCCCAAAAAAATTCTGCATACACTCCTCTTAAAAAACCTCATATTTTGTTAGATCTTAACTCTATCAATATCCTTTTTTAACACTCTGATATTATTATTTTTTTGTATGCTAAACATATCTGTGTACTGGGTCGAAAAACAGTATCTCCTTGCCTGTACTGTATCCAACACCCTTCATGGGTACAGGTTTATTATTATTTTTAATAAAAAGGAAACGGAAAGAAATTATATTGTATTACATATATTATAAAGAAAGTATATTTCAATATTTAACATATCTTTAGCCAATCGATATGAGAGTCCCACTTCATCTCCTTAACTGCTGATCAGTTTATCAAAGTGTAGGGTATTCATAAAGTCTGCAAAATTTTAGGTATAATTGTCATTCAAGTCACCTCCTCAATGGTCAAACATACATACATTCATAATAATATTTGTGCAGAATAAATTAAACAAGGTGGCCCTTATTTATATGGTCTACAAGGAATTAGAATCATTAGCTTGGAGAAGATCCTATCATAAACAAAATTTGAAATACAAGTAAATGAAATATTTGAAGAATAGTAATATTAAATTAAAGACATGAGTGGATGAAGGTACTATGTAACAAATTTTTGGATTATTATTTTTTTTAAATGAAGATATTAGGTGCTTATCTTTGCCGTATAACATTAGCAACCCAAGATTCTTGGTTAATAGCATTTCTTAATTTTTAAAGACATATCATGTCTTTAAAAAATTGTGTTAAAAAATAACAATATTAGTTGTTTTCTCAAAACTTTAAATTTGTAACATAACACCTTCATCCACTCATGCCTTCAATTACAATGTGTACAATTATTTTTAAATTGGACAATAAAGAAATATATTCTAAGCTACTAAGAAACCTGTACAAATTTATTAGTGACTATTAAATTAAGAATTGAAGCTTAATTCATAATTTTTTTAATTTGATGTTTTAAAGTCAAAGACATAATAAATTTATTCATAAGAAAAATAATAAACTTTAACAAAAAAAAACAAGCTTTTTGTAGTGAAAAAGTAAATTTTCTGTAGGAGTCATCATTTATACAATAGCAAAACATATTAAATACCAGACTTTTTAACAATTATTTATTGTAGTTTTCAATTATAATCGAGAAAAAAAAAAATTGGCTAAATATAATTCTGAATAAAAGATAGTCATTAGAAGTTTCTTTGTTATTCATAATATTTAAGTTTTATGAATGAATAGCCGAAATAATGAGTAGCCGATTGAGTTACGAATGGGCTTCTGTTAATTTGTTACAGAACAATGATTCTTCCGAAGCTGCGTGGTAAAGGGAACTTATTGTACCTTCCTTGCGTTTTTCGAACTTTTATAAGTGAAATATTTTAAAATTGAAACAAGGCGAGATGTTCAAGCTATTTCTATAAAGCAATGCTCTCATTACGGGATACAATTGAAATACGAAATCCACTTTAATTCTGAATGATAAATTTTTAAAAACCAAGCTGATTATCAGGACGAACCGAATTAATAGTTTTTCAAACACAGTTTTCATGGAATACAAAAAGAATAGAATGGAAATAAAAAAACATTCCATAGTTGAGAGAGCATTGTTATTAAGAGTGAATATTACGATTTATCTTATGAAGTTAATCAATAAATTTTATTTTGTTCTTATATAAACTTGAAAATGTTAAGTTTAGTAATAATATTTGAAAAAGAATATAAAGAGATAAAATAATAATAAAATATATGTTGGAGATGTAGAAGGCAGGGGGAGTTTGACCTCCCCACCGGCGGGGGGAGAGGAATGCAGGAGTGGGGGAACCGTTCTCAGAGGATGTTCTGTGATAGAATCGGTTACTTATCAAATCAGTCATTTTATTTTTAGTCAGTGTAGTGGTACTCGATGTAGCACACGGGTCTCCAGCATTTTAGTTACACTTTTATTCGTACTTAAGTCTTTTCTAAAGCAGTTATTTTAAGATGTCAAATGTACCTACAAAGTTTTACGAACTATGTCGCCTTTGTTTATCACGGGACGGAGTGAAATTATCTATATTCGATGACGAAGGACTCAGAAGAAATGTACAAAGTAAAATATCCTCGTGCCTACAAGTCTCTGTAAGTAGTTATCATGTTTACATAATAATTTATTAAAGGTTCATTCGTATTTATCTATCCCTTGGCCTATTTATAAGATGACCAGATAAGATGGATTGATAAGAGTTTACCTGCTTTGTTGTGTAGCCAAGGCTCCTTTGTATTAACTGTTACTTCACATTTATCATATTATTTACTGTTTTGATTTTTATAGATGAATTTTTAATGCTATTTGATATGATTTTTGCCGTTGGGAAATATGTGTAGGCACATGTGCCTATTTTACATCCATGCTTCTTTTGTGACCTTAGCCTGTATCGTCAAACTGGACCAACTTCGGAACGAACCGATTTTGATTCCGGAACTTTTTATGGTTATATTACGTACAATGAAGTTTGTTTTTATTTCTGTGATAGTTTTCTAATTCTGGCGATTAAAAAACAGTGAACAGTGTATTTTAATCAGTTTGTTTATTTTTGTAGTTTACACTCAACAAATTCCAATTCATTGTTTAGCCTTTGTCTAGATAACCCTGATAACGCTATAGCTATATAGATACACTCATCTGTTTATTATCAAAACATTTAGGATTTATACACGACATTTTTTTTTTTTTTTAACTGGACTGTTAATACTTATCTAGTTCATTTTAAAATTTATTTAATTTTTTTTAAGGTTACTTGATATTACTTTTTAGACATAATTTTTTTTAATTTAAGTTTTATCACACTGGCATATAAATAAAAAAAACAACCTGAATTGTATATATGAATGCATGGATGCACTGTTAAAATTTTTATAGTTACTTGCCAGTATAAATGGCTTGTAGAAGTTAGCCATTTTATTTTTTTTTTACCTAACATCCATAATGAATTATGGCTTTTGTATCTTGTATATCATATTTAAGATAAAAGAAAGCTTTCTTCAAATTATTATTTATTATCAAGGGATCAAAATGATATTTGTTTAATTCACCTCAGTTAATTTTTGTTTTCTGGGTAAGCTTACTATTGGATGACTGTCCAAAGTTTATGTTGATATGGCTTGTCAGTTGTCCCTTTATCAACCTGATTTTATCAAGTTCTTTCGTAATCTATTCTTAGTTTTTCACTGAATAAGATGTTGGTTGTTTGCATATGTTCCACTTTCCATTTAATTTATTTTCAGTCCTAAAATTGTTTAATTGTAGATTTGCATTATTTGAAGAATTTTTTGTATATATATATATATATATATATATATATATATATATATATATATTAGACATTTTTAATGCCATTGTTTACTTTAGTTATTATAAATCATTTTAGATTTTTCTCTAATTCTTTTGGTTATTTAAAATATTGTCTTCTGTAGCATCTGCTCAATCAGGACAAAGGGGATCCATGCTTCTAACATTTGTTATCTGCCTGATAATGCTTAACATTTAGGGATCTGTTTTTTAAATATTTCTCTCAGCTTATTGTTAAAACAGAACCACTAGTAAAGATATTTGTTTAATGAAACTGTTATATTATTATATTTTTAAACTTAAACTGTTGGTTGTGAAACTTAAAATTTGTTTTAGTAATGGCTTCTAGAAAATGGCTTCTCCAATTCCTCTGATTTTAAATAATAGTTATTAAAACTTAAATCTATTTTTAAAATAAAAAAAATTGTAAAATACTTTCCATTTAATTGTACAGTTGTTAATTATACATTTCAATATTTTTTACTAAAGTATGTAAATTAATTCAATTTCCTATTATATTTTGGATGCAATTATTTATTATAAATAAAATAGGTGCCTCTTGTCAACCATTGCTTTGTTTAAGCCAGCAGTTAGTGCTTATCATTATTGATAATGATCCCAACATGAAGGGAATTGATAATTGATACCGTTGATAAGTATATCACTCAGCACAAAATCTTTTCTCATTTACAACTTTAGATGTTGAATTTCTTTATATTTATATATACTGGCGTACACAATTGTTTAATTAAATTATGGATGTGTTGTAGGGTAAAAATATTAAGCATCCTTACAGTACATTTATTTGTTGAAAAATTAAAATAAGATTGTTAAAAAATTAATTCATTTTGCCAAGTTTAACTGACATTCCATTCCCATAAAAAAACATATAATATCTTAATATGAATTCCTGATGACTGAATTATATATTCTTGTTTGAAAATGATGGTTATAAAATACATCATTTTTGCTTTAATCATATTGGTATAGTTATTTTATTAATCAGCTGAATCAGTTCATTCATATTGTAATTCCAATTCTGAATTATTATTATTAAAGTTCATTGCAGATCTGAATTGCAAAAATGTCCGAAATAAAAAGAAAATGCCGCCTCTCTTTTCTATATTGCCTATTGTAAATTTTAGAAGAGATTTTAAGGGCTATATATAGATACAAAAGGTTTCCTAGAGAGGTCGCTGGCTACCTGAGCCAGGTAAAGGACCCTTAGGTACCTGGGTGACCCTAATTACCTTGGGACCGTACCCCAACGAACCTTCCATCTGTACATTGTACAGATGTCGGTTCAGGGATTATGCCCAGGGTATGTACCTCTCCAATGGACATGCCTGCCAAATTTATGACTGGACAAGTGAGGGATATTGCACTTCTTAGTAAGGGCTTAAGAGCCCAATTAAGGAATAAGCAGAAAAGTGCCCTTTTTATACTCCTCTTTGAAGAAATTGCAAAAAGGGTCAAAATTGACCTTGCACTCTTTGTATAATAAACCATCCAGGAAAATGTAAATTGTCTATTCTTTAATAAACAAAAATATTGACAACAAATCTATAAATTGTTAAGGACTTAAATAATTATAGGTCCGCCTCACTGGATAGATAAGGCGATTACTACGTCTCCCAATTCCATAATTACATCAAAATAACGCTTTGTTAAAAAAATTGAGACACAATTTAGAAAAAATAAATAAAATTTCAGAATTCTTGCTTGTAGGCGAGGCTTTAAGAAATCACATAGAAGAGAATATGAAGTCACGTTCTACATATATTTTTGAGGTTCATAATTTTTATCGTTAAGAGACATCCAAGATTATTTTTCTGTTCATCCAAATCTCTTTTCAACCGATAGATACGTCAGTAGCTGTTAGCGTAATTCATACTGGTTAGGATATACCTTGTCGATTTGGCTTACATAAATTAAAAATACAAAACTCATTCTGTTTTGTTTGTTGTCTGTTAAGGACAATAAACGCGAAAGATTTTCTACTGGCGGGACTGTGATATCAAAAGATTTAATAGATTAGGTTATCTCAGCCTTTGACTTCCTACCTCAACCTGTAGAATTGTTGACATATCTTCTACAAGACTAACGATCTTTGTTTGTATAATCATAATGAATAGTAATCTCCGTTTAGATTGTTCAAAGGAGTCTCAATATAATTGTCTTTACGGATTAACACAAGTAAGTTAAGCTCGCGTGGAAACTTCCCATCACGTCCTATTCATTGTGGATCGTGTTGGGAAAAATGGTCGCTAAAATAAATCCTTTATAAACAATATTAGTTGTATTAGCAGAATTATCCTTGATCATGATCGCTAGCTTATTCGCTTTTGGGAACCTGAACGATGGGTAGTTATATGCAATTACGCTTATTTTAAGTTTCTTGAATTATGGATTTTGTTATATTTAATTATCAAGGGCTTAAAATTACAAAATACTTTGCACAAATTATTGTAATTACAGTTGTGAATTAATCTGTAGTCGAACATGTGTTACTTTGTAAATAATTCTATTTAAAAACAAAAGAAAAAGATCAAAAAATTAGGTCTCATGTGCCTTGTATTGTGTCTTAGGTCTTAGTTTTTTGCAAATTATTTTTTATGAAAAATTGTTCTTTTCTTGTAACTTTTTTTATAATTTTGATAAGCCGTGTAAGAAGTAGGGAAGTATTGTGAATTATTATTTTAATATTTCTTTATAATATAATAGGCGCAAACTCAATATTTTAATGATAAGGAACTAGTGTTATCAATTTTTAAATGTATTTATAAACGTGTTTTTATTTCCTCCTTTAAGTTTTTTTTTTTTTTAAACAAAACTCCATATCAAAAAATTCAGGTCTAAAAATATTTTTGGAATAAAAAAATACCTTATACAAGTTACCCAAGCATATACAAGTTACTCCCAAGCATATACTTGCAAATGGGTTCAACAAACTATTTATTCAATTGTAAAGAAACCTGTAATAATCAGTTGAAATTTGATAATGAAAACTTCAACTGCCGTTTTCTCAAAACTACAGCTTTTGGACTTGTGCCGGTCTTCTTCCAAGCGATACGAGTGTATTCTTAATATGTAGATGCATATTATATACCCAGCACGTTTGTTTAATAAGAACCTCGACACCAATGACAGGCACCATAGGGATTTCTTAAGCGAGCGTTGCTAGTGGACTGCTCTGAACTACTTGTAGACGTAATTTATTAATAATCAGAATGAAGACTTTTATCTGGCATAGAACATATTTAATTTTATCGTCGCTTTAAATCGAAATTAACAACTATGATAAAAAACAATTGACGTTTACCAAAAGTAGTTCGGACCTTTGCTAAATAGCTGCAGGATACCTGCAACACCTCGTAAGTTTTTATGACATAATTTTTCAGGAGACAAAAAAAACTTGAACCCCTCTGAAGCTCTCAAAACTTACAAGCTATTTATTACAACTGCTCATTGACGCTGGAAACTTGAAAATGGCGCACTCCTTTCGATCCGGAACATTTTTTTTTTTTATAAAGAAGGAAAACTTCTATTTTAGTAAGAATGGGACTTAGTTGCAGGTATGCTGTCGAAACTTGAATTAAATTAAATGGAATACTATTGCTATTTATGTTGATTTCGTCGATTGATTTATAATAAATAATGATTATAATTGTTTTAAGTGATATTTAGTCTAACTTTATAATAGATGTCCCCATTCAAGTTACGATTTCTTTGTACATACTTTGTGATAAGGTTAGCTAGTGTACCCGATATACCAAGGCGCTGTAAGGAAGCGTGGCAGCTGAGGGTTCTAAAGTTACCAGCGATTTCTCCCCTGCCCCCAGAGGCTCACGTCGAAATAGTCCTTTCCGATAGTGGTTATATAATCGATACAATATGCTTTTATCGAATAATAATCACAAACACCTCTCCCGGTCTACTTTCTATTCCCTGTCGTTGGCAGTAACCATTCATTGTGTTGTCAGCGGCTAGAATGTTCGGCACCGAATGTCAAGTTTTACCAATTACTTAACTAGTACTGCAATTGGTTCATTAACGTAAGAACAAATATTTTATTGTTCCGCGGTAGCTAGCGAATAAGCTTTATACAATGGCGGTACAGGCTTTTCTGAAAGGAACATTTTTAATGAATATCTGTATATTCTTAGGGATGTGATATCTATAGTTCATTAATAAAGCCACTTTAAATGTCGCTTCTCAATATCTTTGAACAGAGATGCGTGTTCATGATTGGTTGTCATAGTTGTAATTATCCATAGTGGTGTGCCATGCATACTTTCGCACATACTTGTATTTTTTCTGACCAACTTGCTACTTTTAAAAATTCAATTAGTTGACATATATTCCTGTTTTAGACCTTGCTGTATTATTGCTAGAAGTATAATTTACTACAAAATATGCCATTATTCCATTCAAGTAACTATTCCAGGTATACGCCAAAACAATTTAGTCTTGCCCTCTTTGCCGTTATCTTTTAGAACTATTCCTTTGTTTCTTTTGAATGGAAATTTCCGACTTGAACATTTCTCTTAGTGACGTCCCCTTCCCGACCCACCTCCAAATATCTTTTTTTCCACTAAGTCGCCATTTTCCAGAGAAATGGGACTCCACAGGACCCAAGCCTTGCTACCTGCACACAATGGCACCGGTGCACCACATTTCCTACTGTCAATAGTGTGCCCTATTTGAGACTCCTTCCCAGAATTGAATTTTCAACTTTTCCATCTAGTTTCCTTTGTTCAATACAATAAGTAGATCTCCCAAGTAGAGGAACAGATGTACATCTCTTTGTTCACTTTTTCGTTTTTCTTCTTACATTGTTATCTCTTACACCTAATAAAGAATATTTATTTGTCGGGAACATTTTTTTTGTCGTAGAACCATACAATGGCTTTGCTATATGTTTATAATTATAAAGTCGGAGGTACGAAATACGAGATTAATAAAAACGAAATCTATAAATCGAAAATATACCTGAAAAATTAGAGATTGATAAATTATTTGCCATTTCCATTCTATCAATCTCTAATTAGATTGTTTCTTCTATACCATCATGCGGATGTCAACTGATACCTGAAAAACCTCTTTCGTGCTTCTGCCATAATTTGGAGACAAACAAAAATGTCAACCCCTCTGGATCCTTCTAAACTTATTAGGTTATTAGGACTGATCATAGATGGGTCATCCTCGCATGTACTTCTAAACTGGATTTTTTTTTTAATGTTGCAATTTCTTTAGCAGTATTATTCGGAGAGCACCAATACATTCTAGAATTCTAATACGCCTGATAAAAAAATTTAAGAACAAATTGCTGCTGACTAACACCTAGATGAAATGGTTGTTTTTCACTGGCATATTTCATTGTGTAATTTTCACTGAAATCACTATGAATCAATGCTACACCGTGAACTAAATATCATCAAAAGTTTCACCCCCCTGATAATTTTGATTCGCATTAAAACACTGAATTTTAAAGCTTTTTTTAATTAAAATACTGTTACAAGCAAAAAATAAATTACTAAGGGTTGCTAATTAACAAAACTTAAACACTGTCGTACAAGCATTCATAATAGAATAAAAATTTTTTTTATGGGGTAAGTCTTTTCTTAAGACTTACCCCATAAAAACTGTAAGGTGCAGAAGAATGAAAACAACAAACAGAACCATTATACTTTTGGGGATCACCTCCTTCTAGAAGATTAGGTTTTATATTGAGAGTGAATCAACAGAATGATAGGGGAGGATTCCAACTTTGTGGCCATGGATTTTTCATTATTTTACAGCCCATGAAAATTAGTGAGGATCTAGATTCGAAACTTGTCAGATAAATGAACTACAGCCTATGTGATTGTTAAGAAAATAGTTTTTCAGTTCTAGTCTTCCTTTTTTCCAAAGAATTTTACAATTCTTCTCAAAACCGTAAGTCATTTAAAATACATTTAACCAAATAAATAAAATGAAATAATTAAATTAGACAGCATCAGAACCTGTATAGTTAACTGATTCAGAGCTTGGAGTAGCTCAGGGGAATGAATATGGATCGCTTCATGGGGTGTTTTTGTACATGGATGTATAATTAATAAAAAATTAAAATGTGGACTACTTTTTGCTCGAATTCTCATTTAGTAACATTTATGTCTCAAAGTCCTAAGATATTCCAAATTAAAATAAACAAAAGTGCACACTTTTGTGAGATTGACCTAGACAAATGATAACGCTGATAATGTAAAAATGACTCACTCCGTTCTTTCCGGAATCTTTTGTTTTGTTATAGAGCTGCAAAACCTTTTTCTATTTTTTTTTTTTTTTAATAGGACTTGATACTGTCAAAATATTTAGTTGCTGGTTTATAATTTTAATGCACGAATAGAGTTTATTCATCTCGTGTATAAACTGTAAAAATTGTCCACTTTAGTTTTTCCTTATAGGATTTCCGGAGGGAGTGTAGATGGCCGACTCCAGTCAGCGTCCAACGCAGCATTACAATCTTTCTTCGAAGACGCTGTTTAGGAATTAAATTGAATAGCTTATAAAACTGTCCGGTCTCAGTTTTTACATTGCTTGTTATGTATATATATATATATATATATATATATATATATATATATATATATATATATATATATATCACTTTTTTGGTACTTTTTTATTTAATTCTAATTGATGAAGTATTAAATTTACGTATATTTACTGTCATGGCTCTTTAATTTATTTTAATATTATAAATATTTTATTCGCCATTGAAGCTTCACATACAGAGGCACGCGCGTACACACCTTTTTATGTTGGCTGAATGAATATCCCGATGATTTAATCAACTAGAACAGTCAGACGTTTCTGCCTCGTTCAATTTTATCTATTACCAGAATAGTAAAGACGTAATTATGAAGAAATAAAAAATCCATCTAAGTCATTGATGATACATTAGTGAGAGACTTGGTCCAATTTCTCAGTTCGTCGGAACTGCGTGACGCACAGTACAATACCAAAACACTAAAGGCAAAAGTAGAGGCATTTTCAATTGTAATTTGACTGAAAGTTGTGCCACTATACTATAACTTTCAACCGGATGAAACTATATAAGTAAATGCTTATGGAACATCCCTTTTTTAAAATCGTTATCTTTTCTATGAATGGATTTAAATTAAAGAAATTCGAACGTTGAAGTTGTTGTAAAACTGAAATATAGATAGCAATTTTACTTTCTCTGGGTGAAAGGAAGTGTAATAATGTCTCAAAAATATTTATTCTTTCTATTTAATTGCGTAAGTATTCTGTGACTCGAGGATGTATGGCGTGAGTGCGTAAGTTGTAAGTAGCTAGGTAAATGACGTACCATCATTGTAATGGGGATGGGCTATAGTCAATAGTTCTAAATATCGATACTTTTCATAGTTGACCTTTTCTTTTTAAAAAGTGAAGGTTATTTTTTTTTTTTTAGTTAATATCGACCTCGTGTTTTGTATAAAGGCTTAAGCGCCAAAAATTCGAAATTTAGGTTTCGATTTATTATGGGACACCAACACCATCTCTATCGATTCCCGCTCACGATATATCGTAAAAAAATTCGGAACGGTCTAAAAATTGACTATTGATGACGTAAGCATCAAATACTTACGACTCTCAGTCATCATTCTGGCCTTGACTAGTGCTAAAAGTCTTAAAATTTATTCTAACCATAAAAGTGTTGCCACCTGAATAAACTCCTACTGTTTACAATAAATAATATAATTTAAAAAAAAATATAATGTTATTTTGGGAAAAAAAATTCCACGTGTTTCCTGTGAAGTTTGCTAAATGTCGCTTACGCCTTTTAACGACGTCGATATAAACTTTCATTAATCAATTAAAAAAAAATAAAACGATGAAATGCGAAATATAAATTCAAAAAGATATAAAATATGTAGGTGTGTAACCATAACATATATTTAATTATATAATTAATTCACAAATAATATTGTAGAATTTTTTTTTAGAGCTTTTGGATTAAAAAAAAATATTGAACACTACTATTTCAATGGAAAATAAATATTTTTTTAAAATAATCTCAAATCTCATTAAGGTATAATAATTTCTCGAAATTGCTACCTAAATAAAAAAGCGTGAACATGAGAGCTCAGACCACTAAGGTCGTATTTTCGCTAAAATACAAAATAAAAATATCAAGGTGGGAGACAAAAGTTGATACCCCCAATAGGCGGCACTTCTTTAACATCAACTGAATTCAAATACAAATTTTCAATCCTCTAACTCAATTCGGAGGGACAATAGGGTGCGCAAAACGTTAAAACCGCGAAAAACATTTGGATGTGCCAAAATTTTGACTGAAATTTACCCCCACTTCTATGGTATTTTCCTGTCTAAAAAACAACCTTCAATTCCGAATTTTAGCTCATTTGATCCAAAGGAGTGCCCAAATGCATATGGTGTAATAATTCATTATTACAACCACATTAAATAAAACAGGAGGTTTCTAAGGTGTTTTTAAATTTTCGTTGTTTTTGAAAGTTGATTCAACAATCTAAAAGTGTCTTACAGAAATATTTCGAATATTTCAGCAGTAATACGAGCGAGACTTGGGTTGCATAGTTGATTTGATTGTTTTGTAACCAAAAAATCCAACATTTGATTGTAGCAGTATTGAGTCAACTATGTTTACTTTTTCGTAAATAATGTAATGTTTAAATGTTTTTGGCGTGAAAATTGTTCTCATCTTCCTGTGTTGACCCATGTTCATAGAAACTTTTTTGTTTAGCGTTATATTTACTGTGAAATTCCCTAAGGTTATCCTTTTATTGGGGACACCCTGTATATTTATAATATGATATTTTATAATCTATCAGATAATACATTTTTTTTCTAAAAATAAAAAATAACGGTGCCCCAGGATTATATCGATTATCGCTCTAAGATCGATAGTTTGGTCGAATCCCTTCTCTACTTTCTCTATGCCCTTTACCAACATGGCGGCGGTCCATGACTAAAGGAACGGATAATGAATTTTCAACTACAGCTGGGCTCAAACTAGGTCCCAATTCCTTGTTCGCTGAACTACTTCTAAAATGTCGAATAATGCAATTAATTAATTAATAAAATTAAATAAAGATTATTAAGATAAAAAAAAGTCTGCAAAAGTGGAGAGACTATTAGTTTGCTGTGAAGTGGAAAGACTTTCGTTATGTTTGTCTTATCACGAAATTTTGGTATAATTAGATAAAATATTTTAAATATCCGCGTTTTTATAGTTCTTTTATATAGAATGCTTATTGTGCGAATAGCTAATTTTAGTTGCAACCGCTATTATCAATCCGAATGGCCCTTAATTACGAATAAGGGCGTTGTAATAATAATGCAGTTAACATTTCGGCGTTCCCATGGTTAACTTACGAGTGTGAAAATCAGTGCTTTTCAAGAGAGCAAAAAAACACATTCCTTTGTGTGGGCCGTTTTCGATGATTTTTTGTTGGTATTGTTTTTCTTTTATCTCATAGTTTCATGTGCATTTATTGTTTGATCTTTACAATATTACTCAAACTAAGCTTAAGACTTTCAGACGTTTTTCGTAAAAATGCAACTGTTATTTAAATACTTTCTAATGCCATAACAAATTTGTAAATTTACTACAAGTTGTAGTATCCTTATATTGATGTAATCGAAATACTATCGAATAATAATAAAAATAAAAAATCGATTTTTTCACATTCCTAAGTTTAACATGGGACGGACGATTTATTCAATGCCTTCTGTATTTGTTACAGGTTGAAAACCTCAACAGGGCCAGTAGGTATAGCGTGAGACAGCGTATACACGGAGATAATAGGACGGCTAGGATAGATTATTATTTTTAGTTTTAATAGATTGCTCTATGTAGGGCATTCTATTTCTCACTGCCTCCTCCATCTTAAACTATATCTTAAATAGCTCTATTAAATGGCATTTTTTATTTATAAAATCTCTTTTAGCATGCATAAATTGGGGTATACATCGTTCCTTTTTTATCCCCTCTATACGCCATTCCTCTCAACATTAATTTCGATCTTCTTATACCGTACTATCCTATTGATAAAGTCATTAAATCGTTGATGATAAATATATTACTTGAATTCACTCACAAGGGGGCAGCAGTCCATGGGCCACCGATTTCAACTAAATTTTTTGTGGTGACTACACATCCGAAAATATTGGACACGTGTCTCTGCGTTCATTCCAATGAACCCCAGGAGCACAGGAAAAAATTAAACACGTTGAAACTGCTTTATTTTTTATCTCGAGTTTGGAAAATTATATCGACGTGGTTTTTCCACCAAAACATTTGTTTTTCGGTTTATATTAAAGCAAAAATACAAACTTTAAAAAATGATTGTTTTTTGGTAAAATTAATTGAAAAATATAGATAAAACCTAGCCTCATAGATTTTTTTCACACCAAAAATTATTGCAGATTTGGATTCAGCACATCAACAAACCTCAATGTTCTAAAAATCATCGAAGAAAAACAAAATTTTTTTTTTCAGTCCTGAGTGTGCTCAAAAATTTTAAAGCCACATAATTATTACGTTCGGGTTTGAAGCTCTGTACAACCTCTTCAGTTTACCCGATATCGACGTTCTTGGACTTGCTAAAAAGAGGGGAGTTTCTTCTTTCCATACATATGAGTATAAACAGCTATTGTATTTTCTAAAAGTTCTGTGTAAAAAAATATGATTACAAATAAAAACAAAATTGAGATTTTTTACGGGTAACATTAGTCCTAAAACCATAGAAACACGACAATTAAAGAAAACAAGGTAGATTAACAACCCTTATCGATTACCCAATTTTGGTTTGAATCTTTCAAAGTTATGTGCAATTTTTTGAATCTTTGAAAAAAATTTGAAGGGTGTAAACACTTCGCGAAATTTTTGTCAACCTTTTTTTTTTATATGTATGGAAAGAAGAAACCTCTCTATTTCTAACGAATCCAAGAAAATTTAAATTGGATTAAGTTAAGACGAGATTCAGAGCTTGAACGCCCTCTAAACTGAAAAAAAAAACTTTTTTTAGTTTTCCATGATATTTTTAACAAAAAGATTTTTTGGTGCGCTGAATCAAAATCTGTCATGATGTTTGGTGATAAAAAATCTATAAGGCTAGTTTGCCCAATAGTCAAAACTTTTTTTAAATTTATTTCACAATTTTTTAAAGCTTGTATTTTTACTTTAATATATACTGAAAAACAAATTTTTTGGTGGAAAAACCAAGTCGATGCAATTTCCCAAACTCGAAATGTTATCTTCCCTTTTAATTTTTAAAATCGACAAAAAGAGAAATTACCTAGAAAAAATAAAATCTTTAATATGTTTAATACATAAAATTTTAATTTCCCCAAAAATTATTTATTTTTCTGACTTTTTCAGTTTTGACACTTCACTTCAATCCTCAGTTCGGATCGGTGTATCCTCGATTAGGGGATCCCAATAGCAATCTTCCTGAGTATATTGATTTTTTGTGCTCAATTATAAATCATCTCATGAGCAACTTAATAATATTATTTAAAAAAATTATGCTTTTGTTCTTCATGTTGCAAAAAAAATAATTATTTTTGCAACTTGTTCATATTTTATTTGGCTACATTTTACTGCCAGGAAGATGTAGATGATTTTAGGCCTCACATGCAAGTGACATTTTCTTGCAACCTATTATTGACTTCACAACAATATTTACAAGACTTGTTTTGTACTAGTAGTTATAGAATGTACACTTGTTTTCTCAAAGAAAATGTTTACTATAAAAAAAATATATAAAAAAAATCTCGGCAATTCGAATTTTTTCGGACCCTTTATTTTAGTCGCATTCGAAGAAAAACTTAAAAATTTTTTGTATTTTATTGTTAACAGAGTGCAAAAAAACAGTATGGCTCTAAGTGGAACAGATTTTTGTAAAAGTGTACTGTACCTAAGTGTTAAAAAATCATACTTTTCAGGACAACAGTTTTCTGAATGAGATAGATTTCCTGTGATTACATTACTATCCTTCGTATTTGATATTACAAAGTATATAATACAAAATTATAGTATGTAGTAATTATGCAACCAATAATTTAAAAAAAAAAATTAGTATCATCTTGAGATTTTTCTTCCAAAATGTAAATGTTAATAAATAAATGAATATTCTTATATATATATATATATATATATATATATATATATATATATATATATATATACACACACACACACACACACACACACACACACACATATATATATATATATATATATATATATATATATATATATATATATATATATATATATATATATATATATCATATTGTCCAGAAGAGCTTAGAGTACATTTTAGAATGATTAAAAAAAAAATGCATTGAATTTTGATAGTTTCGATCAACACTTATAAATATATTTTTTAATGGATGTTTTTGTTAAAATAAGTGAATAGGTTCATGCCAAAAAAGAAACCTCACTTGAGTTTCTGTTATATTAAACATATTGTTCTTTGACATAAATAAATTATGTGAATTATTGCGATGTAAGATTCTTAATTTTTTTTTCTATTAATTCATATTTGTCTAAAAAGAAGCTGTGGTAAATACAATTCCCGGATAATAGGCATATGTTGTGAGTAGGATATTGCTTAGGTCATCATTATTCTAAATGACAGTGATGACTTGATCAGAACAAGACAACCGCCTTTTCGAATAAAATGAGACGTGAATAGCTCGTTTTTACTGCCGCTCACTGTTTTTATTTCACTTTTCTCGCACCGGACGGGATGTGAACTCTTTTATTTTATATTAAAAATGTATTTCTTAGCTGACCGAATATAATGCTGTCATGCCATATAAAAAAAATCTTAGTGTATGTATTTTTTTAAAAACTATATTCCCTCCTTACATATGAAAATTTTGGATGAATTTTGATGAGGTAGTATTGTAAAATGGCGCAATTTAGTTAAATTTAATTTACATGCTTGTGAAGCATTAATATTAATATAAACTGGTGACTAGGATTTGATTTGAAAATTTTATTCCAATAGCACTATATAAAATAACTGTTTTGTTTGAAGATCACCAGTTTTATTTAAAAAATTTAGATTACCGGTAAATATCAAATATATTTTAATTAATATTATGTTGTCATCCTTAGTTGTGATTTTGCTGGTGATATTGATTAATTAAATATTAATTCCTCGTTTTAGTGACAATGTCATTGCAGAAAATGATCACCCCTTCAATGGACGAACGTATTTGCCTACACTAAAAACTTCAGTTACATTCATTTTTTCCTGTAAAATACTTATTAATATTAAATAATATAACATTTAAACAATAAGGGTTATGTAAAATAAATGTCTTACCTTTAATGTATTATCCTATTTGTGGCTGTAAATGCAAACTCCATGGCTCCCATGATGTCAACAAGTCTAGAACGACGAATATATTGGAGAACATTCGAGCATCAAATGTTGGCATTTTTATAGAATTGAATGTGACCATTAACTTCGTTCCGTACTCTTCTCGATTTTTTCTTTTTTAGGAGTAAAGGTGTTGTAGTTGTATTAGCGATATGTGGAATTAATTCTGTCTAACCGCCATCTTGTCGGGGGTGGGAAGTGTTGCCAACCAGTTGTGGGAATTCTTCGTGATGTGTGGCACACCTGTCTGAGGGCAATATCCATTGTTCTCTGACACATGTAGACCGATAGTCTATTATTATTAATATATTATTGTATTATAAATTCGAATGCTGGTCAACATGATGAACATTACTTTTGTTGATTAATTTTGTAAAATTTGCTCGTGAAAACCTAACATTTATTTTAATAATACCTCTTTTTTCTTGATATGTAAATAAATATTAAAAATAAAAACGTTGGGGTCAGTTATAAGGTTATTTGATCAGTGACTGGGAGTTCGAAAGAGTGGCACTATTAATGACTACTATTCCACCAGAGAGTAGGTAGGCCCAAGCCCTAGGTACCCATAGCCCATTGGTCTGTTTTTTGCTTCCTCCCCTTCATTTTTGTCCCTAGGGTTGTTTTCTCTACCTTCTGGATTTTTTGTTCCTGACAGGTGGTCTTTAGGAACTAGGAACAGAAATGAATTTCCTTGCAAAACTTTAGTATTCAAAAATATAATATCTTTAAAAGTTTTTACAGTAAACTTCTCTAGAACACTTGAAGAAATAATTTTCTAAAGTTATAATTGAATTCATATTGCTAAAGGCACTAAAATTTTGAAAGAGGGATTCTAATATTTATAACTATATCTACCTATCTCTAAGCTTCTTTGTTAATTTTCTTTTTGTTGCCAAATGTAGCTATCTATGTCTCCACTATCTATTTACTCCAATTAGTGTTACATTTAAATTATTTTCTTTCATCTACTTTTAAACGAACTCTACTAAATATGCTTTTCCCCCTCCCCCTGCAAAAGTTGTATGTTACCCCAACAAAGGCTGGAAGGCTGAGTTCTCCTTCACCAGTTTATTTTGAACATAGTGGTAAAGTCAAGATTTAGATGGATCTAGTTAGATTTAATTTTAAAATTTAAGGTCGATCCTCCCCACTTCCCCCACCAAAAAAAAAATAAAGTAATTAATTTTTTAGTGTTTTCACAAACTGGTGAATTCTAATTGGATATAAATATATATTTTATTATTAGTTAGTAAATGAACCTATTCACATATTATCGTTCTTTTTATTTGTTGTACATATTATTCTAGATTTGTTAAACATTAAAAAACATATTTTTTAATTAGTTATAAATATCACAATGCGTTGATGAACCACTAATTAAAGACTCTACACTAATGCAATTATTTAAAACACTGTAGAAGCAGCTGAATTTATTTTATGAAAGTACATTTTTTATCTCTTTGTTATCACTATTATATTTGTTTTACTAATGATCATTTTTTTTAGGTTTCAGCAGATGACGATCTACCCGCAGTCCTCTGTGAAACATGTCTCGACAAATTGGAGATGTTTCTCGAATTCAGAATGTGTGCATCCAATTCAGAAAGAGCCTTAAGACAGTTCCTCCTCTCACCACAAGTTATTCCACAAGACGCAGATGTAAGCCACATTTATATTTAGTTAATTTTTGTTATTATTATATTTAATTAGTTTTTTTAAATATAATAACTTATAACCTGTCTATGCTCTTCTTGTCCTATATCCTTACATTTCTCTGAAAATAAAATATCCCAATGTACAGGTATATCCTCTTTCTTCAAGTTGAGGGTTTGCTTGTTACTGATTTTTTTTATTTTTTTATTGGTGGTTATAAGATAAATTTGTAGTTTCATTATTATAACTATTGTAATTTCTTTTTCAATATTATTTCCAAAGACAGTTATTTTTAATAAGTTTTCTTCCTGTTTTTGTCACAGGATCTATTAAAACAAATTCACTACTCGACCCTTGACAAAGGAACTGTTGTCGAGGAGATGGTGGTAGGAAAAGAAGAAACCGTCATGGGAGGTGGGTCTGACTCTGAGGAGAGTTTAGTCATCAAGACTGAGAATGATGACGAACCAGGTTCTCCGTCCCGGCTACATCAAGAATTCATCAACAATGTAGTGGAAATCAACTCTAACAGAGCGTAAGTTGTAGTAATTGTATTATGAAGCATATGCTGCACCGCTTGCATGAAGAGCTTTACTTAAATTATTTATTCATCCAATGAACCAAATTTGTTAAGTCTGGATTCTTGCTAATTATCGGATTTAGTATAAATATAAAGGATCTTCTGTAAGATGGGTTATTTAAATCTCTTTTAGTTCTGCTTATTGTTTGTTTTGTCTTACTAATATGCATGTATGCATCATTTATTTTGAACCACGGGTGATCTTCATTACTGGTAAATAAATGACTTATGTGCAAGCCAAGCAGGTATTAATTGTCACCAATTAAAAATGATACAATGTTTTCAGTCAAATTGTAATTTTTTTGATACATTTCTTGTATAATACTGTTTCATTAGCATTACTTATTAATAAATTTTCTAGTATTTTTTAAATGTATTTTAAACTTTAGGGTCTCCAATATTTAAATGGGTTTTGGTCTAACTTTTTTTTTTTTTTTTTTTTTGCAATGTTATAATTTTATTTATTTCCAGTTCCTCTCATTATAATTTTTCGAGTTAACATTTATTTTTATTTCTTAAATTTAATGTTTTAATTATTTTTTACATGTTAAATAGCTCAAGCATTTGCTAGGTGTTTAGTTAACTGTTAAATTAGTTGACATCCGCATGATGCTATAGAAGTTTCAATCTAATTAGGGATTGATAAAATATTTGCCACTTCTATAAATTTGTTTTATTGAAAACTAGTTTCGAATGTTATGCATTCATCCTCAGTTCTAGGTCTGGTTTCTTCTCCCACTGAACTAACAATGTTAGTTCAATTAGTTAAAATTAAATTTGTTAGTTCAATGAGAGAAGAAACCAGTACAAACTTTTCTGTTTGATATAATCCATTTAAACCTTGAACTGAGGATGAATGTATAACATTCGAAACTAGTTTTCAATAAAACAAATTTATAGAAGTGGCAAATAATTTATCAATCCCTAACCGTTAAATTGTCTGAAAATTTTGTGTTTAATCATTTCATTTTCTGTTTGACGTCACGTCATGTTCCTGCCAGTAACGATAAAAACTGCAATAAATAAAGTCTTCAGATTTAGGCACTCTTGTTTAAAATTACGATGAAGCCAATAATTTTTCTTTCTAGTTCTTCTCATCCTCATCTAGCTGATCCTTGAACCTGACCTGTCCTACGTTTGTGATAATATGGAAGTCCTTGTGGATATTCATTTTAGAAGCAGTATCAATTTTTCTATGATTTTAGATTTGTTATGATCTTTGAATTTAATTTTTTTAAGTAAACAAGTATAGCCAATATTTTAGATGTAATATATATACTTTTTAAGACATTTTTATATTATATTCTTGTTCTTTCATTCTTTTCTTAATATAATTTCTAATGATGCCAATTTAGTATACTCCAGTTTAATTTTTATCAATCTTACTTTTTAGCCCTTTGTTGACTTAGGTTGCTTTAAATTTAAAAATTGGTTAAATAATTTAAATTATTACCAGTAAAGTGTACTGCCAATCTGTGAAGGGATTCCTGAGGTATAGAATAGTTCATTCATTTTTCTTTTAACATCAAATTTTACTTTGTTGATTAGGGTAATTTGGTATTTTCCAAAATAGAAAAAAAAAATCTGAAAAAGTTAATTTTCATATGCTAATGTGGTAAATTGTCATTTTACATGTTTACAACTTAAGGATCTTTGGAAAGTAATATAAAATAATGTAATCAATTTATGTATTCATTTTGATGTTGTTAATGGGGTGATAATTGATTGCTTACAAATATAAAAAAAATCATTTAAAATATTAGAAAAAAAATAATAAAATAAAATAAATAAATAAAAATAAAATGGTTTCTTTAAATTTAACAATGATTTTTTTAGAATAATCTTAGGAATTCCAATGGGTGGTATAATGAATTTAAATTTAATTAGAATAGCAATGAATAAATCATGAATTTAAATAATAAAGAGAACAGGAGTTGTCCACAAAATATTGATGAAATGTATTGATAAAATTGTTTGCATTATTAAAATGTTCTTGTATGAGATCTTTTTAATGTATTAAATGGATTTAACAACAATTAAAATTTACTATAGGAGAAAAAAAAAATACAATCAGGTTTTTGAATATAAATATTATAAAAAGAAAGAATAAAAAAAAATGTGGAATGGACGACAATAAAGGAAAGCACTAGCAATATTGTTTTCTATTTACTATGTATTAGCAACTATTTATCCCATCACCTGATACAAATAGAAAATGGCGTGGTAAAAAATTATGAGTTTGGATGTAGATCATACATTCGGAGTTGCAATGTTGATCTGTATCACCCTATTTTTTTTATCTTTAGGTTTTTGAATTACCTACACTATGGTAGCAAATTAGATGTATCCACAAAAAACAAACAAAAACAAGCAGGTGTCTAAGTAAAAATATTTTTCTGAGCTTTCCCAATTTTACTCAAACATATTAAGATCCTTTATGAGAAAACTATTAAATTATAAAATACCGTGCTAATAAAACCGACGATATAAAAAATACTATATTTTTTTTTCATGTTTTCATATAAAATCATTAAAGAGAGTAAGTTATATGAGCACGTAACTATAAAATACTCTTAGGGATGATCAATGAGTCAAGAGGTAGTCAGTTCTGAAAAATTCTGAAACTAAAAAAATGTATTGCCTTTTCCCTTTTGGCCTCAGAGAAATCAAGTTTGGTTTAAGCTAACCTTACCTGAGTCCGGTTAAGAAATGTTAAAGTACACTTAATATGAAACTAATACTAACACTTGATATGGCCACCGTCCCTAAAACAGTTTAAACTACCAACCTATTAGATTTGTATTACAGAGTAATTAAAATTTATTAAACGCATGTTTTGATATTCAGCTTCCTATAAAATGTAATTTTGTTAAATAATACTTTTTTTGGAAGCCGTGATAAGTCTATTATCGTTTCTTAAAGGCTAATTAAAAAAAAAAAATATTTTGGGTATTTTATCTGTTTACTATTTATCACCTATATATAATTACATTCTTTACATGAGAACATTTTTATCAAATTAAGATTCTATTCAATATTATTAAAACTGGTCCTGGAATGATTTATTCAATATAATTTGTCTATTCTCATTATCATTGAAATCGTGTTCTGCAGTATTCTTTAATGTACAACTTATGTTCTGGTGTTGTTTCTATCTTTTCATTCTTTTCAGCATATTTACTTTTATCCTGAATTTTTATATTAAAAATTAAATGTAAAAGATGTGTTGAGAATCTGTTTAACTGATAAAAATGTTCTTATACATTACTCTTATAGCCTATTACTTTTCAAGTGGTTTACTGTCCAGCTTCGGTAACAATCAAGCTTGCGCACTAGCTAACACCTGCTGTCTCAGACCTTTCATATAGTAGTTATTGCCTAGAAGCACAGAGTTAGGCGTTGGGAAGCGGTGTATTTGTTGCTGTATGTTTTGTGTATTAATTGTTGTATGTTCTATACTGGATGTTATGCTAGGGGTGAAGCGAACAGCCTTCTTCGCTCACTGATGTCAGCTAACACAAATTCTAGTTTAGACGAATCTGTGTCGCCATTCTCGCCCAGGCTCCTTGACAATGGACGTTCTGTGATCCTGATGCGCGAAGAAGTTCTCTGGCCACCTAATGAAGTACTTGCCAATAGAACAAATATACAGCAGCCCAAGCAGCAATCGGTGAGTGATAACATTTTATAGAAAAAATTAAGAACATAATGCTTTTATTAGTACTGATTATGTATGGTTATAGGATACTTTTAATTATATTCATGATGTTAGTTTTGATGCTATATAGTAACAGGAAATATAGTTTCATTCATCTCTATTGTGGACAGCAACAGGTAGTTTTTATTGTATGCTATTGGAAGGGGTAAGGGGAGAAATTGTGTATTTGAAATTCGTCTGCCACAAGCTGAAACTGCGTAACTCAAATTTTAACTTTTCTGTTCAGGGAAAAAAATGTTTAAAAAATCTAATGTTCATATTATTGAGTAATGTTTCTTTAAAATATTAAGTACCAGCAAGTAATATATTATCGAGAAAAAAATAAACAATTAATTGTTGTGTTTAAAATTTAGGCAAAAATAAAATAATCCTAAATCGAGCTACTTTGTACTTACATGATTTCACTTTGAGACCTATGTTTCATTAGTAGTTTAGACTTTATTGCTATAACTAAAAAAACTGAATTGAAAGGTTATATTTGTTAAAAAATTGACCGTGGATAGTTCATCTATATACTGCAAACAATTTTTCAAATTAATTTATAGTTTAATGATGTTGCATTATTTATGTAGGTACTTATTTATTGAAAGTTTTTTACAGATACTTTTTATTTTTTTATCATAGACGAGTCTTGTGTCGACAATATAATATATCTTGTCTAAATGAAAATGTTTTATCTAAGAAAGTTGAAAGTTTTGATGCTATTTTTATTTAATATCCTTTTTGAAAGTTTCTATTTACTTTTTGCTAAGTTGTGTTCTATATAAGGTGGGTGATAATGTTATCATATATCTTTCAACCATCCATGCTTTCCGTCAACCAGCTGATTGCTGAGCCTTTATTTAGATTCTTTTCAGTTAATCAATAATATTGTTAATTTTTTCTTTGATAAATTTTAGTTGTGTCATGGTGCGATCTTAATAAGTTGAAAGTTTATAATTCAGTTTCTGTTATTGTTAATTTATTTAAGTGGAATCCTATTTATTAATTCCTTGATGGTTCTTATCCTGGTAATTTGATCATGGTTACTATGGTCTTCAATTTGAATCAGAATTTCCATGACATTAACAAAAGTAGAATCATCCCAAACATGATGATGTGAAACAGATGAATTGCTAGGCATTGCTTATTATCAGCGCGTACCTATGCATTAATTTAAATTTTTGATAATTTTATATGCAATTAGAACTAAATTATTCTGCTAGCTTTTTGTCTGATTTTTCTTTAAGGATTTCAATTAATGTAGATTGTGAAAGACCTATTGAATTTAGAGTAATATAATATTCCTTGAGAATAAAAGAAATTTTTGACTAGATTGTTTTTCTACATTGCACATTTTTATTCTAGTAGATGTTGCGTAGCCTGTGCTGCGCAAGAAGGGGCAATCTGCATTTTGCACATGTGTTGCTGAGATTCTTACCGTTATTATTTCTTACTTTTCCATATAATTTGTTGTTCCTGGCTTTATTCTTTTATATTGTATCATTTTAACAGTTTAGTTTGCAGGTTGGCCCATTCAGCTTGTCGTTAGGATGTAAAAAAAAAACAGATTGGCCCTTCTTGCGTAACAAGTTTACGTTCTGGCAAACTCTGCTTATTTTTTAAAGAGAAAATTTAGCATGTCTAAGCAGGATTTAAGCATGGTTCATATAGATTAAAAATCCATCTGTAGTTCAACTAAGCCTATTAGATTATGCTAGTGAATTATTATGATTAATAATAGAATGGCGAAAGTGGTGACGAGAGCCGAGGAGGAAGCGGCGGTGGTAGGAGGAAGCAGAGCTGCCCATTGAAGAGCGGTATCGATCCGCCACCGGGATACAGATCAGCTGAAGCTATCAGTCGGCTTCTTGAGGCCGCCCACTATGCTGGTGGGGGTACTGAGAGTGGGAACAGTGGAGGTGAGAGCGCAGGCGAGGACAGTTCTTCCAACTGGAGTAATGAATCCATCATGAAGGCCAATAGAGTTGTAAGTATTTTATTAAAATAAATTATTTTCGACCAAAAATATTTAAATTATAGAAACAGTGTTTCACTACTTTCAGTAACTTGAAATTATTTTTAGCATTTCTAGGTTAAAAAAAAAAAATCTTTAGCCTTTTGGTTTCCAATATTAATCGTTGTTTATTTTTCAAAATTTTTATGCTATAAAGTAATTTAAAAAAAATTATTGAAAACAAATTAATTTTTTTTTAAAACCTGTTGTTAAAAAAATATTGCTTTAGTTAAGATGTCAGCAATTTTAACAATTTATAACATATTTATACTCCACTTTTTTAAAACTTCTTTATTCTAAACCACTTTGCCCATTCTTAAGCCTGTCGTCTATTAACCAAAAACATTATTGAACATTAATTTATCTATTCCAAACAATTTAAAATAAATTATAACTTTTTGCATTAATTGCGAAAATGTAAAAACAAGAGTCATTGAAAAACAGACGGCTTTTGATTGGTCGGGTGTGTGAGTTGAGAAAAAGTGATACACACCTCGAAAAATTATTATTCAATGAAATTTTCATTGTTAGAAGGCACTACTAGAAGCCAAAATTTAAGCTCCAAACATGTTCCAATGACAATTACAAGCCCTGCAATTAAATGCCCAAAAATTAACATATTCCAAGATTTTTAATTTTTTCTGCAAAAAGTTGTTGACTGATTTCAATTGTCTAAACTTAATTTTTTTTTCGTCTTTATAAGCGCTATTACGTACTATTTTTTATTTTGCATACAAACAAAAATCTCATCTCACACCTGTGGTGGTTAAGCCCCGTCTCTCCCAGTCATGCCTTCCAATCCACTCTCCTCGTATCACCATCAGGATTTAATGGTTAACAAATATTATTTTTAGTAACTGTTATAGTTTAATTTTTCATTTTAATTCTCTACATCTTTTAGAATAGCAGTATACTTTTCATAGAATCCCAAAATTTTGTTTATAATAATATAAAAAATGATTTATGTTGTAGGTTGAAAGGTCAAATAATAATTTTTTTAGCCTTGAAATAGCAACAACTTGTTGTCTAGGGTCTCTATATTTTTTTTCCTCTCAATTCATAAAATAATTTTGTTTTACATCGAATCTTTCAGGTTGTAATTTATCTCTGAGTTATCTCTTCTTTTTCTTATTTTGCTTAACTAAAAAAGATTGTGTCAAGTTAGTAATATTAATGTATATGAATTATCAAGAGCCGAATGTGCATGATTAATCATAGTAGTTCGTAATTTTAAATTAATGAAAATTCTTATTTATTTTTATAATTATAATTCTTATAACTATTTTATTACAGGCTGTGATTTTGGATCTTGCGAATATGTTTATATGATTTTTTTTTAAAGGTTACTAAAAGGGTCGACCTCTCTTGCTCTAACTGTGGCACACGAACTACTACCATCTGGAGGAGAAACCCAACAGGCGAGATGGTCTGCAATGCCTGTGGCCTCTATTACAAACTTCACAATGTCAACAGACCTGCAAATATGAGGCGTGACACAATTCATACACGACGACGAAGACCAAAATCAGCTTCTTCCTCACCCATGCCAATCATCAAACAAGAAGCTGCCAGCAGTTAGTATGGATTGTAGCATTTTAAAATTTAATTTCGCTTGCCATCCCATACTGCTTGCCACATATCTTTTTTTTTTCATATGGACATCTTTGGATCTGCTTGATGTTTTCTTTTAATAAATAACTTATTTTATATGAAATATATTATTTATTATATTAGCCAATAGTAAAAAAGTTTTCATTTAAAATATTTCATAATTACTTGTATTGATATTCAGCTTGATATATCTTCTTACTGAAAAAAAAAGCTTATTAAAATGTTTGCTATAATGCTTATAGCATGTCTTTGCTTAGCTTAGATTTATATCTTATATAAAACTAATTTTCTTAATGATTGCTTGATCTTTTTTGCGATAGTTTAACGTATTGCTAAAGCTTCAGTTTTTTTCAAACAGGTCTTGTAAATACGTTCTGCCTTTCTCATTAATTTCAATACAGGTTTTTAATTAAATATAATAATAAACAACTGATAATCAAATCTATAATTTGTTTTCTATCGAATTTTAGTGTCACTATGGTTAAATTACTTTATTTATGCTTTGATGTATTATTTATTGTTATTTTAACTTATGATCGGTTAACAAGTTGACATGTAAACTGAGCTAGTTCTATTACTTCTTTTAGTTATCTGGTAGAGGTAAAGAAAGGAATCACAGTAATAATAATTAAATATTGTCATTAGCTATTATATCTCCTTATGGGGCACATACTTTTCTTATATTAGAGATATTATTATATATATCGTTCTTTGTTCATATTTATAAGATTGATTATTTAATGTTAATTTTTTTTTTTCAATTATGGGTAATACTGTAGAATGCTCCTTACCTGTTCGGACAAAAATGGCTACGCAGCAATCGTTCCTTCTTGCAGGCTCCTATTGATGTATTTTTGTAATAATATTATCTTTCTTTTATCACAGTGAAACTAAACAAGTCTAGCCCCTGCCACAGGAATATAGCCTTTTTGTAATGCTGCCGTTTGTTGCTGAGGATGCGTTGATATAGAAGTATCACAATTGTTATCTCTATTGTTGTTCGACCTCTGAATTGGACCCTCTTGGGGGGGGGGGGGGTGTCTTTATTTTTTGAGCAAGCGTGTGGTTTATTTAAAAAATATAATTTACGAATATTGTTTTTGGTATTATTATAGATTTTGGTAATTTTTATATCTTTAGGTAGAAAGCTTTCTCCTGCACAAGCCGGTCCATCAAGGGATAAAGAAAACCCCTATGGGGGTCCTAGTCAGCAAATGTTTGACAGGTAACAATTGTGCTTATTTAATTTAAATAAAACAATCCCTAATACATACATCAAAACGTAAAAATATCATAATTGGAATAAATATTAGAAAAAATAGATCAAATTGAATAAACGGACAAAATATAAAGCAGTGTTACACTATGAAAGAGACATAAACAGATAACTAAATTCAATATTGATGAGAAAAGGGATTGGAAAAAAGATTTTTCAGAAATCACGTTTCAAAGAAAGGGAATGGAGCATGTTTAATATACCAATACATAATTGTCCTGCATGTTTATTATAGTAACACATAACTGTCTAAGGTTACTGTTTTTCCGGCAGCTAACACCAATCTGTATATTAGGATTTTAGGCATAGGCTTTCACAGTAAATTGCCACTTTTTTTTTTAGTAAATTATCTATAGTATTTTCTTTTAAAATAATAATAAAGACTGTATTGTATATTATATTATATTGTTTAGATTTAATTTAGTATATAAGTGAATTATTTGGGTAATTGATAAGCTTACAATAAGAACCAGTGTTGCCTTAATCAGAGCCAGTCCCGACGAGTGGGAGCAGCGGCGCTGGTAGTGGTGGTGAAGACTGCTGTGATGATATGTTAGCCGCCCTCCGTCGACAGATCCAACCATTCGTCATTCCAGGTGCCAACCAGGACAAACCACTCAACCTGGTTTCTCACTAGCTGACGTCCGTTGGCTACACACCCATCCAGGCTGTGCGATATACTTCTTTGTTCACTATTAGCACTTTGTATCATTATATAAATAGAGGTATACTAACATTTATAAAAGAGAATGAAAAAAAACAAAAAAATTGTCTGATAGCTTCATACAAGTGTAGAATCTCCCACATCTTGGGCTTATTAGGCTCGGTTAAGTACTTACATATCTCTTGCTTCCTGATTTGTAACTGCAATGCTAAGATTTTAATGTTGTCTAATTTTATTTATTTCTTGTTTTAATGGAGCCCATTATTACTGTACATTTTGAGAATCTTTGTGTACAATGCATTTACTATTGCTAGGACTAAAAGATAACACAACACAAAGAAACTGTTTAAAAGAAAAGCGTACGTCCAAGTGTCTGGTTGTGTTTATATTTATTTAGTTGTTAGTGTCTACTAGGGCTGGACCCGTCGATGAAGGTACATTTATTACCTTTTCCAATATAAAATAATATTTTTTCACGAGATATCATTTGTAAAAAGAAAAAACAAACTAATAAACTTAAATTGTTGAAGTTTCCCAATATAAATTAATATTATTGTCTTGTTTTGTCTTTAATTTTCATTTGTAGGTTTAAGAGTAAGTTGTAACAACTTAATTTTTTATATGACTTTTGACTAACTTTTATATTGTTATACTTATGTGGTGTTGTTCTCATTTCTATCATAAGTTTTTTTTGTAAATTAAGTTTATGCCAAATTGGAAGCAATTATGAATATTTTTTGCTTTTGTTCATTTGAGAGAGTTTTACTGTTTGTGCTCTGAAGTTGCTGATAGGAAATGGAACCCCACTTCTTGTGTTTTTGATCTATTTTATTAAACCACTAGGATCTGAACCGACATGTGCCTGTCTTACTAGTAGTTTTTGGATCTGTAAATATGATGTATGTATATTAAATAATTATGGGAATATAGACTCGGAAGAAGTTCGGTCGCTCATATTACACTCATCTTAATACTCATTGGCAATAATTGTATTAGGCTCAGATAGGCTGATAAATTTTACATATATTTTTAATATGAATGGTTGAAAGTTGGGAAAAAAAAAAAAAAAAAATCAAATATGTGTGTGAAATTTTTAATGATTCCAATTAATGAGGTTTTTTTTTCTTCGATATTTTGTTTTGTTATAGTAAAAATTATGGAATGTCTGTTCAATTTTGCATTTGATTTTTAGCTTTTTTTTTTTTTACTAACTCTTGATACTAATTAATTAGCTATTATTTTTGTAAGGAGTTGCAATTTTTAAACATTTTTGTTGGTTTCTATTTTTTGTTGTGATCATGTGACAAATTGATATTAGGAAGATGACTGTTATAACTGTTCCTATCTCTTGATTTCTTCTCCGGAACCTAATTTAATTCTCCTCAAATAATTGATAAAAAGATTTCTCTTACTACATCAGTATTCAGAGACATAACCGAGTAGTTGCTAAGTTACGCTCCGTCTTTTTTATGATCAGTATTTATTTGTGATCTATTGTGTATCTTTATATTATTAATAGCTCGTAGTGTTTTCACTTTAGACGGTGATTACTCTAACTCTCTTCCCTTTTATTATTTTATTTATGCTTAATATATATTTTTTTTTTTTTATAATTTACCTTTGTACATAACAATATCTAATTGTAAATTTCTATTGTAATTTATAGTTTAATTTTGAGTAGTTTTTCAGTGTTTAGTATTTTTTGTTATTGTTCCATGACAAATGAATCTCAGTATTAGGCATTTTCCTCTCTCTTTTGTGACTTTTCCTGATTATTATTTATTATGACTATTTACTGTCTCTGTAGAATAAATGAATCTGCAGTAATATGAAATATTGTGTTCTTTTGGACGCTTACCGATGTTTATTATTAGTTGTCATAATTTTGTATAAATTGTTTTGTATTTATCTATTGAATATTAATTCGATATCATTTACAGTTTTTTCTTGCAACTTAGGTCAGCCATTTTCGACATTTCCATTTCGATTTGGTAAATCATATTGATTTTGTATAATATTGTTACGCTCCATTCACTGAGGATTGTATTTTGTCCAGATTGTGCATGGATTATGAGATTTATTTTCCACTGCTTGTTGTATAATGACGTAATGGGATTTGGAAAATGGCTGCCCTCGGCAGGATTTCCTTCTACTTCTGTGCCATTCTTCCTCATATCTCTATCTCTTATATCACATGTGAAATACTCTTAGTAATTATAGTTTGTTTTAATTTTAAGACATTTTGTATTTGTATGGATATAGTCCATAATCTTATTAGTTAACTTTAGTTAAATGATTTCTTTTGTTTGTCTTTTTTTAATTATAAAAATGATAATTTGGTATTATATTAAGTATTAATAACTAATACTCATATTAGTTTTAGGTTTACTTTTTTATATGTTTGATGAATTACTATGAACTTTTTTTTCAACAGTATTTATTTTGCTTTTATTTGTTACTAAGGATTCAGTTGTCAGTCTCGTTTATTAATTGTGAATGAAGTGATCTGTTACTGAATAAACAAATTTAAGAACTGATTTTATTTGGTTTTACTTATTTCTCCACTTCATCTTTCTCTACTCAATCCTCTTCTTTTTTTTTCAATCCCATTCTAATAGTAGGTCAATTAAACTATAGATATTTCATTTCCTCAAAGTAAAAAATACTTCATCGATCGAGTTCTAAGAGTTTAACGACTAGAAATGGGTTGTAAAGTAGCGATTAGTTGTTTTTAACGATTATTTTCCACTATCACTTGCCAAACAATGGCTATTTAGGTAAAAAAAAAAATTTTCTTTATTAACTTCTGTTATATTAAGAGAAATACAGGGGGAATTGGCTTAATATATAATAACTAGATTCCGCTTCCTAGAATAGCCTTCTAACGTATGCATTGTGATGTCTATCCACAAAATCCGAAATATTGCTTGGAGTGTTTTATCGAAAAACATTGTAGATAAATAATGTTAAAATTATAAAATATAATATGTTTGAACTATTTAAAAAAAAAAAATTATCCTTCAAAAACCATATTATTACAATTATAAAAAGTGATAGTAACAGTTTTAAAATGTTTATTAATAAACAAAATATCTTATAAATAATATATATTTTTGTTTCAATATCCAAATGTTACTAAATTTTTTAGTATATGTATACTAATACTAAACTATACTAATTTTTTATTATATGTATACCTATAACATAGTAAAACAATGATAGTAAAAGTTCATTAACCAAATAAGCAATAATGAAAGTCAACATAGACAAGATAATGTTGTATTATTTTAAAAAATAGTAAAGCCATAAAAAAAAAACAAAAAAAAAATTAAATAAAAACAAATTCCACAGACAAAGAGCATTATGCTATTCATCGGGACCAATGCAGTCCCTTTCTAAGGAAATAACAGATATGCGGTCCTCTGGGTTAGAGAGAAGGTAAAAGTAGATAAAACAGTGCACGAACCCAGGACCCTTGCAAGTTAGCTTGAGGTCCTATGGACCGCTTTGGGGCCGAATATGTTAAAAATGCTGAAATATTAAGCTAACAGTTAATTACCAAGAAATATAATCAAATACAAAAGAAAAGCATGAGAGTGAGCCAATAATTATTAAGTGAACAGTTTCTTTGCTTTAAGAAGATTAATAAAACATTAAAAAAATCTTTCAGTTTAAAAAATAAATAAATACAAATAATGTAAAAGTGATAACTGGTTCTTTCTTTCTAAGTTTGAACCAAATATTATGTAATTAACTGCTATAAGAGTAATGGTCCATGCATCTATCTATCTATTTCTATCTAGATGCCTACTATCTATCTTTCTATTTCTATCCATACGTCACTCAATTCTTATATTTTAGCATCCTTGATTTATTAGTTGTTTTCAAAAAATGTTCTACTTTCATTTAGAAATATGTTGACATCACATTGGAGACATAAGATACAACAAATTTTGAGAAAAAAATCTTCCCTTAAGGTATTGATACAGCCTAATTACTATTTGTTGTAAGATAATACCTCATTTTGTATTATTTTAGATTGAACTCTTTCTATGATTTGGTATTCCTATTTTATAAAAAATGACCCCATGATGAATTATCAAATTCAGTTTGAAAAAAAAATAAGAAAATGTTTACTCTTATTTTAATTAAAAAATACCAAAAATGGTGTATTTATATAAAATATTTCAAGTCATTTTAAATATTTTGTTCATGTTATATCTGGAGATGCGTTCACATGAGTATTTTTCACTCTCGAGAGTAATAGATACACTTTACAGAGTAAAACTCGCAAGTGTAAAGGGCTCTGAATTTGAGGGATCTGATGTCATGTCATAGTAGGTATAAAGTATCTCTCCCTCCTCTCACTGAGCAGTTTCATGCAATCAGAACAGGTTTGAATTTTTTGAGAGAACTCTCCGAGAAGAGATAGGGAATGTTCACATCTGGTGTGACGTGACATTACAACTCTCGGAGAGCTCACCCTCAAAATTTGAAAGCCCTTTACACTCACAAGTTTAAATCAAAAGTATTTCTACCACTCTCGAGAGTGAAAAACTCGCTTGTGTAAGTGCACCTTTATTCTGCAAAATTATTAGACCTGAGAGTTTGAGAAAAGAAGTAATGAAACTACTTATGTTAAAAATATATTCTTTTGAAAATATTTTTAAGAGTCATCCATAAAACACCATTAATTATTGAGTTCATGAACGTATCAACTTTATTCCTTCTTAAATAGTTGAAGAAGTAGTAAAATCAATCCTGTGTATTAATATTATTTATCCTATGTATTAGAATAATTTTAAAAAATTTGTGTACCCAATAGGATCTTTTGGATTGAAGATGATTATGAAAAAATAAAATGAAAATTAACACAAAAATAATAATTAAAAAGATGAATTTTATCTAGTACAAAAGACTCCCTCTTATCCGTAGATCTCACAAAACCAAAAAGATTACACAACAAAGTAGATAATTTTATTTAATCACCTTTATGAATGAATACTTACTAAGTGTCATTGGATATAACACCAAATTTTACCAAACTGCTGCCAAAATACCTTGGTTTGCTACACACATACGATAATATTATACCTAATATTCCTAACAATTTTTTTTTCTTTCATTTCAGCTCTAAACACATTATAATTATCACTACATAAATTACTCGTATTATATCTCTTCCTTTTTTTTTCTTTTCTCTTTGTTTGCCGTAGACCTGTTACTCTCTAATCCATCCCTTATTTCTCTTTTCGGGTGACTCTCAACCATTTTATAATTTAAAATAAAGCTTTCTCTTTTTTATACTTCGATTTTCCATTTCGGATCAGCCAATTTGAACCAAAAAATAGTATGCTATTAATTAATATGTAAATATTATATACCAAATTTGAAAAGTGTTGCATTATATACATATATATATATATATATATATATATATATATATATATATATATATATATATATATATATATATATATATATATATATAGATAAAAGAACTTTATTCTGGGACTAGGTCCCTTAAGAATAACATAAATGAACAAATAAAACAGAAACATTATCTGGCCATAAGATTACAAAATATAGATCAGTTAATTGTTACAATATTTTCAGTAAAATAAATAAGCAAATAAATAAGTTTTTTTATCGAAAAATATAATTAATTTAAAAAAACAAGAAAAAAGAAAAGAAAAACAATGAAAATTAAAAATACAAAAATAATGAATTGATTAGCAAAATTGAAGTTTGTACATTAAAAAACTTTTATTCACTTCTGATCCAGATGTTAACCCTAAACTGAAATTTCGCAATTAGAGAGCATCATTTTGGAGAGAAAGAAAGTGTTGGAAAAGGAGAGATTTGAATTAGGATAGAGAAGAAGCATGGCCGATATTAGAAAGAAAGGAATTCCAAAGGGTAGAGGAGCGGGCGAGAAAGGAGCGTTCGAATGTTTTGGTTCTCTGGGAAGGATGGTGGGTGGTGATAATTTGGTATAGAAAAGATCCGAGGAAATATTGTCTATGGTTGCAGAGGAAGAGCCACTTTAATTCTAAAGTGGTGTTCGAGGTAAAGGTGGGTCTCGAGGTGCCGAAGACAAATCTTAAAAAGCGGTTCCATGATCCGGTTCAGTCTGTCCCCGAGCACATTCGAGAGGCCCCCTTATACCACACATCCGTAGTCAAAGTGGGGAAAGATAATAGAGGACACAAGGAGTTTGCGGGTAGGCTGTGGAAGATGTCGAGAACGATGGAATAATTTAAGGGTACTTATTGACCGTCGGGAAATTTGGGCGATGGGAGGTTTCCAGGAAAGGGTTTGGTCGATAGTAATATCCAAGTTTTTAATTGAGGAGCTGAACGTAATGGGGTGATCATTTAGGATTAAAGTAGGAAAGGTGTCCTTGGATCTGAGGAGGGAATTGGAACCTATGACAATGGCCTGAGTTTTCATAGCGTTTAATCTTAATCTATTTAGGTTTGCCCAGGCACTGTTTCTATCTAGGTCTTCCTGGATACTGGCAAACTCTACTAATACCTCAGAAGGAGGAAAGGATAAATAGATTTGGAAGTCGTCGGCGTATAAGTGGTGGGAACAGTGGTGGATTGAATTAGGAAGATCATTGATATAGGTATTGAAAAGCAGTGGGAAAATAATCGAACCTTGGGCTACTCCTAAGGACAAGGTAAGGAAGGAAGATAGGGATTGATCAGGAATGGTAACTGCTTGAGTCCGATCGAAAAGAAAAGATTTAAACGATTGGATAGAGCTGTTGGAAAAGGATAGTGATTTTAATTTGGCAAAAAGGATAGAATGGTCCAGGGAATCAAAAGCTTTAGAAGTCAAGGAGTATTAATACAGTTAATTTTTTTTCGGTCCATAGCGGTATGTGTCAGTGGTGATTTTGACTAGCGCGGATTGTGTGGAGAAACTGGGACGGAAGCCGGATTGGAGAGGGTCAAGTAGTTTGGACTTTTCAAAGAAGTTTGATATTTGTGATTGGACTATTCTTTCTAGAGGTTTGGAAAGGTTAGAGAGAATGGAAATTGGGCGATAGTCTTTAGGAGATATAGGATTGAAGATTTTGTTAATAAGATGGGCTAATGCTTTTTTCCACGAGGTAGGAAATACTGAGTTTTGGAGGGAGAAATTATAAATGAAGAGAAAAACTGAAAGGATTTCTGGGAGACATAATTTTAACAATTTAACAGGTATTCCATCAGGTCCAGTGGAATTGATGTGAGATTTCATTATGGATGAAATAAGATCGGTAGGGGAGATGTAGGAATCATAAAAATTATCGGAGTTGAATGATGGAACTAAGGAAAAGCAGGAAGGAAGAGGAGGCTGATAAAAAGTATGAATTTAATTCAACGGGTGAAACTGGGAAGACTGGTGAGGGAGAGGATTTACAAAGGAAGAGTTTGCGAAGGAGTTGCCATTTTGATTTAGCATCGGGAGCAGAGGAGAGGGCTTCATGATAATGGCTGTATTTCGCTCTCCTAACCGTTGCCTGTGTCAAATTGCAGAGTACCCTAAACGCTAGCATTGTGCGTCTAAAGCGTCAACGGGCTGCCTCACGCCTTCTTTGCATATCTTTAATTTGTTGACACATCCAAGGAACAGGCGGCCGACAGAAAGTTGAGGTTTTAAGTGGGGCATGGGTATCAAGGATGTGGATGAGATTAGAGGTGAGGGTATCTACCATGGAATCAATGGAAGAACAGGAATATATTTCATTCCACTGCAGCGTTTCAAGGTCAGGTAAAATATTCTCATGGGTGAGGGCGTCTAGGTTACGGAAAGTTACCGTTTTAGGGAGGATCGCAGGAGTTTCGATATTGTAGGATATTTGGATTAAGTCATGAGAGGACAGAAACGGGACAGGTAGTTGAGAAGAGGAAAGGAGATCACATGCTGTATCAATGACATGCAGATCTAACCAGGTGTCGGACCGACAAGTGTGATGGGTAGGAGAAAATGGGACGATGAAGAGATGGAGGGAGAAAAAGAGATTTTCAAGGTAGAGTCTGTCGTTGGAATCAGATAGGAGATTGGTATTAAAATCACCGGAAATTATTATATTGTTGTAGAGAGGAACATGATTGTAGAGAGTTTATTCAAAGGATGAGTCGAAAGGAACCAGAGGAGGGCGATACACCGTGTAGGAATGGATGTGCATTGGAGGAAATTTCAACGACAAGGAATTCAATATGAGGATGATCGGGAGGGGATGAGATATCTAGGATTCGGAATTTCAGGCTGTTATAAACATAAAGACCGACACCTCCACCAGTCCGGCCCATCCGGTCATGGCGGATAAAGAAATAATTAGGTGGGGAAACAGAAGAGAAAGGAATGTAAGGTTTTAGCCATGTTTCGGAGACTGCAATGGTATGGTAAAAGTTATGGGTAAAATACTGAAGGAATTCAGCATAATGAGCTGGTAAGGATTGGGAGTTAACGTGACAGGAGGTTAGGACACTAGACAGTATGGGAAATAAGACTGTATACAGTATTTGGCGGAAAGATGCTAATAACTATGACGATCTGTAGAATAAAATCTGAAAAAAAAGTGAATAATGAACGTAACAATTAAACAAAGAGATATATAATAAAGAAATACATGAGAAGATAAAAAACGTGCTTCTGTTAAAGTAAAAAATATAGAAAAAATAAATTCACCACGAACACAGAACTGTACTTTAGGTTTGGGGTCCATTGAGAGTTTCCAAATCCGACCAGTGGGTAGACGGGTGCCAAAACGTCAACACAAGGTACCAAGGTCTTGAGCCTCGTCCATGTACGGCAGCGCACTCTTCCGGCCGCAACCCAGACATATTTTAATTTTCCCGCCTCTCTCTTCTGACGAGCGAGCCAGTACAGACGCCTATTAGTGGGAGTCATTTCTTCCCCGAGATATATCCGGTGGGAATCGTTCTCCTGCCAGATAATATATATGTATATATTTTTTTTTTCGGTTGGCTCTTTGTAACCCTTTGTAGACCGTGAAGATCCTTGATCCTTGGCCGCGCGATGTGGTATTCTATTCACACATAGGAGACCACAACGCGATTCTCAATTTTAGGCACACGAGGTAGGGCATCACTCCTACGCCCAGCCTTTTTGTGAGTTGCCTCCAAGTAGGCTGACGGCCCTCACATACCCGGGGGGACGGGATACATTGCTTGAATTATTTAATTTGATTAAATAAAATTCATGCCAGTGCCGGGATTCGAACTATATATGACAACAATTACAACTTCACACGTGTGAAACCAAGTTCACTACGAAAACATTTCAATAAGAGTGAAATTATTGTGTGAAAGTTAATAAAACCAAAGAGCCAACCAGCAAAGCAAGTCGGGGAATTGAATTAAATGATTTGTTTCCTCGTTGAATCTATGCTCGCTATAATATTTTTATTTACTTTTCCATTCGTTTCATGTAAGTAGCATTAAGTATCATGAAAGATGAAATATATAATTAATGTGTTAAAAATAAAATAAACATAAAAGTCAAACTTAAAACTTTTCTTTTTTTAAAAAAGTTGTTTGTAAAAGGTTTGCACAAACTTTACAGTATGATGATAAATGGTGATTAGGAATGATAAGAACAATAGTTCTGTCTTCTGTTGCTCATATTATCTTTTAAAAGTGAAACATAAAAAATAAGTATTTGACTCTCAATTATTTTCACGGGCAACGCCGCGTCGCACATTGCGGTAGCCTGTGGACAATATTCGAAAATGCGACTATTTTTTCAACTAGTTTTGTTTTAGTAATACTTTCATAGTGACTTCAGTGATATGGTATAGGGAATTTTAATCCAATATTATAAAAACAAAGTACAGAAATCATGGTTGAAAAAATAGCAGATCGTATAATATATCTGTCTCAACGAAACAATTTCAATTTACTATTCCCCTTCTTTCATGTTAAGGATGCATCAACTTCAAATGAATTTTCAGTATAGAAGGCATCGAGGAAGGTATGTAGTATCCATTTTTTCGTTAATGCTTTTGAATAACGTTTTTTCGTTAATATCTTTAAATAACATTTTAAAAAAAAAACTTCAAATAAACATTTTTCAATTTCGATCCAAAGCATTCTTATTTTCTGAAATATTTTGATTTAATAACAATTATACTTTATAAGTATACAAATCTTTTCTGCTTTGAACAGTTTTGAATGGTTCTGTGTTCGTTTGTTTCAGAAAACTATGATTGGTATTATACGCCGTCTAGTGTACATAATGTTTTATTTCATAGTTGCGAAGTAATAAATTTCTTTCATCTTATTCCAATTGGAATGCTCTCTGAGGAGGTTTTGGAGGCTGCCCATAAAGTCATCAGAAAAAAATAGATTGAATCACACAAGTAAGAACTGTAGTGCCAGTTCCAATGCTGATTTTTTAAATAAACTTTTAATATCTTCGGACCCTTTAATTTCTGCAAGCAGAAAAGCAAGCCGCTCAAATTCGAAGCTTTATTTAGAGGACATTAAAAAATATCTTTTGGACTATGACGACTCTGCGAATTCACTCCAATTTGAACTGGAGAACTTATTCCCATCTACGTCATCCGAAGAGAGTACTTCAATGAGCAGGGACTCATTATAATTTTCTGATTTAATTTAATCAATTCATGCATTCTAAAAAGAATTGTTTGTCATATTAATTATTATTTTGTTAACTCTAAAAAAACTTAATTTTCATTCAAAGACCCTTAATATATGTTTTTTTGATCAGCTCGAAGTTTTATTTAAAAACCCGTCACTTCGACCGTAAGAGCGCCGCACTGTGCGCCATGCGGATACAGCTAGTTTTAATATAATTTTTGATGAAACTTTATTATAGCCTTCAAGTATCGTACCACTTCCGGTTTGCTAATTTTAACCTAAATATAGTTTGTTATTTATTTTAATATATAAGCCGTACCAAATTTGAAAAGTTATGCATTATATTTTATTATAATTTTTGATGAAGACCTATTATGACCTTCAAATAATGTAGTGATGAAGATGAAAGGTGCACAACTAGATGTTACAACAATCCTAAATACAAAATTTTAACTTTCTATGGCTAACCGTTTTTGAATTATGCGAATTAACGAACACACACCAGTGAAGACTTTAAGATATACTTTTATTGTCTAAACAAAATGTCACAATGACATTTATAATGCTTCTTACAAACTAAGTTACAATATCTTAGCTATCTTACATCATGGCTAACTCTGATATGGAATGTCGAATATGGAATTTTAGAGAAGGCTTTATAGGGATGAAAATGGAGAGGGATGAAGTTGTAAGGAGAATTTCCTCTATACCTAAATTCTGAGTGGCCTATTTAGGAACAATTCTTAGAAGCTCATGTGAACTTCTTGTGAGGGCTGTCCTGAGGGTTCAGTTAAAATATACAATTGACATCTGAACTAGAATATGGTAGCAATAAACTGTTGAATATAAGAGAGAGCTTGACAGTCTTTCCGGTAGGAGACAAAAGATCTTTGGGCAATGGTCAGCCGACACTGGCATTGACAAGGTGTTACCACATGCTAAGGATTCCCATATGTATGGTCTAAGACATTAGAGAGCCCTGAGAAAGACAGTTTACTGATATTAAAATAATGTTTAAAATTATAGTTACAAAAATTGTTAAATATAATAGTCGTCTGATAACTTGCGAGATACGAACGAATGGACGTATGCACAGACGTCACGACGAACCTATGGAATGGATTGAGCAATGATCATAATTTAAATTTCTGAAGAATTTGTTAAAATTCTCACGATTACAATACTTCCTTTACTGCGAAAGTAAAAAATTAACAAAATTTTAGGTTATTCATATCAATATTTTTGTAACATTTTTTATACAATCCATATCGTAAATTTTAACTATAATGGATCTACTGATCGCCAATTTTTATTATTATAATACAGCTCCAAATGGAACATTAGAACAATGAAGTGGAGCAACTGGAGTAACTTGGAGTGATGACGTTTTTAAGGGCATCACTGACGATCTCTCCACTCCTTTTTTTACCGATAGATAGTGATTTATGCTGACATAAACACTTATTAATGGGTGTCAGTACTACTTTACAAGAGAGATGCGTTATCACTTGTTCATTCCGATCTTACCCGAAGGACCCCGGACTTGCATACTCTAGCGCCATTTGTGCTTACTAATTGCTTTGCATTTAATTGTAACATTCGTGTTCATTGGAATTATTAAAATTAATACTGCATTAATTATTTATTATTTAAAATGACTAGTGCTGTCGACTACCGCTCATTACGTTCGCCCTAGAAATAAACTAAACAGCAATGGATCATTTTCAGTTGAGGTCGGGGTCTTACCGTAATTTCAATTATTACTGCGTTAAATAGATCACAGCTGACGGCTTCCACTCGCTATGCTCGCTCAAGAGATAAACAAATCCCAAAAGTTCCTTTTCAGTTGAGGTTGGGTCCTTACCGTAATTTAAATTATCACTCCTTTAAATATTACTACAACTTCTCCAGATCACCGGAAGTCGACAGAACTAACAATTTTAAATAATATGTAATTAAGGTAGTAATAATTTTAATAATTGCAATGAATACGAATGTTACAATTGAATGCAAAGCAGTTAGTTAACACAAATTGCGCTTATGCAAGTCCGGCGACCTTCGGGTAAGATCGGGAGTACCAGTGATAACGCGCCCCTCTTGTAAAGTTGTATGTATATATATATATATATATATATATATATATATATATATATATATATATATGTAAATTATTCATATAAATATTTTGTATACATATTTCATTCAATGAATATTGTAAATTTGAATTACATTGTATTTACTGACCAACTATTTTTATTATTATAATATACGCTAAAACTGTGTGAAAGCTTTTCAGCTAATTGTTCCACTCCATCAGTTTTCTACACTCACGATCGGTTGGAGTGATTGGATTTTGTTATAACGCGATAGAATTCCAGGTGCTACTCCAAAGAATCCACACAGGATTTCACACTCACCATTGTTCCACGTCCCATTTGGCGTCGAGTGGTTCGAGTATCACCTGTGACCTCTTTAAAAATACACCATCAGTCGATTACGAATTGATGAAGATACCGTAAACACGGGCTACTTGAGCCCCAGGGGCTTACTTGAGCCCAAAACAGAAAAATGGTGTTTGGTTCTCTGGGTACTCCCAATATCAGTATAATGATGTGGGCTCAAGTAAGCCCCTAGGGCTCAAGTAGCCCGTGTTTACGGTACTTCAACTTGTGACCTGGTGCATTGGGCTTAAAATTTAAAGCATCGAATTACAAATTCCTAAAACCTAAGTCGTTCACTTACCATGTGGCGTACTTTAAAAGTGGTAATTCCAGAACATTTAGGAGGCCTTTTATATGATAGATACCAGTTACTTTTAGTTACCGTTACTGTTATTGTTAGTAATTATAATATGAGATTTAATCAAAGATTTATACATAAATATAACCATAAGTCAGAAAAATGAATTTGTTCGAGTTATTCGAAAAATTAAACGCAAGGTGTATCTATTCTTTAAAGAAGCCTTTTAGGTTAACCAATTCTAACTATTTTAAAAAAAAGTACAAATATACATTCATATGTGGTGCAAGTGCGCACTAAATTTTCCAAAGTTCGACTTTATAGGGCTGTAAAATTTTTAACTTTGAAACTAGATGTTTCCTCTTTTTTTAAAAATGTTCCTTAAAAGATTACGTTTAAATATTGCATATCAAGCCTAAGTTTCAAGTACGTCAATTTTGATGAGATTGATAATTTAATTGAATAGTACTTAGTACGCACCTGCCCGTGCCTTAAGGTGTTCCAGATGAGTCTTCCAGATACCTTGTGTGTACAAGGTATCTGGAAGACTCATTATCCTAGCAGGAGCAAGTGCAAAATAGTTCGGTATCCGGAGGATTATTACACTAGTGAAATCATTGAAAAAAGTTAAAGCTTGTCTGAGATTCACATTTTACAATCTTCATCGAGTTTTGAATGTGGGATGTAGAATATAATTGAATAAATGTGATGAAAAAAATATTTGTTGTTTTAATTCGCTAGTCCGTAGTTGCCTTGACAAAACATGATAGTAAGGATAAGTGTACACCACGCACACTTGCCACACAAAAGAAGCCTGCACTTGCCCCTCTATTATGTTTTGCTGGGTGACTGCGGACTAGCACTTAAAAATAGAAAACTGTTAAGGAGGAATGTAAATCACAAAGTATTTTGAAGAACAGCTTCTGTAGGTTTCGCTTACGGCAAAAAAAACAAAAAACAAAAAGCCAACTAGTAGATTTACACCGTTACAGCTGTACTACAAATTTTGAAAGACATAACTTTATCAACAGGTTGGAACTAACCATTAGCCTTAATGGTCCGTAAAGGGCAGCTCTTACCTGTTGAGGATTTCGATTTAACGATTATTTGTCAATTATTTTTTTTATTATTTGATTATGAATAATTAAATTATTTGTATTATATCCTTTATTAAAAACAAATAAATAACCAAAAACAAATAAAATAGAACTTAAATTTACAAAAACATTATTTGTATCATTTTTTTACAGAATCTAATCATAGTAGATTTTTTTTCTATAAAGTCAATTTGAACTTTTTTAAAGTATATTTTAATTGATCGATTTTTGCTTTTGTCAATTATGAATAGATAGTTGAAAAATGTTGTTACTGCCTGATAATACTAATAGATAAATTAATAAATCTGAAATATTTCGTCAAAAACCTGACGGAACAAAAAATCGATGGGATTAAATATCGATGGTTATTAAACAATAGTCTTATAACATCGATCTCTGTTTGCCGTTCTCGATTAAACAAGGCAGAAGGGACGATCTGCTTCATAGCCTTACACTGCCGTGATAAGCTAAAATGTCCTTAATTCCAAAATCATGTTTTAAAATCAATTTTTGTAGTATACCCGAATCGTTTTAAAAATTAAGACTTTTAGAAAACCCCATATCCAATGGTTGGGTCCAAACAATTGGTTTTATTGTTATTTATTTTTATTTGTCGTAAAAATGTGTATTTTTTAGAAAATTTCAGCCACACTACAAAAATGTCTCTAGAAAAATAATCTGGAGCTTATCACGCCAGCATAGTCATATTTCTGTTTCATATCCCTCTTGGTATGAATCACTCATGAAATCAAGGAGCAAATATTGATTTCATGAATCAATTTTGTTTCATTAAAGGTTTTAAATTATAGAATTATCTGCTAAGAATACAGCGCAGTAAAGAGAAGGATTTATTCCTTTCTCCAAGGTTCCTTCTTTTAATGCTCATTACTTTTTTTTTTTTTTTTTTTTTTGGCTTAAGTCTTCCATTGAATTCCTATAACAGCCCTTTTAATGCTCACACAGCATGATAGAACAACATAGTAGAAAAACAATCTCGTAGAAAAACAACAAAGATAAAGTTTAAACAAAAGTTTGCGATCTGTTGTACAATCGAGCCGACTAGACTGAATTTGATAATCCTGTATTTGGACATCTTTATGGCCGACGAAAACTTCCTTGTTTTATTGCAATCTTTTATGCCATGAAAAGGCATGATGACGTCAATTATCAATTATCAACTATTATCTCTTATTTTATAATGTTTTATGGCAGCTAGATGTCTACGAGAAGAGGATTGGTTGGACAGAAAAAATGGCAAGCGACTATTATCTCTTGAGTTGTTAAATTTTATATAGTCATGTAATTGGAGAATCATTTGCGTTTCATTTTTCATGTCTGCAAATGAAATTTCAGCTAGTAATTCATAAAATAATAAACTATGAACAGCATCCAGTGCCAAAACTAGACTGAATGTTCAGAACTTATTGGCAACTGCAAAAGACCGTCTCAATTATTAAAAGCTATTAAAAGAAGCTGGGACTGTTCGTTACCATAGTGATAATTACTAGTATTATTTGGTATTTAGTAATTGTAGCTCAGTGAGTAAGGCACTGGTCGCATAACACTCCTGTCTAGGTTCGCATCCGGATGTAGCAGAGAATTATTTTCTATTATATCAACTGTGGATCGACCCTGGGATCAGGAGATCTTCCAGGGACTTACGCAGTCTCAAGGAAATGGGTTCCTTGATCAAGGAATCCTTACTCAAACTCTTCATGGGTTTTAGTTGTGCAGGATGATAATTTTTTTTTTTATTTCAGATTATTATTATGACATTAGTTTATTTTTTCCAAAATGAACCTTTGTAATCGACCGAGAAAAAGAAAAATTAAAACCTCCTCAAACTTTGAGGTTTACGTTTCAAGATACGTAGAATCCAAAAGTCGAATAGAAAATAATTCGTTCGTCGGCCATCCACGGATTTTTCCGAGATTGTCCGACGGATTATTTTTAGATTCGGCATCAAAGTCAAAGATCAACCTCGGATGATCCTCGGAACTCGACATTATCAGCCGTAACATTGTTCAAAATGGCAGCGATTAAAGGCTTCATAAAACTATATCTCGGCCATTTATAAAAACAAAGGAAAAATATAAAATGTTTTAGAATCATTATACCAAAGCCGAAAAAACGCCTTTTCTCCACGACTACTAGGCTACAATTTACGCCTGTAATAACCATAGTAGTAACCATAACAGAGGAGTTACATTTTATTACATAATTTCCAACTGTCTCAAAACATCAGGTGAAAAATAGATCAGATAATGCTTGATTATATTATCTTCACTAAATAATTACTAAACTAAATGAATGAATTTTATTCTACTTTTGATCTGAGTTAGGACTAAATTTTTGGATTCCTAAAAATTTAGTGATAAAATTAATTATTAAAATTGATTTTAGCCCAACGATTTTTCTTCTTTTTTTTTAAAAGCAATGAAATGTATGCTGGTGCTTAGAGTCGGTAGGTAGTATGGTCAGCCCTACACTAACAAGGGGAGTGCACGGTGTGTCTGTTGCCGATTTTGATCAACATTTTTGCGCCGATTTTACATTGAAAAAAAGTTGACCCCTATATTTCCGTTTAATCCAATGGGCCTTAGGAGCTGAGAAAAAAAAAATAAAACATGCTGAAAATGCTTTATTGCTTTATCTCGTGTTTGGATAATGATATCGACATGAATTTTTCAGCTAAACATTTTTCTTTACAGTATATTTAAGGAAAAATATAAAAATTAAAAAATAATTGATTTGTGGTCAAATAAAGTTAAAAATGTTTTTACTAAGCAAACTAGCCTCATATATTTTTTCTCACCAAAAATGATCGCAGCTTTGGATTCAGCGTATCAACAAACCTTAGTGCTGAAAAAATCAACAAAAACAAAAACATTTTTTTTTTCAGTCCCGAGTGTGCTCAAAACTTTAAAGCCACAAAATTACGTTTGGGTTTGATGCTCTGTATCTCCTCTTCAGTTTACCCGATATCGATGTTCTTGGTCTTTCTAAAAAGAGGGGAGCTACTTCTTTCCATACATATAAAAAAGTATTACAATATTTTAAACGGTCTGTGAAAAAAAATCGGTGATTAACATATGAAACAAAACTGAAGTATTTTGCGGATAACGTTGGTTCATCAAACACATAGGAACATCACTGTTAAAGAAAATTGCCAAGTTTGAGAACCTTTTCCAATGCCCCAAATTTGATTTGAATTATTCAAAGGATGACTGATTTATGAGCGATTTCTTAAATCTTAAAAAAAAAATTTAAAGGGAGAGAGAGACCTTTATATTTTTTTTAAATTTTTAGATTCGCTCAAAAATTTGTATATGAGGGTTTTTCAAAGTGCTAAAACCAAATCTGACGCTAGTTTTGAATTAAAAAAATTCTGTTAATATACTTCACTGGGTAAATAATACCGTTATCACTACATAGTCAATACACGCTTCAGGTCGCTCTAAAATTCAATTAATTCGTTTTAAAAAATTGGATCACTAAAATTTACTATTTCTGGAACCAACGTTATCCGCAAAAAACATCAATTTTGTTTTTATATGGTAATCACCTCTTTTAACCCAGACCACCTAAGATAATGCAATAGTTTTTTATATGTATGGAAAGAAGAAACTCCCCTCTTTTTAGCAAGACCAAGAACGTCAATATCGGGTAAACTGAAAAGACTGTACTGAGCTTCAAACTCAAACGTAATTTTGTGGCTTTAAAAATTTTGAGCACACTCAGGGCTGAAAAAAAAGTTTTTGTTTTTGATGATTTTTTCAACATTGAGGTTTATTGGTTTGCTGAATCCAAAGCTGCAATAATTTTTGGTTTGAAAAAATCTATGAGGCTAGTTTATTTAATAATTTACACACATTTTTAAATTTATTTGGCCACAAATCAATTATTCTTTAATATTTATATTTTTCCTTTAATATGTCATAAAAATTATGTCGATATCATTCTCCAAGCACCAGATATAAAATAAAGTATTTTAAGGATGCTTCATTTTCTAGTGCCGGGCACAGCACATCGAAACCCAGAGAAGAGTAGCACAAGACAGCACAGGTTCTGTGATTTATGTTATAGAATACTGATAGCGTGAATTGAGTGTCACACTTGGCCTGTATGGCACTATAGTCGCAGAAACTGTGCTGTCCTGCTCTGCTTCTCAATATTTGGTGAGCTTAATTCTTTTAAGGTTAATGCACTCAACTGGGACAAAATAATTTACAATTCGCTAGTTAGATTACCTTCAATCGCTACAATAAAATAATGAAAAAAAATCTAAACAGGAGTAGATCGAGAAAGATTATCGGTTGAAGTAAATATTTGAGGATTAAGAAAGAAGTTGTTTAGTCGCCGGTGGTAAACACTAAATCTACAGTCGTCTCATTTTCTGTCACTTATTTACTCAGTGTTAAATTCGACCTCCAGAAATTGAATCAGCCATTCGTGAACGCTCCTCTTACGCAACTAACAGCATGAAGTTTTTCTTACGAAATATTTCATTGTCATACATTCTGCATAATCAAGTTTAATACTACGGTGTAAAATAAGGGCGTTTTTTCGCACTCAATGACCAAAAATACTATGTAAAAAAATTACCGTGTGTAAGTCGATCATTACCTATGGGATAGATACAAATTTTAAATTCATTTTATACGTACATCAGAAAGGTATAAGTATTTTTAATGTATTATTAGTAAAATTTCCTATATGGCCTAGTTAAGTATTGAAATTCGTGAAACTTTGCACTGTTGTATTAAAAAAGCTCTAAAACACCATAAACTCCGTTCCACGAAATTAATTAAGTGGAGAGGGAAGATTAGTTTCTATATGGGACGAACAGTTTTAAAAAATTAAAAATTTAGATAGTCTCGAAATTAAGACATATCTGATTGCCTATGAATTAGATAACTATTTAAAATTAGGTTTATACATAAATCAGTATGTACAGTAATTGCGCCTTTTCATGCCATCATTATCAAAACATAACTATTAATTTTTATTATTATTAAGCATAAAAAATAGTAATGAAGAATTTAAGAGTAATTTTTTATGATCACGAGTTTAAATTTTCTTTGATCAGGTAATAAATTAAAAATATATATAGTTGTGTTTTCAATTATAACTATTTAAATGTAAATTATGGTTTTATTCAAACTAAAACGTTTAAACTATTTTCTGATCGTTTGATCTCACAGCTAAGAGAAAACCCGTATATTTTTGTCATGCGGGTATGGTATACTCTACGCCTGGCTTAGTTCAAATACACTTTTCATCAAAACTTGAAAGGTTTAGTAATTAAATTTAATGATGCAACTTTATGGTATGTACTTAAATTGTATAGTTTCATCTCTAGTGTGAAATTTATTTGCAGTAATGCAATAAGACGTTGAGAAAACCTGGAGTTGATTGATAGTTAGTTGGTTGTTACGATGTTTTAAGGCTCAAAACATATATGTCATTAGCGCCCGATTCATGTGATAGACCTACTACAATTAATTTAAAAAAATAAAACAAATATATAACCAAATAAAAATAAATGGATAGTTACATATACTTAGTTTATCTGGATTATAGACGAGGGCTATCCTCGGGCATAAAATAGATCAGAGATACAAGCTCAGAGAAATATATACAAATTGGTATAAATATATATGAGAAAATAACAATATATAAGGAACGAGAATTAAAAGTAACAAGAAAAATTATGAACATAAGTATTAACAAATGGTTAGATGAGAGAAAGTAAATATATATATATACTAGAGAGAAAACTGAAGAATTACATAAAACAATATGAGGATTCTTAATATAATACTAGCATAAAAATAAGAATCAATAAAGGAAAAAATATAATGATGAAACAAGGTTTTTAAAGATACAGAAGAAGTAATATAAAACTAAATCATCAACTATTTTTATTTTTACTCTTGCATACTTATTTCATCATTTTATCCTTTTCCTTTATTAATTTTTATTTTTATACTAGCGTTTCGGCATCCTCACTTTGTTGCTACAATTCTTAAGTTTTCTCTCTTGTACTTATTATTATATATTTAATTTCTCACATCTTAACATTCTTGCTTTAATTCTTCTTTCTTATATTTTTGATTAGTTACTTTTATTTTATGTTTCTTATGTTTTCCTTTTGATTTGTCATTTTAAGTTTTTTTATAACATTTTGTATTCATCTCTCTGATCTATGTATCACTGTTCAATTTTATTCCGAACAGACTACAGTTGCTGTCTTGCAGGCCTTCATGGGTTGTGGGACTGATTTATATATTTAAATTTTTTTTAATACATGTCTAACTTAAAAAAAAATGGGTTTTCAGAACTAATTGTAAAATAAACATTTATTTTTACTTTTAAAACATTCACATTTTGTAACCTCATATTTTGAAAAAACCAATACAGAAACGAAATTCTGGATTTTCTATTTATTGAAAGAATAAAGGACACCATAGACGTTTTCTAGGTGGTAAGGTGTGCATCTCATAGAACTCCTTGTTTGTTATACATGAATCTGCATCAATGGACCTTATACAAAAGTCAGTAACACAAACACTTACATGACAGTCTTTGGCTTATATGACTTCTTGACAAAGGACACGAGGCAGATAAGAAATGAATTGTAATAGCGTTTTACGGCAGTAATAAGGAGAGAATGATTATTGAAGTTAACAAAATAATGCCTTCCTTAGCCAGCGATAAGGATCTCTTTGTTTGAGACGAGGACAACAAATCCGAGAGTCAGGACTTATTAAAGGATATGCCCTGTTTTCATTAAATTAAATATTTTCTGTACATAGAAGTAATACAGTATTAAGAACCAATTGGTTTGTTCTTGAATCACTACAAGCTTAAAATTCTAAAAAAACATTGCCAACATATTAAAAACTGTTCCATACAATACCACCTGAATGTAGATTAATATCCTTAGTATTCATGCATTCTAAAAAGATATTATACAAAGACCTCTTATCATAATTTATATATATATATATATATATATATATATATATATATATATATATATATATATATATATATATATATACGTAATGAACTTAAATTTAAACTTGAATTTATAAGTGATGTACTATCTGTTTTTGGTTAGTCTTCGTTATGTTGGTAATTATCAAAAAGTACAAAATAACACAGAGAAGCCTTCAGGAAGATGGATGTTGCCTCACTATACCCACTCTCAAAACCTACATTCAGCGCTAACTAACATTTGAAGCGATTTGTGTTTTTTTTGTTTTTGTCTATACCGATTTTTATTTTCTGTTCGTTTTTTTCCGGTAAATTTATTATCGTTTTATTTTAAAAATGGGTTGAAATGCCTGATATGGACACCGTATGACTTCCTCGTACGTCTATTAAACTAAAAATCAGTGGATCAAAAAGTGATTCTGAATTTGGTTACTAGTTTCCGAAGATAGCTGTATCTCAAAAACGACACTCGGCGCCGCGACGTCTATTGAAGGAAGTCCCTCAATTGACCGACACCATTATAAAAATATTAAAAACGGTCAGTACGAACCATGGTTTCAAGAGACATGCTTATCCATGAAAATTTAGATTTGAGATTTTTAACATAATGGTTTACCATTATGCTACCACCATTACCATGGTTTAGCACGTTTTTTTTACCAAAGAAGGTGCGAGGTAAAAAAACAAAACAGTTTCAGGTAAAGTTATACATCCGGCTATCCAATATTAATCTAAACCTAGTATATTATTTATATTGATACAAAAATCTTATATTACTATTATTCCTTATTACTGCGTTCAAGGAAGTAAAAATGAATAATATCGTAGAGGAGGGCGGAATGACAATCACAGCGCTTTCTGATTTTGCTACACTTTAAGGAAAATTATAGTCCATTAGGAATTGCACATTACACTTATAGTGACAATGCCATCTCCATGGACAAAATCAACTTTTAAGGACTTACATTCGGGGATAAAATAAGTAGCGAGAAAAAAATTTACATTTCGGCGCCATGATGAATTTTGATGCGTATCATTCGGGTATTGACTGGTGGAGGGTATGTACACAATTGGTAATTTTTTGAACTTTGGGGAACTGTTCAATTCCTAATTTTACTTCTCTTGGTTTTCATTTTTTTTTTTTCCGAAAGACGTCGAAAACTTGTCACAAATAGTGCTGGATAGTCAGGGAGCTCGTGACGAAAAAAGGGACTCAATTCATATAGATTCATATAAAATGAATTCAATTCTAGGTTCGGGCATATAAGATGAACATGTTCACTGGCCTGATATAAAAATGCTCGTCTGCCAACTTATAGCCACTGGAATACAAAAATTGGTGACCAAATAAACTAGGACTATTTTTGGATTTTCACCTATAATTTCTAAACGGTGCTTTCTATCAAAAACGCTATCGAATATTAAATTAATGAACACTGAATTGTGCGTCTAATGAGTACCAAAACATAATAATTTGTTTAACTGGTGTGGTCGAAAACCGCAATATAAAACGAGGTTTTGTCAATAACAGTGACTGTGTATTATATATGTGTCTGGCAGCTTGGAAATGAGTACTATAAGAGAATAGCTCATTTTGTAAAAGCTGTAGAGCATCAAATTATGCGTCGATTGAGCTTACAATTTTTTTAATTCGGTCAGGTACCCCTCTCGAAATTGGCAATCTTCCGATCTCCGGCAATTGGCATTTTAGTCCAGTTAGGTTTAAAAAAAAAATAGATTAATTTTAATTTTCAGGTACGTTGTATGATATTGTCCGTCTTGTAAAAAATCCAAGTTTTCGATCACCTCCATGTGCGTTTTTCGACATCTTGATGAATCACTAAGAAGAAACTTTTTGTTCAGTTTTTCCAAAATAACTAGCTTCCAGTGCATTGAAGGTAAAAAATTGTCATTACCAATTTTAACGAAACGTCAAACTTCCTGCTAGTTTGTATATAAAATTTTTGAATATTCGGAACAGCTACAGAGATAAACAGCCGTGAAAAATCTGCAATAATATATGAGTGGTTTCTCATAAGATTTGATTTGTTTCAAGCACACATAAAACTACAGACACCCCAGATGCTAAAAAACTTTGCCGACATTAGGAGGGAGAGGGCTTCAAACTGGTAGCCAAAAAGACCCGTAAGCTTAGGATGTTTTTTTTTCACCTATAATTCCTAAACGGTGCATTCTATCGAAAAAAGAAGCACATGAACACCATATCATAATAATTTGGGTAACTCGTGTCGTCGAAAACTACGGTCGCATACTCAAATTATAGAACTCTGTTTTTGACAAAATCGTCGCTTTGACCGTAGTTTTCGACTACACCAGTTACTCAAATTATTATGTTTAAAACATAATGCATATTTTAAACATCCAAGAGTACACAGAAAAAGGCAATTATTATTATTTCTTATTCTTAGGGTGCAATAGCTCTGAAAAACAGTATATATATATATATTTTCTTTTGGAAATGTATCTTGTTTAATGTTTTTCAAAGAATCGTATTAATTTTTTGTGTGTTATATTTTGTATTATTTATATATTATGGTATATAATATATAAACGTTTTATAAATTTTCAATTCCTTCTAGACCGACAGAAATAATCCGCTGTAGTTCCCATAGTTAGGTAGTGTTGCTGTGTGACCTCTACATTCCTCAACAACACTACCCAGTATTATGACCATAATCTTATACCTCAGAACAACACCACTAATTATTCTCTTGTTTGTGGTAAAAAAAAAAATTTTTTTTTTTCATCATCTTTCCCTAAGTAAACATGGTATCTTATTCAGTCAATCACGGAAGAAGAAGGTCAGAAGATATTAAATTTAACAGAATAGCGAAATTTCATAAAATATGAATACAAATTATAAAAGTCACCCTGCTTGACTGTATTATTGGGTTTTGAGGCAATATAGCTTTCAGATAAGACTTCGTTTTTATTACTTTTATTACAGAGCAACCCTCTTTTTGAATAAAAAGAACATTTATATCCTAAAATTATTTTGTCTTTTTTTTAGTTTTTGCTCTTCTATATGAAAACATTTTTTGAATTTATCGCCTTTGGAAAAATGAAAACGTATTTGAGAAATCCAGAGTCGATCTACAGTTGTTAGAGTGAAAAATGAATGTGTTTTCTTCGATTTTTTAAGCGAGTCCATTAATTTGGGATGCATAAGTCTACATAGGTTTTAACCAGTATATGAGTAATGAGTTTGAAGGATGCTGTAGTAACTAGTACAATGCAGGATGTAAGATGCAGGTGTAGCTGTAATTTTTGTATTTTTTCTTCATTTGTAGTCTCCATGTCAATCTTTCAACTTGTTGAGACATCAAGGAGGATTTATTATAACAGGAAAAGTTATTTCACTTTATCAGTTTGTGGTAACGATTGATTGTGAATGTAAAAAATTATCAATGAATGTATTTAATTTTTTTTTCTAGATAGATTTTTATTGCCATATATTACAATATGTCGCAATTCAGGACAATATGTAATAGTAATGAAATAATTCAATCATGCCATATTTACAGATAAAATAAATAAACTAAATAAACAGATAAATAATAAACAGATAAATAAATAAACTATTAGCTATTAAATTATTATCTTATTTTATATATATATTTTTTTTTTTTGTGTTACGCCTAGTTATCTGAAAAGTAGAAGTGTCACGCTGTGACAAGTCTGGGAACCCCTGATGTGTAGGGTATTGCTTGTTACTTACAAGGGGAGTGCACGATGTGCCCGGCTTCAATTTTGATCAAATTGTTTTGGGTGATTCCACATTGAAAAAAAGTTGACCCATATCCTTCCGTTTTGTCCAATGGGCCTTAGACCTTGTTTGAAGAATGATATCGACATGTTTTTTTTAGCTAAACATTTGTTTTTTAGAGTATATTAAAGGAAAAATATAAACATAATAATATAAAATATAAACCTTATTTGTGATCAAGAAATAGTGAATATCACACTTTTATGATACCACGATAAATATTATCATAGACAAAAAAATAAGAAAAAGTACTATAAAATATCAAAGAGACGTAATTTTTTAATGAAATAATTAAATTTATTGAGCGTTCTGGCAGGTCTGTTGAGCTACATGTGATATAGATCAGTATTATAATAGGGTAAAAATATTTTTTACTACGATAATGTATATATTAAAAGTGTAATAATTACTATTTCTTGATCACATGGTTAAGAACCCAGTCTTGCTTAGAAAGTCATACTATATTAAATATAATTTGAATATTTAAGGTATTCTTCTTCTTCTTCTTCTTTGTCTTCCTCTTATGCCATTAGCTAGCGTCGAGGAGCCTCAATCCAGCGTAACCACTCCTCTCGGTCCCTGCTTAGCCGCTTCATCTCATTGAGCGATTTGCCTCTTTTACTTCCAATTCTTTGAATATATTCTTGGTACGTAATTCTGGGGCGTCCGCGTGGTCTCTTTCCTGTGGGTCGAGCGTCTAATACCTTTATAGGATTTGTGTCCTCGTTCATCCGACAGACATGACCAAACCACTGTAGTTGCCGTCTTTATAGAGTGGTTTTAAGCTCTGTAACGTCTAGTTGCTCTCTAATGCTTTCATTCCTAATGCGATCCATTCTAGTTCTCCCAACAGATCTGCGAAGAAACCTCATTTCCGCTGCCGTTATGCGACTAGAGTGTCTGTCCAGTGTTGTCCAGCTTTCTCCGCCATAGGTGAGTGTAGGTAGGTAAACAGACTTATATACATGCATTTTGGTCTTCTTATCTACTTCTCGGTGGCCGATAATGCTATTAGTAATCTGGTAATACACTTGATTCGCCTTACTTATTCTGTTTGATATTTCGGCGTCTATCTTACCCGAGCTACTAATTACGGTCCCTAAGTAGGTATATTCCTTCACTACCTCAAGTGTCTCGCTATTGCAGATGAGTTGGACATCTTCCTGTTCTTCCCTCGCCATAACCAGCACTTTACTCTTGTAGATGTTAATTTGCATCCCTTTCCTGAGCAACTCTTCTTCCCATTCTACCAGAGCTTGTTGTAGTTTGGTCTTGGTGTCGGCTATTAGGACTATGTCATCCGCGTATAAAAGGCTTTGAACGAGGACAGTTCTCATATTCCATTTTCCGATTGTTGTCCATGCACTTCGGCGCTTGCAGATTTTGTGGATTTCGTCCATTACGTTTATAAATAGAAGGGGACTTAAGTTATCTCCCTGTCTAACTCCTCTCGCAATTGGAAAAGGTTCCGATTCCATACCATTTATTCTTACCACTGCCATGGCATCTTGGTAGGCTGACTGTATGGCTGCCAGCAAGTCTCCAGGTACACCCTTGGCTATTAGTGCATTCCAAATTTCTTTTCTTGGGACCACATCAAACGCTGCCTTCAGATCAAGAAATGCAAGATATAGATTCTTATCTCTGTCCCAAGCTTTTTCAGCAATATTTCTGAGAACAAAGATATGATCCTGCGTCTGTCGGCCTGGACGAAAACCAGCCTGTTCCGCTTCTAATTGCCATTCTATAATCCGCCGGAGTCTCTTTTCTAGAATAGAAGTGTAAAGTTTATAGACTACGGAAAGCAAACTAATGGGTCTATAATTTTTGCAGTCTGTTGTGCATCCTTTTTTATAAATAGGGAGGATAATACAATATTTCCAGTCCCTGGGAATTTTCTTTCTGTCATACACTTCTTGGAACAGCGATTGAAGTGCTTTAAGAAGTTCTTGACCAAAGGTATTATTCAAAGTGTTATAAGTAAATTATTAAGAAATAATAAATTTTAGTGATCCAATTTTTTAAAACGAAAATAATTGAATTTTCATAATTGAATGCGACCAGAAAGGTGTATTATATGTAACGATAACAGTATTCTTTACGGAGTAAAGTATATTAACAGAATTTCTTTATTCAAAACTGGCTTCAGATTTGGTTTTAGCACTTTGAAAAACCCTCATATTCAATTTTTTGAGCGAATCTAAAAATAAAAAGTTTTGTCCTAAAAATTTTGCCAAGGGTCTCTCCCTTTCAAATTTTTTTTAAGATTTAAAAAGTCGCTCAAAAATCAGGAATCCAATAATTCAAACCAAAAAAGGCAAATTGAAGAGGAGATACCGAGGTTCAAACCCAAACGAAGATTGTGGTTTTTCAAAATTTTGAGCACACTCGGGACTGAAAAAAAATTATTTTTTGTTTTCAATGATTTTTTAAACATTAAGGTTTTTTGATGTGCTGAATCCAAACTTGCAATAATTTTTGTTGTGAACAAATCTATGAGGCTAGGTTACTTATAATTTTAAGACTATTTAAAATTTATTTGACCAAAAATCAATTATTTTTTAATGTTTATTTTTTCCGTTTAATATACTCTAAAAAACAAATGTTTAACTGAAAAAAAACCTGTCGATATCATTCTTCGAACACGAGATATAAAATAATGCATTTTCAGCAAGTTTTTTTTTCTAAGCTCTTAAAGCACATCGGACAGAAAAGAAGGATATGGGTCATCTTTTTTTAAAAGTAGAATCAACCAAGAAACGTTGATCAATAACGGTGACGATGTGTCCGTACACTCCCTTTGTTAGTGCGAACATTGACAATTGTTGGAAGAATCAGTACATTCAAATTGGTTGTATTTTATAATCACAATTTAGCTGACCCCAATAGTTCAAGCCGTAGTAATAGGTATAGCTAATAAATATCAATTTCATTTTAAGCATCAGCAACGACGGAAGTCACAATAGATATATTTTTGCTTCGTGGACCTTTTTATGCTGGTGATTAAAATTTACATTGTCTTTTTTATTACTATTAATTTGATATTATTGAAAATGTAATTTTTTTATTATTTAATATTTCAGTAAAATTAAAATTCAAAACTTTTAATCATAATCTCTAGTGAATGAAGTTTTTGTTTTTTTACGACGAAGTTCTATTTAATGGGCCCTATAAAGACAATTAACAATACCAAGATCTGAATCCATGTCAATTTATTTTATTTTTAAAAAGAATTCCTTTATTTATTGCAAATTAGCATTATGAAAGAGTTTAATTGGTCTGAAGTCCTTGAGCTCACCTCAAGGAAATTCAATTAAATAAAAACAAGGAAACGAGGGAATTGGGTTTGCATTGTCTTATTGAAGTTTGAGCTTAGCTTCTAAATAATAGAATTGGAATCTAGAAATTTAACTCCGTTTTAGTTATAAATTCTTAAAAAAATCATTTATCGCATTTTACTTTCATTTACCTATGTATGGAATATTCAGGTTGTCCCGAAATCCTCCTCCCCCCAAAAAAAACCTTTGGGGAGTTTTATAGGAAATTTAACGCTGACCAAAAAAGTTTTCATAAACACGGTCTAGCAAATGAAGTCTTGACCAGTTTTCAGGCCACAAACATGAAAAAATGAGTTTTCGGCATTTTCTGACAATTATGAAGAAACGAAGCCTTGCATAAAAAATGGATCGAAACAAATGCCATGGAGAATTAGATTTGACGTCGAATGAGCCAATGAATCAACTCCGATCATTCAAGATTGTGCGTTTGATTTATCAAGCTGTAATTGGTCTCAGTTGACGCCCAATATAGTACTCTATCAAGTTGGTTCCGATCTCTTTTTTTATACAATGAGTCGTTTTTTCATTAATTGAAAAAAAAATGTCGAAAAACGTGTTTTCATCAAACTTTAGGTCTGAAAACTGGCCAATACTTCATTTGCTAACCCATGTTTACAGTGACTTTTTTGTTCAGGGTTAAGTTTACTATAAAACCCCCAAGGGTTATCCTTTTTTTGGGAGGGACACACTGTATATTGAGGAAAGATATTGCTATCGAGAAAAATTTCGAATCCAAATTTTGTAACGGAAATGCATTTTTTACGGTTCCAAGAGTACAAATAAATAATTTTCACAAAATTTGTGTGTGTATGTGAACAGCTCAGCTCAAAAACTAAAAATTGTACGATACTGAAATAACTATATTTAGAAATATTTACTTGCATGCATGCTTAAATTATATTTCTTGGGTGTCAAAACAACTTTTTCGCCAAAATCGACTTACCGGAAGTGCCAATTTATATTATCGATTTTTAAACTTTTTTCGTAGACGGCTCTAATCATTTCGATTTACCCTTTTCTTGGCAGAATATCCCTTGGGATGACATCACTTTAAAGGTTATTTTCTTTAACAACGGTTGTATGATTTTCGATTTTACAATTTGTTATCTTTATTCCAGTATCAAAGGGCAATACTGCTCAGTGGAGAAGGTTTATTTTTGTTTTTCCATCATTGAACCACAGTTACACGGGTATTTTAGTTCTCCAAGTGAAATACTAACAATAGCATAGCAGTAAGAGACGGCAAGTTTTAACTTTTTTTTTTTAGTTTAGATATATGTAAATTACATCGATATCTCAACCTGGAATATCTCATACATCGATATCTCATACAGCTGGAAGAGTATTATTTTAAAACATATGAGAGGAAGGTTACACTTTTTTAAACTAATTCATATTGTTATGTGTATGTGGTGAACAAACATTGTAATTTTATTTATTCTTTTCAGGTAATATTACTTTGAGTTTGTTGTGATACTATACCTTACTATATTCATGCAATTCTTTTGACATTAAATATATTCTTTTCAGACTAAATATTATCTTGTGTGTTTACAGATTTATAAATAAAATTACAATTCTTGAAAAAAAGAGAAGAACGATGGCTAAGGTTAAGGAAGAAGAAGCAAAATTGTATGTTCATATTATAAAGAGAAGAGAAGATGAGTGCGAATTAGCTGGATTGTCAGAAGATAAACTATTGTAGTTTGTCCTTCCCCTAGAATTTCAGAACCTAGTGGAACATGAATTATTGATGTCAAAGCCAACAATTAAGAGTGCGGTTTGTGCTATTAAACCAATGAATGGTTTTCGAAAGGTAGGTGTTAAAATTGATGATTTAAAGAATGAATATTTCGATTTAGACGGAAATCTTTGCTATAAAAATTTTCCTTTAGAAGAATCACTTGAGTTTTTTGAATGCTAGTAGTTACTCTGAAAATCACAGGAAGAATCTTTTTTATTACAGAGAATTAAGGAATTAGAAACCAAACTAAATTTAAATGATGAATTAAAGTTACATGAAATTGAAAAAAAATTTATTCTTGATAAGTTTGATAAAACTCAGAATCCTACTGATTGGATCAAACAATTTGAAGGTGAATGTATTAGACATAAGGTTAATAGTGCATCCAATATGACAGAAATATTAAGGTTTTTTGTTACCGGATCACCAAGAAATTGGTATGATTCTAATTTGAAAAAGATGGGACTTACGAATTGGCCTGAGTGGAAATGTTCATTTTTTTCATGTTTTATTAAAAAAGGATGGAACGCGGTCAGAAAAGCTTATAGTTTTAAACACATAGGAGGTTCATTAATTGATTATGCTTTAGCCAAGGAGAAACTGTGCTTAGAGGTAGAAACGAATAGCTCGGTTATCACAAGAATCAATATGATTGTTATGGGACTGCCTATTCACATACAAGATCTTATAGACCGTGAAGAGATTAATACAATAGAGGAATTATTTACCCGGCTTAGAAAACTAGATAGTGTACATAATCGAAATTATACCTTTTAGGAAAAAGTGAAAACTGTAGGTTTAAATTCTAACGCATCTAAGAAGAAATAGAATGAAGGAATAAAAATTTGTTTGATTCAAAAAAAGAATCAAATGCAAAATTCATCGGAAGAAGCAGAAGTGATGAGAATAGAGCTTGATAAAAGATCTTTAAACTGAAAGGCTCGGGAAACTTAAATCCGCTGATAAAAATAAACGTGCTCATTGATAATAAATTAAATAAAAGTAAAAGCTGTTTATGATACAGGTTCTAATGTAACCTTAATAAACAAAAAAAATCGTAGATATATTAAAAAAGAATCTAATAAAACATAACAGCGCGTTTAAAACAATCAATGGGTAAAATTTCAGTTCGGTCCGGGCAAATATAATGTTGAAAATCGGTGAAATAACTAACCACTTGAATACTTTTGTGGTTAAAAATAGTGCATACGATTTGTTATTAGGTCTTGATGCGATAAAACAATTTAAGCTTACGCAAGCTGAAGATTTTATAATTTTTCAAAGAATAGATGATAAGACAATTCAAGTAGAAAATTTTAAAGAGAATAATTCAACATTAAAAAAGATGAAAGAAGAAAATAAAAAAGTAAATTTTAATGAAGAGACAAATACAAAAGAATTCATTGTAAATCTCGACCACATGGCAGATGACATTAAAAAGAAACAACTTTTACATATAATTAGAAAACACAAAAAACGATTCGCGGAAAATAAATTTGATGTTGGTCAAATTAAGTCAAAGAAGGCAGAAATAAAATTGATAAGGGATGAATACGTAATGGCTCGCCCGTATAAATGTTCGATACCGGACGAGAAATAAATAAAAGAACAAGTGAAGAAAATATTGGAAGTTGGTTTAATAGAAGAATCTGACTCAGCTTTCGCTTCACTTGTGACTCTTGCCTATAAGAAACAAGATGGTCGCAGGTCACGATTATGTATAGATTTCAGAAATCCAAACAAATTAGTCGTTCCTGAATGTTATCCGTTTCCGACTATAAATGACGTAATAGACAAAGTATCCCAATGCAAATATTTCACCGTAATTGACATCAATTCAGCATTTTGGTATATTGCGCTTGAAGAAAAAGACCGCGAAAAAACTTCATTTATTACAAAATACGGAAAATTTACGTTTAGAGTACTTCCTTTCGGACTGAAAAACGCACCCGCAATTTTTCAGAGAATCCTTTCAAATATTATACTGAGAAATAATTTAGACGTATTTTGTATAAACTATATAGATGATTGTCTCATTTTTTCACGTACGTGGGAAGACCATATAGATCATATTTCTAAATTATTAAATGTTATTTCAGAGAAAGGCTTTAAACTCAATCTAGAAAAGTGAAAATTTGCGGCAAATTCCGTTAAGTATCTTGGCCATGTGATAGAAGAAAACAAAATATCACCATCGCAATAAAATTTAGCTGCAATAAAAAACTCCAAAGACCGACCGACAAAACTGGGGTTCGAAGTATTTTGGGGTCAATCAATTTTTATTTAAAATATTTAGAGAATAGTGCACAGAAGTTCGAACCGCTTCATAAACTATTGAGAAAAAATGTAAAATTTTGCTGGTCAGATGAGTGTGAAAAAAGTTTTAATATGATAAAAGAATATCTATGTTCCAAGAAAAAAAAGATGTTTATATTGAAGCTGACGCCAATCTTCAAGGAATCGGAGCAACATTAAAACAGCCACAGTCTGATGGAATATTGCATCCAGAAGCTTATTTCTCAAGGAAACTGACTGAGAAAGAAAAGAAAATAGATATAATTAATTTAGAGTGTAAGGCTATAAAAGATGCCATAAAATACTGGCAATATTATCTCATCGGTCCAAAATTTTTTGTGTGTAGCGACTTAAATTGGAAAATTTAAGAACAAAATCACATACGGACAAAATTCTTGGAGATTTAGTTCACTATTTATCCCAATTTGATTTTCAAATAATATGTAAAAAAGGAAAAGAAAACATTATGGCAGATTTACTTTCACGACTCCCTGTTTTAGAACACTTTGATGATGATGAGGCCATCCAGGTGGTTAATATAATAGAATTAACAGACATTAAAAATGACCAAAAAGAAAATATAACTGAACTCCTATCTGCAAAGAACATCGAGCAGCGCCATAACATGATATTTAAGAAATTAAAAGGAAGAGCAAGAATTTTTGTATCTACAAAATTCGGAGTGGAAATAATTAGAAAAGTGCATGATTATTACGGCCATATCGGAGTAGCCCAAATGAGAGAGAAAATAAGATCTGATTATTATTTTAAAAACCTAGACAAACTAATTGTTGAATTTTGTAAAGGTTGTACATGCAGAGAGAATAAGTCACGTCGAGGAAGAGTTATTGGACTGATGTTAAGATTAGGCCCCGCCCACGAACCTTATGAAATCATGTCAGTTGACACGGTAGGTGGATTTGCAGGAAATAAATCTCCAAAGAAATGTATGCATATCCTTGTCGATCACTTCACTAGGTATGCATGGGTTTCTACAACAAAAGGCCAGTGTGCAAAAGACTTTATCAAGCTGATAGACCCAATAGCCAGAAAGAACAATATAAAAATGATTCTCGCTGACCAATACACCGGAATCAACTCAGAAGAACTAAAAAAATACCTACAATATATGGGAATACAATTAGTATTTACAAGTATAGATTGCCCATCTTCAAATGGACTTAATGAACGTCTCAATCAAACGTTAGTAAATAGGATTAGATGCAAAATTAACGAAGGTGATAAGCGTGCTTGGACTGTTACAGCAGAGGAATGCGTTTCGGAATACAATAGTACTATTCACAGCGCAAACAAATTCGAACAGTCAACTATTTGTCCAGTCGACACGTCAAAGAACCAGGAACTTGAACAAGATTGAAAGAACGCTTTTTTAAATTCTACGAAAAGCTTCAACGAAAATAAAGAGAGATTAGACAAAAATCGCATTTCACATGTATTTGCAGTTGGAGATCAAGTTTATGTGGAAAGTGGAAGTAAATTAAACAGAAGTAAAACCCATAAAGTTAGAACAGGACTTTTTAAAATTCTAAATCGGATTTCGTCATTAATGTAAGAAGTAGATTGTGGAAAGAAAAGGAAGGAATCTAATCTTTACCTTAGCAGCAAACTATCACCTTTTACTCCGCAAAAGGTGACTTGAGGGGGAGAGATGTAAATTACATCGATATCTCTACTGGAATATCTCATACATCGATATCTCATACAGCTGGAAGAGTATTATTTTAAAACATATGAGAGGAAGGTTACACTTTGTAAACTAATTCATACTGTTATATGTATGTGGTGAACAAACATTGTAATTTTATTTATTCTTTTCAGGTAATATTACTTTGAGTTTGTTGTGATACTGTATCTTACTATATTCATGTAATTCTTTTGACATTAAATATATTCTTTTCAGACTAAATATTATCTTGTGTGTTTACAAATTTACATATATTTATATGGACGCTAGAATCTAAAAATCTATGTTTAAAAACATTCAAATTCAAACATTAATGTTATCCAAACATCAGTTTAAAAACACCAAAATATCTATGGCTTTAATGAAAGATCGATGTTTTAAAAACATTGATGTGAGTTTGACTTTACATATTTACTTTACATATTTTACTACATATTTACATAATTACTCGATTCCATCCCTAATAAGCAATTCTCCCTCTCTTCTTACATTTAAATCCCTTCTCTTTTTATCTATTTTCTATTTCTCCAAGAATTATACTTTATTTTTGTCCTGTATCAATGTAAAAACTAATTAACTTTAATTTTCATTTTATTTATTTATTTTTACTATTATACTAAGTATATTATTTATGTTAAATGGTTATTAGCCGAACTGTAATTTATTCTAAGGGACTAATGGATTACCTATACTCGTATAACTTATATATTATAAGTTTGAATGGTTAGTAGTATTTTATGGTTTGAATGGTTATATATTATAAGTTGGTGGATAATAGCGATGGGGAAAGCTGTTGAATTGGAGAAGAAGTTGCAACTGCTACTTTCTAAAAAAAATTTAAAAAATAAGATACAATTGTTTCAAACTATGGGGAGCAAAAAAAAAAGTTATGTTGGCTCTCTTCTCATTAATTAACGCATTTTTTTCGTTTTTTTTTTTAATTTTAGTCATAGATGAAACGCCTTAAGTAAACTTTAAGGCATTTGTTAAAATTATTTTGTGTAAGGAACTTTCCTTTCCCCCTCTTGCATTTACTTTTTTTGTTCTGTTAAATTCAATTATAAATGATTATTTAATAGATTATTTAAACGCTAATGCTATAAAACGTTTCTTAAATTAATTTATTGAGTTCCTACATTAAAAATTTGTAATTTCACATTGTAAAAAGTCATGAAATGTGTTGTATATAATGGTCTCAGTTACGCCGTTGTTCTATAATATAAATTTAGTGCCAGAAAATAAGTAAATAAAATTAGTTTGTCTATAATTGCCGATAAGAAAAGATCAAATTAACATTTCAGTTTTTATTGCAAATTATAAAATATTAAGAAAGTCAATAAACACAGTTATTGATAAGAAAAGAACAACAAATGGTAATTGTGATAGGAGACATTGAAACTATTTATATGTTATTAGGGATTGATAAATTACTTGCCTTTTCTATAAATTTAAACTAGTTTCGAATGTTATACATTCATCCTCAGTTCTATTATATATACCTATAAACAAATTTATAGAAGTGGCAAATAATTTATCAATTTCTAATTAGGTTGATCCTTCTATACCATCATGCGGATGTCAACTGTTATATGTTAGTTTCAGTGAAGAAGTTAAAGGGATCTGTTTCTATTTAACTAAACAGATACGCCCCGAGAAACTGTTTCAAATAAGCAGATTGCTTCTGTTGCAAACCCCACCACTAGGCGTGATATAGCATAGCTGTTGCAGGGAACTGTTCCTGCTTAGTTAAACAGGTTCGTTCAGTGTTTCCCTCTTTTGCCGTTGGTATCGTCCTCCCCACCCACTAATCTGCTATTGTATCTGTTTAATGTTGATCGAAACAGTTTATAGTATCTGTTTAATGAAAGAAACTCGTTTCAGATAAACAGATTGCTACTAAACACCGCTACTGGGTAGCGAGCACAGAAAAGGATTAGAATCATATGAAGAGCTTTAATGAAATTTTCAAATGGACGGATGAGCTAAATATAAAAATCATAACTATACTCTAAAGATATTAAGTCAGTTTGGTTCTTGTGATAACCACTTTAAAAAACAGCAGTTTTTAGTTTCTAAACCACTGTCTCAAGAATGCATTCTTTATCCTCGCCTAGTTCGATAAACGGTTGCGATATTGTACTGTTATAAACAGCTATTTATTTTTTTTATTGACCATTTTATTATTTAATTGCAGTATCGGGTGAAAAACATTGTAAAGCAAAAAATAATCAAACATGCGATGTCACTTTTGGAGTGTTGTGTTGACTGTGATGTGTCTCTTCTGATAGCGGAAGTATCGATCGAAAATCATTTTATCATGAGTCGTTCAATTGTTTGTTTTGTATATTTTTTATTTTTTAAATACATATATAAATACTTATTGTATAAATGCTTTGACACATAAGTTGTTTTATCTCTTCGAGCCACTGAAATGACAAGGCTTCAACTAAAACTTTTGGTTATTCTGAGATAAAGTGACTAAATGTTTTAAAATGGAATGGGTAGTAAGCCAAAATAGAACAAGATACATGAAATTAAAACATCAGCGTAAAATCTTTATTCGGTCAAATCTCAAGAAAAGCAGATCAGTAAGCTCGGAGAAAAACCGCGGACGATGGATGGCAGATGGACGGACATTTTTTTATTCGTTATTTACACCTCAAATTTTTAGGGGGATTAATTTTTGTTTTCTTCTTGGTCGATTACAAAGGTTCGTTATTGTAAATAATAAGCCAAAACACAAAATTTAAATTTCCTGCTTTCCTATGGACTTTTTTGTTGTTCTTATAGATAGACTTTTCATCATCGTTTTTTCAGACATTTTTACATAAGAATCCATAAACATGAATTTTTTTAAAAAGTCAAAAGAAAAAAAGATTGTCTAATGGGGACAAAGTGGGACAGTTTTCGATGTGGGACGAGGACCCAAATGTGGGACGAGGACCCAAATGTGGGACGTCTGGTCACTTTATTAAGGGGACAAAAAATATTTACAAAAACATTGTAATACAATGACAACATAACTGATCAACCTCTCACCTACCCCATTCTTTGTAAAATTGCTACTGCAAATTAATTCTTGTAACTCGGCCTTTTTTCCCCAGCACGAGTACGTTCTACTTGCAGCAGAAGTCAGATAGAACCTAATCACACTAACAACTTATTTTCTAAATCATATCAAATAACCTTGATTAAACACAAAACCTGTGACTTATGATAATTGACCACTGAACTTCCTGACGATTTTAATTTATATATCCATCAATGTCGCTATCGCAGTCTGCAGTATTGTTGGTTTCATTTGTTTTAATTAGTTTTATTTCATTTGAGGAGGATACAAGGATTCTTTGGTTTATTGAAGGCAAACTTTTTTAAAATGAGTGGTAATTCGGAGAAATTTAATATTTAAAACACAGTATAAATTGAACAAGTATGAAGTATGCAAGCAGGCTGCAGATGAATTATATCATTCAGTGTATGTAAACAAACGATAGGTTTGTGCATGTACAAAACAATCACAAAAGTGAGGACTTCAAATTATCGAGAGTATGGGAGTCTTGAATTCAAATTATTAAGTATTGGCAAGCAAGATGCCTTTGCTACAACTTCAAATTATCGAAGGAACCAAACACATCGATTTTTTTCTTCAATTTTTCGAGTATTTTTTAAGGGACCGGTAAAAACTTCATATTACGAGAGATTCAAATTAGAGAGTGCCAAATTATCAAGAGTCGAATTTACTTATAAAAAAAAGTATTTATTTTGTTGGTTCAGAAATTATTGTAGTAAACTGTAGACAAAAATAGTTTTCAATGGCTGATAAAATCAAACTCACATACAAAAAAAGACAATGCATGCGCCCAGTAAGTAGAAGAAACAGGGTTCCTCTTTTTCAGACATTTTTAGTAAGACCTGTTGATCTCATTTTCTTGGTCTTGTTTCAATTCTAGTTTAACATTTTCTTTATACAAACGAGGAAATTGTTTGAAGGCCATTTTTTCTTTACTTTTTTTTTCTTTTAATACAATTGTAAGCTTCAAGGATGAATCTGTTTTTAACATGACATAAATGGCGTAGTATGTGCAAGAAAACGAGAACACTTTTACGGCTGGACAAAAAAGATAATATCGTAATCAGGTAAATTATTATGTATAATCTAACTTTACCGAAGGTATCAGATACAAATTTGACAATAACAATATAAAATTGGAATCTTATTAAGGCATCTAATGTCATCATATGATGTTTGTCATCATATGATGACATTATATGACTATGGTCTGGCACGACAAGACAAATAAATAATTTTTTAAAGGAAATAAACGAAATTCATCTCTCAGTTAAATTCACAGTAGAACTGGAAAAAAAAAAAAAAAAACCATAAACTTCTTAGATTTAGAAATCTCAGTAAAAATCAAACATCATGAATTTGGAATTTACCGGAAACCCACCCACACGGATGTCGTTATAAACAATGGTGCTAGGAGACCGATAGCACATAAACTCGCAGCCTTTAATAGCATGATTTACCGTCTTTTGAACATACCATTAAATAAAAAGAACTATAATAAAGAAATTGAAATAATATATTCCATAGCAAAAAATAACGGGTATAATAAAACCACTATCAACCATATTTTGAAAAAACAATTACAAAAAAAGACAATTAATGATATCTATTCAACAATCCCCGAAGATGGGTCCATCCCGAAATGTTTATGTTTTGGTTCCATATTACGGCCCTATATCCACCAAAGTCGAAAATGAATTGAAAAAACTAGGATTAAACCCTGCATTTAAAATAGAAAAACCCTATCCTCATATTTCTCTTCTCCTAAAGACAAAATAGACCCTTTCAAAAAAAGCGGAGTATACGAACTAAATTGTAATGATTGTGCAGCCAAATACACGGAAAAACTGGAAGATCGCTAAATCAGAGATTAAAGGAACATATACGTGCATATAATAATAAGACAGATAATTCCAACTTTGCAATTCATTTAAATGAAAATAATCATAAATTCATCAGAGACTCAGGAGTTAAATTAATACATCACGTTGAAAACAGTCTCAAATTAAATTTATATGAAGCACTTGAAATAATAAAATCCTTCAAGTCCAATCCAGATTTTTGCTTAAATGATAAAATAAATATCTCCAATAGTCCAATCTTAAATTTATTCCCTCTATAACAGAAAAAACAATTACTCACAGGCATTACTGGGAAAACCCTGACCCTTAAACCGTTTACCTAAAAACATCCTGCCTATTTCTCTTTCATTGTTAGTACAATGCGAGAAGAAACCAGTACAAACTTTTCTGTTTGATATAATCCATTTAAACCTTGGTGAGTACTTACATGTATTTGATTTCTTGTCTTAATTAAATTCATAATTCATAAATGTTTTATAATACTGATTTATATAATTTAATATGTATAATAATACCAACTATATTTTGAATTGCTTATTTTTGAATTTTTTGTGTGTTTTATAACTGAGGATGAATGTATAACATTCGAAACTAGTTTTCAATAAAACAAATTTATAGAAATGGCAAATAATTTATCAATCCCTAATTAGATTGATCCTTCTATACCATCATGCGGATATCAACTGATTAAATATTTATTTCCATCTTTGTTTAAAACAATTAATACCAGTTGAATACAAAATAACTGCTTGTCAGGCATGGCGAATGTATTCAATAAAAATGTATTATGAATTATGTATGTATTCGAGTATATACGAATCAATCATATTTTTTGTTACAGTAAAGCATAAAATATTAATTTCGCTTATTCTATTGTTTTTCTTTAATCCTTTGTCTTCTCGTGTTTGTTAATTCTTACTTTTTAAAACCGAAGAACAATTCTCATGTACAGAAGAGGTGGATGACACCATACCAATTGCCGTACAGCCACAATAAAGCTCCAATACAGAGGAGAGATAAGATAGCGACTATCAATATTTGGATCTCGTTGGCAAATATTTTCCTCACAATCGATCCTCTCATAGGATTCTTTCCGATGTAATCTACCTCATTTGTAATGTCGGTCAACAATTTCAACCAGTACTGAGTGAGGTAAGCATTGCCAATTGTTTAGGCTCATAAGCGAAGTATTAGGCTTAATATTAGGTCTGAATGCCACCTGAAAGCAGTGGCGTAACAACCTATCTAAAGCCACATGGACCCAAATTAGGCCTCTCGGGTAAATACATATTTTTTTTGAGCCTGAAACATATTTTCCTCGAGCCTCTCCCTCACAAGCTTCATAAATTGTTTCCAAATAAAATACTGAGATGATCAATTTATGCATTCAATTTATTGTTAATCAAAATTTCCATTTATCCAAAGATGATATTTTATATTTTTGACTATACAGTCGATATAACTATTGATACAGTTAAAATATTAATTAGAATATAAGCATTTGAAATGGAAAATATCAGGATAATGAAAAAAACGCTGCAAATTATTACACAATGGTTTATTATTTCCACTTAGTAATATTTCAAAAATATGTCCAAGTAAAAAAAATTAAGCAGTAGTCATCCAAGTAAAAGAAATTTGAAACTTGTCCCAAGATGATCGCCGTGAGAGTGCCGAACTATGAGGGTTAAGAAAAAACTTTGTCAATGCAAGTAGGCTGTGATGGTTAGGACATGTAATCAGAGGGTAAAATGATACAGAGGAAATATTTGATATGCAAGTATATGATAAGAAGCTAAAGGAAGTGCAGAAATAATCCAAGGAAGGATAAAGCACAGAGATACGAAAAAGCCCCATAGATGGCGTAGGGCCACGGTGACCAACTGAGCCGGAGAATTAGTCTACGAAGTTCATTACGCTATATCGCGGCTAATACTGGTCCGATTTAAAAGATTTTTTTTTCCTTTTGTAGGGAGTTTCGTCAGCTTTCGTTTAAATATAATAAAAGCACCAAAAAAAGCAACAACAAAATCGGTCGCCATTTTGAAAAAAACAGACAGATTTTCCTTTCATTTCCAGTTCAAAATTTTTTTTCTTTGATCGAATCCAAAGGTCTATTATTGAAAATAATAAACCAAAAGCATTTACAGATAGAGATTGTTTTATTTTTCGTTTTTTTTTTTATTATTGTCTTTTTTAACGCCTTTCTTATGCTGATTCCAAAACACCTTACATTTCTCCTCTATCTTTATAAATGGCCTAGTTATGGTCATATACGATCTTTAATCGACAATTATATAGATTTTTTTTTTTTTTTTTACCACCTGGTTATGCTGATTCTAAAACACCTTACATTCCCCCTCTATCTTTATAAATGGCCGAATTATGGGCTTATAAGATCTCTAATCGGCCGCCATTTTGAAACAAACAGACGGATGGTAATGTAGAGTTTTGCGGATCATCCTGGAGTAACCTGTGACATTGGTACCGAATCTCAAGAAAATCGGTCCAGTAGTCTCGAAGAAAAGTTGCGGACGGCGTACTGATTTTTTTTTATTCGCTATTTGGATTCTACGTACCTTAAAACGTAAAACCTCAAATTTTGAGGGGGGAGGGTTACAAATTTTTTTTATTTGGTCGATTCCAAAGGTTTATTATTGAAAATAATAAACCAAAAGAGAAATCTAATAGTTACTTTATATAACTCTTTAATTCCATCAATTTATAGAGGCAATGCAAACATGTGTTTCTTATGATTAATTTATTACACAAACTTGCAGGGCAGTCTAACTATTAAACTTCTGACATTGCAAAACTCTGTAGATCATATTAGACTACTTAAATGACTTTTTCCGAGATTTTATATGTGAAAAAATATCAATTAGCTTATATAGTGGAGTAAATTTCTTTTGTTCGTTCATTTTCAATTGAAAGCAGTGCCAAACCTTTTAATCAATCTTGACTCATCGTTGATCTGACATGACTTTTATTTATTTTTTTATTTAGGATTTCTTTACTATGAAGTATTTCTCAACCCATTTCCTCCTTAAGCCTCTCTCTCTCTCCATTTATTTCTGTCCATTGCCTACTCTTCCGTCAATACACGGCATGAAATTTTTTCATCTACTTTATTTGTCCACTATATTCGGGACCTTCCTCTATTTATTTTATCTTCTGCCTCCCATTCCATCATCAATTTCGGTATTCGTCTTGAATCAATCCGTTTTAAGTTAGCACACCATCTTCATCTTCTTTCCTCGATCGCTTCTAAGATATTTCTTTTTACTTCTAATCTTTCTCTGATTTCACTGTTCCCGACATACTCCATCCTAGAAACTCTGGCAGGCCTCTCCAGAATTCCATCTCCACTGTCAAAAGTCTTTTTGCAATATATATTAACTTTTTCTTCTTGCTAATGATATTACCATTCCAGAGTAGAGAATTTAACTAATCAATAATTTTTCTACCACTGCTGATTCTTTTATTCACCTCAATATTTGTGGTCCCGTTGCTTTCTAATATTGAACGAAGATTGAATGAAGATGTTCCACTTGTTCCAATTTACATAAATAAATAATAAATTATTTCAATTTAAAAAAAAGAACGTTCTGTTTTTGCTAGATTTTGCTTTTTCTGAAAATACAGTACGAAAAAAAAGAGCGAAACATCACGATTACGTATAAAAATTAAACATTACTTCCCATTTTTCCCCCTGTCTTGCATTGCTCCGGTTGCTCCAGTCTTAGTAATGCCCCTGTCTGATATCTGATCTCCAGTGTAGATATGCAATGATTATTAGCTACTTTTGCTCCGTAATATCATTTTAATATGAAATTGAAAATTTACAACTTTATCTAAAATAATAGGTTAAATATTTTTCTGAGTGAATGACACTTTCGAAATTCAACCATTGCGCGTACCTTCCCTCTAGTGCAGCCTCAAGTGGCGAATATAAAAATTCCTTTTTTTCATATTCGATACTTTACAATCGTCACCAGAGTATATCGCTTTTACAACTATGAAATTAACTTAATGTATGCAAATAATTTGTTTTAAGTATAGGTAATGAGACAGCATTCCCTAAAAAAAATATATATATATTTTTTTAAATATTTGTATTTGTTTCTCATTATGTGCGGTTGATAATTGAGTGTTTATAATTAATTCACACTATGCCGTGTTGTTTTAAAAATAAATTGTCAATATTTGAACCGACCTTTTAAAATGTATCGACATAATATGTTAGCTTGGGTTACTCCTTGATTAGATAAGGACAGAATATGTTGATTATCCAACATCTTGACAGTTAGGTCTATGCATGAATGTTATATACTTCATATTAAGTAATAGATTAATCGGAATTTTTCTTGGCTTGTCTTCTTTAGATGATCTTATCTGTATTTAAAGTTATTGTAAAGAGAAATTGATTATATAGGTATTCAGGTCAAGCACCACTCATAACTGTGTCTCTCAACAATAATTTCGTAATATGATTTAACCTGCAATCATTTATTTAATTTCAATGTTTAACAAATATGATTTGATTTAAAAATTGATTTAAATGAAAAAGTCTTAGGCACAGCTAAATGGTTTGTCTATAGCAAAACAAAATACAAGACCAAACACAAACCAAAAACGAATTGACAGATTCCTAATAAAATTAACTTATAATTGAACTAATTCTGGTCCAGTAAAATTTCTCTTTTTGGTAGAAAGAATTGAGGAAAAGCTGAATTTCATGTAAGTTTTAGAACTCATTAAAACTTATATCTTCTGCAAAGTCCATAAGAATCCGAGCCGCGGAACATGTTCAAAATGGCGCCTGAATAATGGCGGGAAATAGTTTTTATAAACGCTATAACTTTGTTGTTATCAGTCATATAGATGTAAAAATACTTCTATTCGAAACATAATTAAATTGTCTACAAACTTTATTCAAATCGTTTTTAGGCTCAAAAGCTTACATGGATAAAAAGTGAAAAAAACTGGCGAGAAAAATTCTTCATGATTTTTAAATCGGGATTTTGAGTGGGAAGAAATAAATTTAATGCAAAATATTCTCAAATAAATATGATAGTGCTGTTCATGAAGGTTATATTTCACTGGTTATTTAAAAAAAAACTCCTAAATTCGGCCTAAAAATCGGAATTCAGAGGGCGGTTAGTCCGTCCGGCCTAGGCCTACTTGCACTCCTTTTTATTAATATATATATATATATATATATATATATATATATATATATATATATATATATATATATATATATATTTATATATATATATATATATATATTAATAGGGAGAGGGGAAAACCTGCTTTCTGCCAGCTAGGTACCTGTCCCTTCAACTAGTTGAGTGAGGATCCAAATCCAAATAACCTGCTAGTATAACATTTCAATATATATATATATATATATATATATATATATATATATATATATATATATATATATATATATACATATATATATATACATATATATATATACATATATATATATATATATATATATATATATATATATATATATATATATATATATATATATATATATATATATATATATATATATATATATGTTAATATCAAGACAATACGGGCATAAAGAAAACAAATAAGCTGCCAGTCAATGCTTTACTGTCTTGGAGTGATATGCTATTTCTATTATTTTCATTATAATCACAATTTTAATAAAGTTTTTGAATATAGTTGAAATTGTCTAAAAGGGCTGGAACCTTAAATAAATGAATAAAATTTAGTATCGACATAAATAAATACAAAAAAAATGTTTTATTGTTATTATTGAATTTATTATACATTATTTGTCAACTGCATTTATGAAACCTTCTCTCTGAGATGTGAAACTTGCAGTACAATAAGATCGGGAAGCGCTATTACTTAACGAAGTGTCTTGGCCTTTTTGATTACAATGGTAAGCCCTTCGAAGTGAGGTCAGGTTCTTTTATCGAACAATCATCGGCAGTGATCGCGGGATCCTCAGGAGATGGGATCATTCTGCTGGAAGAGGAAGTGTTCTTCGTCCTTCCGGTTTATCAGAGTCATGATGTCTCTTGTCGGAAGTAATATTATAGAAAATGTTTCAAAGATCAAAATTTATGACGGATTCTTCCTATAAGTTTAATTACCACGTTTTAAAGTACTATTGATCTCAGAAGTTTGTCAAAATATCTTTTGACTTATGTCTTACAGTTGTAAGACATAAGTTAAACTTTAGAAGACTGAGAAGCAAAGTATAACGTAAAATAAAGCATATCATATTAGAGGTTCTTAGCTCGTTTCCAGTCGGGTCGAGTATTTTTTTTATTTTTATTTAATTTTATTAATATCTGATCGTATGATATATTATTTATCTTTTCTCGCTGTTCTTCGGTGCCATTTGACGCCATATAGATCAGTGCCCTAACTCGCCATATTGATTTTGAAATGTTTAGATTTGTAGTATGAAACTCGACTTTTTGTTTGGGAACTGAAACATATTTTTAAGTTGAACCTGATTAGTAGTTGTATTTTTTGACAATGATTTACCCGTTTATATTTAAAATAATTCATTATTTTTGCTGGCAGACAGAGGTTTCGATGTTTTTCGATGAAAAAGTTAATCGAAATATGATTTATCACTTGAGGTCAATAACTGATAAGGCAACGCTTGTAAGGAGATTTGGCCCTTTATCCTACATTAACCTTATTTTGAATAATAAATTTTAATGAAAATTGCTAAATAATGATTACAGGAATAACTCATGACTCATCTCTGTTTGCAACGATTTTTTCATTATTTTAAGTTTTAGAGAAACAAGAAATTTTAAAATATTTTAAAGGAATTCAAGATAAAAAAACAAAAACGGAATACAGATATATAAGAAAGAATCAGAACAAATATGAGAAAAGACATTAAAAAAAAATACTTGAGATTTACAGCTGTGTTTATAAAGACAATAAGCAAAGGTTCTATCTGAATAATAGGAACAGGTTTGTGAAGAAACTACCTATTGGTTTGTTCTCTGGCAGTTCTAGGAGATCCGGAGCCCATCCTTTTCTCAGAGGCCTCACAGTGGATTATTGGTAATCGATTGAAGGGTAGAAACTAGTGGGTTTGATTGGGTTTAAAATTATAATAAAAAGGATATTAATCATTTCGGGCCAATTCAACAACTTAATTAACTCACCATGAATGATTTAATTTGTGACATAATAAGGAACGTTGAAAATTTTATGAAGGATTTTAGATTGTTAAGGATTGGGTAGGGAGGGATTTGAAGACAAGCAGAGCTTCCAATCTCGACTCCGTATGTCCGAATAGGCAGATTTTGATTCAGCCCACCAAAATATCTTAATACTGAAAATATCATGAAAAAAAAAAAAAAAAAAAAAATTCTGTTCCGAGGATGCTCAAAATATTTAAGCCACACAATAATGTTTCGATTTGGGACTCTGTAAACACTCTTCTGTGTATCCGATATTGACGTTCTTGGACTCGTTAGAAAGATATGAGTTTCTTATTTCTATATGTATAAACAATATTCTTATCTTAGAACGCTTGCGTAAAAAAATGTGATTACCAAATTAAAACAGAATTTTTTGCGGGTAACTTAGGTCCTAAAACATGTAGAAACGCCACTGTTGAAGCAAATCACGTAGTATAAGAACCTTTTCCGGTGGTACAAATTTTGTTTGAATCGTTCGAAGAATTCCTGATTTATGGACGATTTTATGAATCTTCAAAAAAAATTGAAGGAGAGGCAAAATTTTTGACTTTTGAAAATTTGAATATAGAGGTCTTTCGAAGTGCTAAAACCAAGTCTGACGCCAGTTTTGAATAAAAAAAATCTGTTTACATACTTCACTTCGTGAACAAGTACGGTTTTTATTACATATAATTCATTGGACCCTTCAGATCGCTCTAAAATTCAAGTATTACATTTTTTTAAAATTGGATCACTCTAAAATTTACTATTTCTCTATAGCGAATAATGTAACATTTTAAACACGGCCTTAAATATTCAAAGTAAATTTCAGCTTACTATGACGTCCCGAGCAAGCCTAGGTTCTTAAACATCTACACATTATAATATAAAAACATTATTTAAATAGTAATGTTACACCAATAAATATTAAACTTTTAAACCAGCGCTATAAACATTATTATAGTAAAAAAAAAGTAATATTAAATATTAGAATGGATTTTTTAGAAAATAATAATTAAATTATGGAGCGTTCTGATAGATCAATTGAATTATATGCAATTAAAACTGTATTATTACAGGAGAGTAATGCTAATATAAGTAAAATATTTATTATTTCTTGATCACAAATAATGTTTTCATATTATAATATGCACATTTATAAATTAGCCTTACTCGGGTCGTCATAGTAAATTGGAATTTAATTTGAATATTTAAGACCGTGTTCAACTTTCCCGCGCTTAAAAAGTTAAAAAGTTTTTTAATCAGATATTGTGCATAATTTTAATATATTAAAATATCAGTTACGAAATTTCAGAATGGATGGAAAAGTCAAATAATGGAGTTAAAAAAGGAAAAGGAAGATTTCGACTCAGTTATCAGCCAATAAAAAGGTTTAATTTGAATCACGTATCAAATTAAAAATTACGTACACACAAGAGCAGAACGATGTGATTCTAACCAGGGACGTTGTCTTGGAGGGAGAGGGGAGGAGGTCGTCACCTTCCCAAATAAATTGAAAATCCAAAAAGTTGGGAACTTTGAGATTTGAGAACCTACTTCAAAATTCTAAAATGATAGATATACATTTTAGTCAAAGAGTTCCTAAAATTTAAAACCAAGACAAAAACCTCTTTAGTTAAGAAATTGGAATTCTATCGATTCAATGTTGCGTCTGAATAGAAAAGAAAATTCTTTTTTTTAAATATCAATTATCGAAACAGGTAAGTGAAAAGCTCAAATCCAAAAGAGTTGGGAAAATTAGAATATTTCATAATATTGTTGGAAAAATTAAAATATTTAATGTAGATGAGAAGTTCGTTGTTCGTGTCTGCTTCATCCTGGTGGGTGTTGTTTCTGTTTTAGGAAAAGGAACGTTCGCAACCGTGATTTTCAGTGATATCTTTTTTATTATTTATTGAGTTAAACATCTTTATGTGCTCAAATTGAAGGAGGACCCATCGTTATCCTTCGTTATACGTGTTTCAATACAAAACATTGTTCAGTGGAGTATAAAAGAAAAACCAAAGAAAACAAAAACAAAGAATTTTTATTCACAGCATATTTAGTATAGCTAAATTCCTAGAAATGAAGATCCATTGATAAAATTCACATTAGTTTCCCTAACCTCTTTCAACATTCATCAATCTCCAGTTTAGGTTATGACTAGGACTTCATTTTGAATAAATCTCTACATTTTTTTTTTTTATAAGTTACTAATATTTTTTAATAACTACTAATTACACTGTATTTTTAATATAAAATATCTAAATTCAGTTTTTTTTTCTTTTATATGATTATATTGTAGTTAAATCCTGAAGATTGGGCCAAACCCGAAATGTTGTTTCTGGTGTTGTATGAGTTATAATAAGGAAGAGTGAGAATTTTCACATTCCAGCATTGATAAAATAAGTGCATATCAAAATACTCGGGTTGATGGTAGTTTAAGACTACACTAACCTTAAGTTTTCAATCTCAATTTTCGTAATTGTTATTAATCTCATAATTTAATTTTTTTTTTAAATGTGCTTGACGATCCTTTTTATTTGTGATTCAAAATAATCATTAATTAGAGAACGATTCATTTCTCTTATAATTTTAATTTATTAGTTTGGCTTTTGTTGCATATATATTTTCGGATACTAAAAAATGTGTAAAATACAATAAATGCTAGTGATTATCACCTCTTTAATGTGTTTGCGTCACTGTTTTTACTATTATATATAAAAACATATAAACAAAAAGACGCACAGTGATTGAAAATCGACCGGAAAGAAAAACTGACATTGATTCTCACCTTTATAAACAACCTAAATAAAAGATATTTTGTGATTTTGCGTAGAGATGGAGGGTTGATATCCTATTTTGAGTTAAATAACAGAAACCCCAACGAATTCTATTTTTTAACCCAAAATAAATGAAAACTAAACAATTTTTTTTCTACAACTAATTATTAGGCTATAGCGATCATTGTAACTATAATGTAAAGTTTTAATAAAACTTAATTTAATTACATTTTATATATGTGTATATTTATACATATACATACACATGGAATTTGATGAAATTGATACAGAACCATTTGTACACTCGTGCCCCGATTTTCTCAAAATTGGACAAAATTAATACTAGATCATTATTACACTAGTCTACAACTTTCCTTCAACTTTAGACTGAATCGGACGAGCCATTTTCAAAACATGGGTGTGCTAAGGAAAATACGTATGCGTATGTATAAGCGAAAGTAGTGGATGGCATTGGATAAAATTGATAAGTGATATTTTTTACACTAATCGCATTATTCCGTCCAACTGTGAGTTAAACCGGACAAGCCGTTTTGAAATATGTTTGTCAAGCAAAATACATTTGCACATGCGTAAGCCAAAGCAGTGAACGGAATTTGATAAAACAGATATATGAATACTATCTAGATTGAAAATAGTTGAAAATTTCATCAAAATCGGATTAACGGTAGTTGGTATTATCCCTGTCATATGGATATGACAGCTTCAGTAGTTGCTAATATTAGAACTTTTCTAATATTTCAATAGGTGTCTTATTTTAATAAAATGGTAGATTGTCGACTTGAGGTCGGTTGCGTTCAGAAGATATATTCTCTAACAAATAAAATTGTATTGAATTATTTCGGTACTTATTCAGAATGATATTTTAGCTTAAAAAACAACAATAATTGATGCATTTTTTTCACTTAACATATTGTATGATATATCTGTTGTTAATTACAAAGAAAAATCGCAAAAAAAAAAAGAAGTGTGAGTAGCTATAATAATAATAATAATAATATCGACCATTTTTTCTTGAAAATCAAACATTTCTTCATGAATGGATTTGAAATGCTCGTTACATATGTAAAAATTAAGATTTTTTTTATTAAATAGGTAAAATATTACAGTTAACTAATCTATTTATTAATAGTGGATTTTTTTTTCCAATACCTTAAAAAAATAGTTTTATCCGCCTTAGAACCACTGTACGACGTCGTCTTTTGAAAAACCATTTGCGCCATTTAACAAAAACATGAAACATTTTTTCTCCGATTAATAATATAAATATATTTTAATTTTATTCTTTATTGTGTACAGTATGAGTTTATTAAGTTTGCAAAAGTTTTATAATTACTGATCAAAGCCAGAGTGACGACTGAGAGTCATCAGTATTTGCTTACATCATCAATAGTAAATTTTTAAACCATTTCCAATTTTTTTTTTCTGGATATATTGTGAGCGGGAATCGATAGAGGTGATGTTATGTCCCATAATAAATTTAGCCTTAATTTCGAATATTTATATTTTTCACAAAAACGTAATAACATTGTTAAAATTATGATAAATAAATAAAAAAAGAAAAGAATTTTTGTTAGTTTTTTCATAAATTCGTAGAAGATATCTATTCTAAGCACCCATTTTTTTTCTGAAAGAGATAAACTACGTTTTACTGTCAAATGCTAAAATCTATCACAATTACATTTCATACCATATTTAAACATAAAATTTAAAAATTTATTATTATTATTATCATGTAATAATATACTAAATTTGGAACTATACAGAGATTGGCATGGTCCCTGCGAAGAGATGACGCAAAATCGTGAAATGTACTCTCTTCAGTTGATGAATCTTTTTTGGACTGATGATAGTCAAAATAAGTCAATAATTAAGATAAAGAAAATTGAAGTTAAATTGAAATAAAATAAATTATCTCAAACGTATTTATACTTACCGCAACCAGTTGTTTATTTGAAATTTGAAAAACGTTGGTGAGTGCAGATTGTAGGATTTTTTTTTAATGGCTAATTGGTATCATGGAATCCATTCAAATGCCACTTTATTTAATAGAATCCATGGAAATAAAAATTCAGACTTAAGTGCCAAACAATCCTAGAAATCTGTAAGTCAACATCTTGAAAGACCAATTATTGGTCTTTCAAGATGTTGACTTACTAGATTTACTGACCCAGATGTTGACTTTCTGAATAAATTATTAAAAAATCATTAATCATAATCATACTTATTTACAATTGATCGATAATGCTATCGATATCCCCCTTGCCAATTACTCCCCCCCCCTTCCTCAGGTCGCTGATCAAAGACATTGAGGAAGGCCTGAGACTAGGAGAGTGGTAGGGGGGTCCTTGTTATCTCAGTCGGTCGGGACAGCTCAACTGTTGTGCCGCAAGATGGTAGCTGCAGAGTACGCCATATCAGGTCAGTCGTATAACATTATATAATATTATATATGGCATTGTAAATACGGCAGTATATAGTCACAAGTGAGTAAGGTCAATAAGTCAGTTCTCTCAAATCACTCGTACGAAATGGTTATCAATCCTCTTCAAATAGGTAGGTGTTAATTACAGTAAATCAAAATATATCTTTCAGGCAAAAGTTGAAATTAATCATTTTTTTTGTGAAAATATATATATATTCTTGAAAAAACTTGTAATAAGTGAGAGACAATTTCCCATAATCTAATTTATCGTTTTGAAGTATCAATCGGTAAACAATTCTTATTTACATATGTTTAAATCGAGACTTCTAAGATTTTGCATTTCAATGTAACTAAAAATATACCAATGTGCCACACTCCTCAAGTGTATCTAAGAGAGTTTAATTTACAATTGCTATTAAAATAATAGCAATCATTGAGGAATAATATGCGTCTTCGTACTAATAATGGACTTAACCCACTTTCAATATTAACAACTAGATTTGTCATAAAATTTGAAACAACCCATGTCCAGTCGATATAATTTTAATTTAAAATGTTCAATCGATATAATTGCTTCAAAAATGAAAAAACAAAACAAAAAAAAAAAGATAATCAATTAATTTTATAATTCCTTACAATACTTGAAAAATACCATATAAGTAATTCAGGAAGCTTTCTAACTGCCTATACATGACGGACTAATTAATAATTAATTGTAATTACCTTGAAGGCAAAATGTTTCATATGTTTCAGCTATCTTCAAGTGACACGTGCTATTGCTGTTGACAATGAACGACTGCCAAATGGACTTAGGGCACTTTCAAAATATATATTCCTAAACTAAGATCTTTTAAAGACTTGAATTCATATGATGTAAATTCTAGGTTATCTATTTATGACGTTTTAATATCATTTCTAATTGAAATTTAATTGCCACCAAAAAGAAAAAAAACCTGTCTATATCTGAGTTTCTGAAATAAGTTTTCGAAAACTAAAAATACTTCAATTAAGAAGAAGATAGTCCGGGTGGCTTCCAAGAACTTAGATTGAATATATTAATCAACCAAAATTTATTAACACACCGGGCGATTTGACGATTTCAGATGTCCTACTACTACGAAATAAATAAATAAAACTTTTTAGTAACGAATCTGTATTTAGATTCTCAAAAGATCTGAAAATATTAAAAAACAATTCTGAGATTTTCGGTCTCATAAATCCTAAGATTAATTAGAACATAAAATAATGGCCTAACAAAATATAATAATTAATTTTCTATGTATTACTTAAATTCAAGATACTTTAAAAATTTATTTATATTTATTAAAGATATTTATTAAAAATTTATTTAATCAGGTCAATCACTAATGCCGGTTAATTTATGCAGGATGAGTCAGTTGGCAAACTTACAGTGTTTTATTATATTTTTAAGCGTTTCAAGTGAACAATACTAATATCTGAAGTATCTCCAAACTTTCATAATATTTTTTTTTGTTAATTTTAATTAAAAAAGCACTAAATTTTCAAATTTATGTAAGGTAAAAAATAATTTAGTTTACGGTTTGTAGGAAACTGATAACATTGCTTTGCTTCATTTTGGGTTTGGGTAGACTTTTTATAAACATACATTTTTTGTATTTAATAATTTAAACTTTAATTCGCACCTGTCACAGAAGAGAGGTTTGCTTATTGCAATCAGAGTTTTGCTTATTATTGAATTTATATTTTAATATTTTTGTTATTGTAGTTTGCTTATTAATTATATTTTGTATTATAACTTTATTAGTGAAAATGAAACATTGCGATACTTGAGATGATATTAAAAGACAAAAAAAATTGTTTACTTGATATTGTTATTACCACAGTAAAATTTTAAACTAAGATTTAACTGTACTTAATTGTATTTATGGCTTCGAATAAGGTTTAGAATTAGTTTGTGTGTTTCTGCACCATAAAAGTAATAATTAAAGTAATAATAATAATAATGTTGAATAATCGAAAATAAAACAACTGAAAAGAATATACGAAATCCAAAACGTTCCACTCAACATTTTTTCACATTTCATATTAAAGTTCTTCAAAAAATTACAAGTACAAACTAAAATCGCAATTTAAAATGGCTACTTCATCTTTTAGAAAGTATAGCGACACGCATGTTATATGCAGTAAGAATATTGTAAATAGAAAACATTAAAAGCAAATACATTTAAGTAAAAAATAAATTAATAAGAAAGGTAGATATATCTTCAGTAATTGTTTAGTTAGCAGACTTCCTTGATTAGAATTATATATTGTGGTTGATTAGCGTAATTGATAAGAAGAATAATTGTATATTGCAAAGCGTTAATATATTGATTTTTTCCCCACGTGATTTAATGAAAAAATATGATCTAATGTACTTTTAATTGGTATGAATAATTATACAAATTATTTTGAATTATTTTTTATAAATACTTGCCAATAAGGATTCCAATGCCATTTAAAATCTATATTTAATTATGCATCAACGCTTCATTAGTTAGCTTCGGTGCCGCAGGTTACATGTATTTAATTAATATGTATAGTTCAATTAATGTGATTTATGTAATTAAATTAAATAGTAAAGTAACACTAATTAAGATTTTAATTTTTAAAAGTAGACTTGATGGCATGAACAATTAGGAAAAATTATAATAAAAATCACACAACATACACTTAGTACGTTTATACGTTTTCATCACAATTAAGTTCTACGGCTTTACATGTTAGATACAATTTTTTCTAAAATCTTTAGCCTTTCACAGTATATAGATATATAGATGTATATTACTTCTCTTATTTCTGGAAATTTGTTTTAAACGTGGGAAAATATTTCCCTTCTTTTTTTTTCCTTTACTTAATTATCAAATTCTTTCATTGTTAATATTTATCCATTTTTTTATCGCTACTAACAGTCAGAGATAGTTAATTATTTCAAATAAACAAAATTAAAGGTACTTTAGATAGAAGCCAGTGTGAAAATTCGTTAATTAAGCCCCGTCAGACTATTTCAATGAGGATAAGATCTATCTGATATTAAAGTCAATTTAATTGTACATTGATATAATGGTTCGAAATTTTTTATGATCGGAATAAGTCCACTAACTGTATATTTCATAGGTAAGAGAAATAAAAAATTACATAAATAATAAAAAATAACAATAGAAAAATGTTGATGAAGCTGAAAAAAAAATTAACAACTTCTGAACTAATTTTTACAAATGTGGTCTTTGAAATCGATTTAGCTCATTAGGCCAATCATTAAATACTTATAAGTAATTATTTTAGATATATACAAATTATACAATCAAAATAAAAATAAAATTCCATATTAGAATTACTTAAGAAGTACAGATGTAAATATTAAGATAAATTAAATCAACATGTTATTATGTTTTTAGAATTAAAAAAAAAATAGTATGATAACAAAAGTAATTATATAATGTGATATTTAATTATATAAATTTAGTTCTGGAGGTGAGGATAAAGACCCGAAAAGTTAACTATTTTAAATCGAAGTATTAGTTATTAATTAATAAAAGATATGATGAAAGTCTTGCTTGCCATAATTTTAATTATAATGAATGAACTCCCCATAAAATTAGAAAAAGAATTAATAATTTTTAATTTATAGTAGTTTGTAGAGTTAGTAACATTAAATAATACAAATGCATCGCTTTTAAAAATACTCGTTACGTATCACTACATATATTTCTTAGAAATGTTTTGAATTGTCTCTATGTAGAGTAATAGGAAATAAAACCAATTTTAATGGCACCAGTAAGAAATAGCTCTTTCAATTACTCGTTAAATTGAGGAGATTCATTGGAAGTAATTTACGATAAATTATTACAACATTATTCTAGTGCTTACCTTACTAATATTTTACATGGTATGTGACGTTCCATCCAAGTTCGGTCAAAGTAGGTTCTTTGTGTCCATAGAGATATAAATAGATTGGACACCCTCTTAAATGGCCTTAGCCTTTTGAGTACGGAAACAATGGCAGGAAATTATGATTTATTCGAACTGTTGTGGATTTATTTATTTATTCGTGTTCGTGAATTATAAAAAAATAATAACCTTAATAATTATAGTTAATAAAATAATGCTCTATGTAAATAATTTTAATTTCCGTAATTATATACGAGAATTAAAGATTATTTCGAGCATAAAGCGTTCAGAAAAAAAATAAAATGTATTTTTGAGTTCTATGCATGTTAAAATTTATCTAAGTAGGCTCTTTTTCGATCACAATAACCAGGTATTTAGTTTCATGAATAGTTTATGGAATATTGTGTTCTGAAAAATGAAAAAAAAATTTTTGACACCTTCTAAGGGAGAGGGAAAAACCTAGTGAAAACAAAAGAATATTTATTATAGAATATTTACAATTGGAATCTATATTTTTATCTAGCCTTTGAATAAACCAACTTTCGTATAAATCTTTAGTAAGCAAATTTTTATTTTTTTTATCTGAACATTAAATAATTTTCATCTTAACATTAATCAAACAATGGATTCAATAATTCGATCATTTTTACCAAATAATGTATTTATACATGAAACAAATGCAAATTTTCTCTCTATTTTTAGAGATTTTTTTCTGATGACGTCTAGGGAAAGAGACTTTGGGGAAGATGGCTTTTTGAAGTTTTTAAGTCTTTTGGTCTTGGTAGATGATGATATTTCAGAAAATTGAACGTGTAATGGCATTACAATGGCATACACGTAAAAAACCTACTTAAAATAATTAATTAAGCCCTCACCTTTCTTAATTGATAGGGTCTAGAAAATGAAAAATAAATAAAAAAACTATGAATTGTAAAGGAAACTAATGGAGAACCCTTTATAAAATCAACAAGTGGCCTTTTCTTTTAGCCAAGTTCTTGCATAATTGACAGGTAATTTGACAGCTAAAGATATCAGCACAGAAAATATGTTTCTTAGAAAGGTGAAAGAATATTAAATTCTCTAAAAATTGGTCTTTTCTGAGATATCCACCGGTCAAAATGGACAATCTTTCATTTTCATGTTGCTAAGAAATATATTTTCTTTGCACCGTTTTCGAGTTATAAGCGACGTTATAGGGAGATTATAAAAAAGGTACCGTGAAAACTTCCCTACACTCCTCGGAAATAGTTGAGATATCATTATACGTAGTTCAGGGGATCCCTACACATCCTGAAACTTTTGGAATTATAGGATTTAGTTTGTCTATTTCGCCTTTTTTGGTCTAGTTTGCTGAATATAATTATGGTAATAAAATCGTGGCGAGTGAAAGTGTCATGGTTTTTTTATGGGCAATGAAGGAATCGTTGAAAAAGTCATTAGCTCTCAACCACTAGTATATTTCCGAAAAGTTGACAAAGAAGTAAATGAGAGGATTGTGTTAAAGATTGATATTGGAGATTTAGATTTCATGGGGTTCAGTGGAAATATATATGTTGGCAAAGGATGTTGGTGCTACCTGCATTGAACCTATATATATAAGGACTTAAGGACTTTAAGGTCTTATAAGGTCTTAATATATAAGGACTTTAAGATCTTAATTAAAGACTAATTAATCCTACACTAAACTTCTAATGGGTGATCATTTGAATAAAATGCACCCGCAACTAGCAAGCCCAAAATGGACATAGCAAACCCTCACTCTCAATATTTCATGTGTTTTATTTTTGCCAATAATATTAATTTATGGATTAAGGTTTTATGAAAACGAAACTTACTGTACTAAGTTATGGTAATAAGAGTTTGTAATTTTACATAAACCTACAACACATTTCGGTTTATTACTTTCAAAAATGAACCTTAGTAATCAGCAAAGAAAAATCCAATTTAATCCCTAGATATATAGAATCTAAAAATCGATTAAAAAAAAAAAACGTCCGTCCGTTCTGCCACTTTTCTCCAAGACTACTGGGTCGATTGTTTTTTTTAGATTTGGCACCAAAATCACAGGACACTATGAGGGAACTAATAAACCTTAATGTAATAATTTGAATTTTTTTTTTTCAAAATTACTTAATAGTGATATAATAATTTAATAATAATAACTTAAGTAAAGTTTCATAATAGCACTAGTAGAGCTTGAATTATATTTTATTTACAATACTCTACTTGCCTTCTTTTAATCGAGTCGAAATTCAGTATTCTCGCTGACCTAGACTCAAAAGATAACACTTTCTTTTCTCTTTAAACTGTAAACAACAAACATATGTATAAATTAAGCTACACTGTCAGGTTAAGATTAAAGTACATGATATTATTTATTATAAATTTAAATGATTTATTTATTCTTTATTTAAATGTGTTCAACAAATTTTTTACTGTATATATTTTGTTTTTTAACTATTACGGGATCCACCAGAAGCCCGGACCCCGAGAATATGACCTCCCTATTCTCCCTCTCCCCGTTTCTGACGTCGGACCCACTTTGTAGGACATTTAGCCTACAAATTTGAAGCGGAAATCGGGCCAGAAGATAGTATCTCTCTGCTGACACTGATAAAATAAAATCCATATCCACGTAACAAGCCAACCATCAGAAGCAGTGAATTCACACCCAAGTTCAATTTTCGTATACAAATGTAACTTATTGAACAAATCATCGAACAATAATGAAGTGGTAATATAAATTTAATATATAAATAAAATATATAAATTATTTTAAAATAGTTTCCGAATTTATTTTCGAAATAAAAAAGTGGTTCATTTTGAAAAAATATTTTTCTTAAAAATTATACTTTTCCGCAATTTTTTTAAAATTTATTTAAATATAAATTATTATATATTTTTATTAATATGGAATAATGGAGATAAATACCTTCGGAAGAAATTAAACATTTTCAACGCAGTAAATATAATTATACCTTTTGAATTAAAAAAAATATATATTTAAACTCTCTATAGTGGACAGTCATTATTATCTTTAGCTTGAAGACTGCCTCCACACCTTAAAGACATTTTCTAATCAGGTTTTCTACAACATTATGCATGATTTCTTTCAATGTCTTCGCTAAATCTGTTCTCAACTCTTTGCAAGATATCTGGGTTAATCCTATATATGGATGCCATGGATAATCTATGGCCGTTTATCCCATGGATAATCTATGGTATTTCAGTCAGGAATACAAGATGCCCATCTTAAGCTCTTTATTTAAAGAATGAATTTCTTTATCATTGAGATGTCTGTGCATTATCAGACAAAAATAAAACATTTTGAATAATTGATCTCAAAAGAATGATATATTCATAAAGATCTGTAAAATTAATGGACGAGAATCTCGATGCTCCGTTGTGACAGAGAAGTTTGGTGCATTGGTCCGCAGTATTTTCTTTTTCTTCCGTTGTATCATTATCGTATTTTTAAATTACTCGAAGAATGATGATTCAATCTGTCTTTTGACTAATATCGGAATGAGGAATGAAAATGTCATTCAATCATTAATAGTCTGCTGTTGATGTCAAAATGTTGAGGTCCTTGAGGTAAGTTCAAATTTTCCAATTTTTTTTAATGCTTTATTGCCAGTGGAAAATATTTTTCATGTTCTTTATTAGATTTGAAGTGGAACTGATTGTATTTATGTTAAGTTTTCATATGTTTAGGCCTTGTATTTTTTAGTAAAGTAGTAAAGCTTTTACTATGTACTTAAAATTAATGGCGCATTAACATTTTAATTTTCGCATTGTGTGTTTCCTTATGGTGAGGTCGTAGTTGTTTTTTTTTAGAGCTTTTGATTGCTGTAATTACGTGTTTTGATTTATTTTCTCTTATATTATAGAATATCCGTTATGAAAATTATTGGACTATTGAAACATTTATCCTGAATATTTGAATTATTTCGACGTTAACTCTTTTTTTAATTTCTTGTCTATTAGTCTCTAAATACTAAAATACAAATTAGCTTATAACTGAAACGTTTCGCCTAAAAGATCATCAGAAGGCATTCATCAAATTAAGATGCGAATTTGGCAATTCTCAAGAGGATGACCTATAATATGTATCTGAGCTAGTTCTTTTTCTTTAGGAACCTCACACATTCCAAAGACGCCTGTTATTTCGCGATTGTTTCGACAGCAAGTGTACCATCTAATTGTCAAGAAGGCCTATTGTTATTGACAATATGATGAATATTAACTGATTTGGTTTTAATTCAACCTTCTCCACCGCTTTCACTTCTAGATGAACTAGCTAAGAGGATTATATATGTTTCGTTAAATTATTATCCGATAGAGGATTTAAGGCAGATTTCGGGTAGTAAATCAAGCGTTGACATCAATGCGGTGGTCTTGCATCCTGCATCCTGTAATGTCGGCCGGTAATCAGCCCATTCCTAATTCATAGATAACTACATTATGCCAAATAGGTAGCTAGTCAAGGACGACTCTTGGCTATGAATATTAAACCAATCAATCCCTAGTTTCTAAAATGAATCTAAGGCTTTCAGACTTATTCCATTGAACTAAAACATTGTCAGTTGTTTCGAATTTATTTTTAAAATGTCAGATAAATAGATGTCAGAAAATCCTACCTGATATTTCTTAAAATAGCATCACATCTTATGTGTACTTCACACAACTTTCACTCACCTCCTTATTTGAAATAAATTTTGATAGTTTCCAAGGAAATTTCATTTAGTTTTAGAAAAGATACAAAAGTATAAATTATTAACAACAATAATCACTGAAGTTTATGTAATTTTTCGTTACTCTCCACTACCTTATACAACTTTAGATATTATTTTTTCTAAAATCTTTAGCTTTCCAACGGCACATTATGCATATATACTACTCTTATTTGTTTTTAATCTGGAAATATATTTTCTCTTTTTTTCTCCTTTAGTTAAGTACCAAATTATTTCATAGTTTATATTTATCCATTTTTCATTATTACTAACGAAGAGAGAAGATTAATTATTTCAAATAAATAATTAAATGTACATTAAAGGAAGCCATTTTAATAATTCGACATTGAAGTCCTGTCGGACCATTTCAGTGAGGTTAGGACCTAGCTGATATTAAATTATGCATTTGTATATAGTTTCATCAAAAATTACAGTTTTTGAGAAAATTAAAAAAAAGTGTAAAAAAATAAAATAAAGTGCCACTTCCTGTAAGTCGATTTTAGCGAAACAGTTGATGTAACATCCCAAACATGTAGGTATATAACTAATACGTAATTTCAATTTCGTACAACTTTTCGTTTTTGAGCTACGGTGTTCACATACCCCAAGACACAGACACACGCACACACACAGACCATTTAGCGAGACTTGGGTATTTGAGCTCAGAGGACCTTATAACGTGTATTTATGCATATGTCGTTAATAACTAAAATTTGAAGTTTTCACGATCGCAATACCCCTTTCGCTTACTGTATATTTAATATAGATGTATGCGAAAGTAAAAAATCAGATAAATAAATGTCAGAACACTAGCTGTTTCTTAAATTAACATATCATTTAATCAATTAAGTACCAGTTACTTGTTGAGGAGATAGTCTTAATTCTAGACTAGGCTTATTCAAGAACTGCCGAAACTAAGATTTTTGTGTCCTGACGATGTCTGAAATGTTCACTCGTAACTTTTGGCTAAACAAAAATTTTGGACAATAGTTTTTTACCAATAAAAAGGCAGTTAGTTCTTTATTTAAGCCACATGTATACACCAGATAGCAGGACAATGAAAAAATAGATAAAATCATTGAAAAATAATTACCTAATAATTATGATAAAATAGCTGTTTCACGGTCATTAATTACATGGAACTTTGAAATAGCTTGTTTTGTTAATATGTCACTTCCTAAAAAGCAATACTTTTCTGCTGATATAATAGATTGTTGAAGGCCACTCAATATTTTTATTTGGTGTGTATAGCCATTTTCCCATTTAAAAAAATATTAGATGAACACTAAAGTTAATTGAAAATATAAGTTAAAAATCGAACTCCTATGCGATAAAAAAAATAAGTCCGTACCAAAATGGAAAGGAAGTTAAATCATTTTGTAAATTTCACCATTTATACAATTTATAAATTATCTTTCAATGAGTTCTAAGTGGATCAAGCCAAATCAGAGAAATGCCAAGGTAAAGATTAGCAGGAGGAACTCAAGAACGATACGTTTGAACAATTCATTGCAATTACGTTGGTGGGAACATGCACTTGTTCCAACATGTATTACTAACCACTTATAACTACCACCATAACTATTAGTAACCACCATGTATTACTAACAAATGTAGCTTTACTTTAAACTTCCTCATTGCAAATAATTTTTATATCTTTCGGGCTTTTTACTTCTCTAAGCCCTAGAATTGTGTTTATAAGATTTTATTTTGCAAATATGCATTTGGTAAATATTTATTATTTATTTGCATATATATATATATATATATATATATTTGTTATGCCCTTTTTTTCTTATTTAGTTGCTTTACACGTGTATTTGCTGTTTTCTGCTTATCAGCTGTTTGAATATAACCTCAGCTGTTGTTATGTTACCTCCCTTTGCCTTCAGTATGTGATTGGATGACTTGGAGTGATGTGATGTCTCTAGCTGACGCGTCTTTTTGGAAGGTTGATGTGAGATGTCCTGTAAATACAGATCAAATGATCTTCATAAATGCGATTTTTTGGTTTATGTCCTGATAATGCCTGAATTGGCGAAACATTGGTTGGTTAGTTGTTTGCCGGTATATTAGAGACTTGAAGCTTTATGTTTTGGAATCTTCCAATTGTTTTCTAGCAATTAATTTATGTCGCTTTTTGAGTTTTGGCTGTTTTATATTTATTTATATATATTTATTATATATATTGTTTAAGATGTTTAGGGTAGTAGGTGTTAGGCCCATCGCACGTATTTGACTACAGACAGGCACGAAACCGTATCTGTCAATGATATCTAAAACGTAAAACGCGAGTGGAAATTTTAAATTCTGAGAATAAAGATGTTTTTTACATCTTGGATGAATACAAAACTTCCTTTCGATAGTGGATAAACTAAAAATTGATATTGTTTAGTAGCAATAAATTTTTTATTAACGGTTGATCAAAAAATGATTGTAGTATACAATGTACTATATTTAATATTTCATGACTATTTTAATTTTATTCCATTGGCGTTTATTTTAATGACAGCTGGTGTTAAAATCACTTGGTCAAAATAGGCCACACCTTTTGGTCTCAATTTATTTAGAATTAACTAGTGAGTACTTTCAACTCATCGAAGCCTGAGCCAGGAACAAACATTGGTAATATTATTGGCTATCAGTGACCAATTATCACCTTGTTATCAATTATTGCCATGCGTAAACAATTTTAATAGATAATTATTAGTTAGCTTACACTAGATTAGTTATCTTTACATTACTACATTATATTATACCTACTCTAACTGTGCTAACCGTGAAGATTGCTTTGAAGTTTGGCCGGAAAGAAAACAACTCATTTATATTGTTGTTTTTTATTATAATATAATATGTAACGAATATACATACGAGTATAAAACATATTATGCTGACTAATATATTAAACTTATATTAAACTAATATAGTAACTTAAATATTAAATTACATTATACTTCATTGTCATTCATAATTATGGGCTCTTACTTACTGTAATATAAAAATATGGTTTGAGGTTAATAATAGTAAAAAAACAACCGTTAGTTATCATTTAAAAAAATCTTTTTTTTTTCATATTTCAATATTCTTAATTTGACCAACAATTGTTACCGGAAAGAAAAAAATATTCAAACAAACTTCTTATATTAGAACAATATTCCTCAAACATGGACAACATCTTTTTCAGAAGGGATAAATGCCATTGCCTAGGATTTTATAACTGATTGTAGCTATATTTGAATTTCTCAAAAACAAAGATTTTTTTGAAGAATTAAAAAATCCAAATAATCCAAAAATTATTCAACTTTTTTCAAATCTTAAATTTTCTTATGTCAAATAGGTGTTACTTAATAATTTTTTGTAATAATTTTTCAAACGTGGACATTTTAACTTTCGATAGAAAACTCTTCAAATGTGAAATTAGTTATTCTCTATCAGCTCTACTTTTTTTAGACACATACACTTATCTATCAATTATACTTTTCTATTCAATAATTTTATGTATGGATGATTTAATCTTACTTATTAACAATCTGTCATTCAGTGAGTCCCAGGAAATTCTGCTAGAAGAAATAAGCATAGCCCATCCGGTAACTGATTGACCTCCAATGTTTCAACTAAACTTGAGGTTTTGAGATCGCCATTCAGTTGCTTTATTCTCTTTCTCAAGATATTTTTATTTGAATTATGTACTGCATTATTTTTTTGTTAGTGATGCGTTAAATTAATTGTCTTCATTTAAACATTCAAGTATTATTCATTTCAATTTGTCGATATTTATTTTATTTTTATTTTCAGGTATAGTTTCATTTCGAATTTAATATCAGAATTGTTTAGGTTAATTAACAGATATTTTTCCGGTAAATTTATGTATAATTTCATAAAGAAGCGTTTTATTCCTTATTTCCGTGTTGTTTTATTGACTAGAAACAAAGTGAATTTAATAAATGCTACTCTCAAAACACTTCTAGGAAACTTAAATTCCACACCAAACATTTTGGCCAGTCAGGTGCCAATGCTAGACTAATCCCAAAAGAAACCTAAAATTCATTTATAAGAAACAGCATAATAGAAGTAAAAGTTTTCTGAAGCAGGGGGCTGAGAAAAATAATCATAAGCAAAGTGTGGTTATAAAAATAAAATAAAACGTTTCGATACTGGTCCCTCCGAAAGCCACTGTGCAAATGATTTTGCTAAGCCAAACTATATATATAAGAAAATTTTGATAAGGAAATTTTGTCTACTTTACGATGGTGCAATTGGAACTATTATATATTGTAACTATTGGAACAATTACCTTGAATAGTTTTCCAATGATCGCTTCCTATTTAACAAAAAACGCGACTCACCTAAAATAACTTAAATATATATATATATATATATATATATATATATATATATATATAAAACGCTATGAATTGAGAATACAGCGATGAAAGGAAATATTCCCAATTAAATAATAGTAATTAAATAATGGATCATTTAAGTAGTTGCCATGTAATTTATTTAATATTGACATAGGTTTCTCTTTCGAACAAAGAAACATCATGTACGGGTTCTTTTTACCTGCAAAGGTTGATTTGAGAGATCCCGGCTTGTGAGCTTAATTACCCATGAAGATAAGGAATCGTAAAAATAAGGCTAAAACTCTCCTGGCAAGGTACAGTAAAACTTGCAGCCAAGGACAAGGAACAATAGGAAACAATTTCAAAGGACTCGATACCGATGGAAGGGACACGCATTCCAGCCAAAATTCTCAAAAGATCCACCATAGCAAGTTTCTAATGGAGACTGGGGCCAAATGTATAAAAAATAGATTTTTCAAGAAGGAGAAGGGGAAAGAGAGAGAACGGGCAGGCAATACGAAAATATAGGCAGCTTGAGCTGGAATGTGAGAGAGTGAAGTATTAAGAGCAGGAGAAGGGAGAGCAGCTGTCCAGCTGTCCAATCCATCCGGGATGGAGTCAGCATGAACTGGTCGGCAGAGGAAGAGTCCGCAGCCGAGGAGAGAAAACCAGACATCAAGCAGCAAGGCGGAAGGTACCCGAGATGACGAAGACAACAACAGATAAATCATAGTCCCTTACATTCATTGTGTACATTGTTGTTTAATATTATGTGGCACCGTAGCAAGATTTTAAATAAGCAGGTTAGACCCAGTATTCTCAAATACAGATGTCAAAGAGAATAGGTTTTTATAATGAAGTTAATTCAGGTTGTGAATTATTGACCAGCAGTTTAATTAATAACGTATCTTAAATAAATTAATATCTTACGTCAAAATTTATTATTATATTTACTCTGCATGCGATCATATATTATAGTTAAGTGAATAGGCAAGCGCGATATCCTTGGAAAAGGCTTCCAATGGTATTTATAATATCCCAACCTTGTGACCATAGCAGAGGGGAGGAGGAGGTCTGTGGTCTCTAGCCTTTTAAAGTAATATAGATAAATAATACAGTTTGATTGATCCGTTTCCTTCTGGAACCGATACAAATACATAGGATATTACACATTTAAATTAAGTAAACCCCCACCTGCCTTAGAAAAGCAGATTGACAGAAACATAGCAATATATATATATATATATATATATATATATATATATATATATATATATATATATATATGAACTGAAATAACGCTATATTTATTTTTAACGTAGAATTACGTTCCACAATCGGGTGTGTTAAATTTTTAAGACTCGTTTGGTGTCATTTTTAAATATTCATAGCTCCGCTTCTGTGAATGGTAGAACGCAAGAATTGTAATCATTTAACATTGAAAATTTGCTATTACAGATTGAAAAAAGACTTTTTGGATTTAGACATAAGGCGGAAATACAGTAAGCTAGTATAGTTGGCCAATTTTGAGTGTTGAGTTGACGATGAGCACTATTCGTTCACTTAAACTAATGGTCCTATCTCGTTTTGGTGTTTGTTATTATTTACTCGCTTTCTGCACACACTTCAAATTCAACTTTTAATGAATTAAATTTATTTCAACAGTGTCATAAAATACAATTGTACGCTTTTAAAACTCCGAGGGTGTCTCTTTCCATTTTTGTATTCATTGTATTTTGATGTTTCGTGTTGGAAAGTCTCAACTTTCTCAGGTGCACGAATATAGCACAGTAGAGTGGCCCAACACAGCATGACAGTTGTTGTCTTTGGCTATAATGACCCGGCAATTATCTTTTATTTCAAAACGTGTTTACAGTTTATTCGTTTAAGTTATCTCACCTGGCGCTGATCCTTCTGTTTGAACTCTATTTTTTTTATGTCTCTCTTAATTGTTTGTCAACTGACTGACTATGTAAGTTATATAACACATTTATCAACGAGGTTGTCTGTTATATTTTTATCCATTTTCATTGAACTGCCAACGGAAATTTAGTATAGATTGTGATGGCAGTTAAATGTACATTTTTCTACCATTAATGTTCCACATATCCTTGGATCAGCTACAATACTAAAGGAATTCATCTTAACTAACATGGACATCTCCTCATGGAAACTGTTCTTTGATTCTAACAACTTTCCAATTTACTAGACAGACGTCCTAAACTTTCAATTTATCACAAAAAGTTCATGTATCACTCTACATGCCTATATTGAGGTCTATTTGAACATATGCTGTTGAACTTTACAGCTCAACGAAACAGCCCAAAATGTTTGGTAAAATGGTCAATCGTGTTTCTTGTAGTACAAATGGAATTAGCTATTCCCCACATATTCCAGGTACAAACCCACTACTTCGTAAGCTTTATTCTGGATATATTTTGTTTAAAATGCTTCAGAGGTCCTGAAGAGAAGATTTTTACAACTCTTAATTATTACCTACAAAGTAATATATCATTCAGGATTTGGCCTTCACCTAGAATTCTTATGTACCTCTACCAATTAGAAATAGTTTATATTCCACAAATTTCACTTTCCTACCGCAACTAGGCAGGGAAAGTATTGTAATAGGATCAAATTCTCCATGTGGAGTTTGCAATGAACCTACTCGTATGCGTTAAAAAAACAACAACGCATTTACAGCCATTAGTTTGTATGCTAGTTACACGATTGTCTCTTGAACGAGTGCATCCCAATGTTTAAAAGTGTAATGCATATGTTTCAATGGAAACTTGGTTATTTTTTTTAGTATTTAGAATAACTAAAAAAATATACATTTCTCCGAACAATCCGTATACTCTTTTTGAAAAGTAATTAAATGATCTAGAAAGCTAAACTTAACAAAAAAAAATGTATAGGACTTTGCACCCAAAGAGGTGAAAAACGTCGTGTGAGTGTGCACATCAGATATTTTAAGCAGGGTGCCCCTATGAATATGGGTCAGCAAATGAAGTCTTGACAATGTTTTAGGCCAAAAAGATGGAAAAAAAATACGTCTTTTTACTCTTTCTGGGAATCAATGAAGAAACGAGTCATTGAAGAAAAAATAAAACTGATCAAAACTAACGTCATGGAGAATTTGGCATCCAATTAGACCAATATCAGCTTCATTGATCAAACACACGATCCATGATGGATCTCGGAGTGGACATCCGCTACGCAACACGAATTGTGACTACATGATGTTTTGCTTGTATTACTGTAAGAGGGCCCTCTATATAATATTTTCTATGCCTAGCTATATTATTTATAAAATAAAGTTCAATTAGGTTTATACAATTTTTGTTTACAGATAAGAAATACTATTTTGTAATTTCGAGGGGGAGAGAGGGAAGGAGGTCCGAATCACCTGGACGCTCCCTCTGGCTACGCCACTGTCTTAGTCGACGCAAAATCTAATTCTCCATAACGTTAAATCCGATTCGTTTTTTGATGCGAGTTGTTTCTTCATGGATTACCAAAATGTGTCGAATAACGTATTTTTTCATCTTTTTGGCTTGAAAAGTGTTCAAGATTTCATTTGCTGACCCACGTTCATTGGAACCTTTTGTTCAACGTAATATTTGCTATAAAACCCTCAAGAGTTATCCTATTTTGGGGAACACCTTTTATTGATGAAGTAAATAAAAATGAGCACGTCCTCAAAAATTGAGTTTGTGCTCCGGTTAGATGTGAATAAAGACTGATTCTCCTGAACTTATTCCGTGTCGATGTAAAATATCAAAGAAATAAATACTGCAGTCTACAATAAAAATAAAAAGAAAGTTTGTTTAATATTTTACAGCTAAATTCTCGTCGGCCGAGTTACTAATTAGGATGGTGACATTATCGGGTGACATATTGGGAAAAGTCAACCTTGATTTTACTGACATCTGTTTCAATACTTTCCCCTGATGTGAGAGAAAGTATCGACTTATAGGGAAGGCATGCGAAGTACTTTATGTTCGAGAAAGTACTCTTGACTTTTTCACTGATTAGTAATAAGCAAGCAGTTATGAAATATTATTGCTATAAATTTCTTATAGTTTTTACATATGCCTAGAACCACATAGAATTAGTCATGCTCGAATATTATTTTATTTAGTTAGTAGTCTTTAATGAAAAAAGTACAACTGAAAGGTCGACCCAGAAATATTGAAAAGAAAATTGTGAAATTTGGATCTGTTTCTTGTATGAAAAACCTTCAATTGTTAAATGCCAAGACTTCGCGTGGGTGGTAGGCGTCCGGGGCGAGATTTTGCCAAGTGTCCACCACAAAAATCGGCAAGTAGCCTATTTCTCTTGCTTGCCTGTTTTATATTTTTGCTCTTCCATTAATGGTCGATACATTTCGAATCTCTATTCGGCTTGTTGTAATTTACATTTATGAAAAATAATATTACAATGGTTTTAATTTTTGTCTCCGATTCGTGGCGTCCCTCTGCTCCTGCGAAGGCCCGGGCTATATGCTGTAAAGTCATTTACTTTACAATAATTTCACTACATTATCAAACACATGAAAATATCAATATAATAAAGATGTAAAAATATTACTATAGTATAATTTATCACTTATCATATTTATAATCATTGGAAAAGTTCTAAAATGAAAGAAAACATTTCTTTCCTTAATCATCCAAAGTTCATTTTTACTAAAAGTTTTAAATTCATGTTTTAGAAAAAATTGAGGAACAATGAAATTATAAATCAAGTAAATTAATCGGGAATAGTTCATTTGACTGCAATAAATTATCACGATTTGTTAGTTCCATTTAATAACACGCGGTCGCTCTTTTTCATTCATATTTTTGTCCAACGGCCAGCTTGTTTTTTAAAACTAAATGAGGATTTTCATGGAATAAAGGATTACGCTAATCGATTTTTGAGATACTTTTGCAGAAAGAAATTGCTGTTATAAGAGTATAGGAGATACAAATTTCTTATTCTAAGGTTCATAAATACACAACAACTATGGTGTCAACAAAATCTCTTTGTTTTTGCCCTTTTTATGGCCAAAAGAACATTTAAAAGAAATAGTTTTGTCTAGATCAGATGACGGATTTTCCTTTTATTTAACGATTTATATAAAAAATGATATTTTTTATTCAATTTTTTGTGTTTATCTCCCCTTCTTGGGATCAGAGAGAACTCAAAAAATACCTAATTGTTCACAGTGGAATAAGCAACAACATAAAATATTCAAACACAAAGTGTAATTTGATTGTTTGTTACAACTAAATTATAAAACACTGCAAAAAAAATTACGTCCTTGAAAATAATGCACTTAATCAATAATGATGAAACTAAAAAACGATAGCCCTTTTGATGCCTCAAAGAATGAGATTTATTTCATTGCAAAATTATAATAACTTATTTTTAAACTTATTCCATTATGAACAATTTGAAGTTTTTTTTTAGTTCTCTCTGACCCTTAAAAGCGGAGATATACTCGAAAAACTGAATTAAAAAAAATCATTTTTTTTTTTTTTTAAAAAGGTCACCTGATCTTGGGAAGACTATTTTCCCCGATTCCAGAGGAAATCTTGCAAATAACTTATTTTTTCCAGATTTTCCCAACTCTGCCAGGAACATTAAATGTTTATGAGTCCTAGATACCGGACCAAAATCTTTGTAGTACGTGTAGTTCTTCTTAATCAGATGATGAGTGAAATTTTTGTCTGAGAGGACTTAGATTCCGATTAGCCATAAGTAATTTTACCTATAGAGTTTAAACGGTGTTGTGCTTAGCAGACTTCAGATAGCGGCAGCTAGGACATAGGGGGTCGATATCCTTCCCAAAGCTCCCATGCCCTCTGAGGAAATTGCGATACCCAGTAGTCCAGGAGAACCGATTTCACTACTGAAGGTCACCGGACGGTGACCAAGGCACCCATGGATCTGTTTATAGAAAAAAGGTTTAGGCTATTTTTATAAAGCCTAAGAAATTATATAAATAGCAAATAAGAAATTATTTGAGTTTCCTTAATTTATGTCTTTAATATTAAAAAAAAAAAGGCTATATTGCACAAGTAATTAGTAATTGTGCTATATTGCACAAACGTCATTTGTGAAATTAATGAAATCTAGGGAAAAGACTGGATTACTTTGTGAGTATCGAAAGTAAATTTCGTCAGAGCGTTTTCAATCAAATAATTGTTGATTGAGATGGGTTCAAGTATCAGACAATGAAGGCCAATATTTTTAGAAGTAAGATGAATACCAAGAGTTAACTATGGTTTTTTTTTCATTTAAAGGTTAAAAATAAACGCATATACTTTCTTCACACCGTCTTATACATTCAGATAATATAGAAATATTTATCGGGCTGGGGACTGTATGAAGATCAAACCTTGTTTAAAATAGAAATATTTGGTTTTTTTTTTTTTTTTTTTTTTTTTATTGTTTCTGTTTTATAAGCAAGCAATAGAATGCAGATGAGTATTAGGACGTATACCAACTAATCTCAGTTAATCAATTTTATCCTTCACCAGAACACTTCTCCATCTGTTCTCTTAATATTCGCTTTTTTTTTGTTTTGTTTTTTATGATTAAATATTTTTATTATAGCTCAATGATAAAACTTGGCGCGTATATATTTTAAAAATAGGATTTATTAAAATCCTTAAATTAAAACATCTTAAATTAATTTTTTTTTCACACATTCATATGTAGTAAAATTACATCTTGGTCATATGATTATGAGGTCAATATTACTAATATAGTAATGGATATTGCCTGTTGGGTACTGCTATCCCTAGTAGGTACTGCAAGCAATTATCGTCATTATAGTAAGTTTGAAAAAAAAAAAAACTTGTACTGTTACACAATCCATGACGGATTTTGTGCTTAGTGGCGGGTTGTTGTCAGACCTTGCGAGGCCCTTGGCTGTACAATATTGCGGTGTCCCCCTTGATTTGGTTTGGAGGGTACTGGTACTAGTAATGGTGAGAATAATAAGTCCGGCAAGCTTCCACACTCCCTTACCGATTGAAGTGCCGGATACCCACTTTATAGAGGTCCTCCTCAGCCTCCTTACCACTGCTGATAAAACAGAAAATAAATCTGCCACAGTTGTCCTAGAAAATTAGCTTGGAAGTTAGGAACCCATATAATTTTATATTATTATTATGCTAAATCCATTAAAATTATTTCTGCTAATTTACTTATTAATTATCTTTGTTCGAAATAGTATTTAAATAATATTTTCGTTTGTAATAGTTACATTTTGACCACTTTAAAAATAATTGTTGCATCTATCGTTTATTAGATAGAATTATTGAAGATTGTTGAAAGTGATTGCTCAAATACACTGCGTAAGATGTCCCTGTACATTCGCCAAAAGGTAATTCCGTAATCTGATCGCGGAGGAGACGGCGAAACAATCGATATATCTCCTAGGTCATCGCAAATAGAAAGCTCATTAACATCGATTGGAAACAGTAAAAATATCGATTAATTGAAGATTATATAAATTAAAAAAATTTATTATCGCCAACAATTAGTGTAGAAAGTTAAAAAATAACAGAGAAGAAATGAAAAAAAAATATACTGAAAAGAAAAGTCCGACTTTGAACTGCGGAAAGTAAACAATTTATAAATCAAAGTACTAAAATTATATTTCAGAGGTGAGTTTGTAGAGTAATAATAAGGAAGAAGAACTATAATAGATAATAAACTAGGTATAATTAATTCAATGGAAAGAAGTCATGAATAAGTAATGGCTTTGCCATAGATAAAGATAGAATTCTTCGAATCATTGCTGTAATTATCTATTCGAACATTTGCCGCTATTGACAGATTCGAAGCAGGTTTCAGGATTTCGAAACTGTGAGATATCGCTTCAACTGTTAATGCAGATGGGACAAGCTTCTTAATATAACAGGAGTCAAGTGTCTTAATTTTATCCCAAGAGAAAAAATAATAAAACATTTTAGGCGATAATGCATATGCACATTGGCACCCTTAGAGAGCATCTCAGTCGATAAACCATTGGAACAGTTTGTACGGTAGATGTTTTTTATTTGGAATTTTCCTACTTTTTAATTACTATATATTATACTTATAATTTTTGATGAAATGAGGCTATGACAAATTTTATGGCAAAAATCAAAAGAGCATTGATTTCCTGCCAAATAATCTTGTTTTGAATAAGCCATTCAGTACAAAGATTTAGAAATTTAAAGTGCAGAAGAAGTTGGTTGGTGGGTGTGGTAAACACAAATAATAAGACTTATTTTAATGTGTACCAACGTTTCGGCCTAAGTTTTAGGCCTTCAATCGGGGGACAAGTATAGATCTCTACAAATAATGGCACTAAACTAAATCATATAGTTCTTTTACTTTCCCTTACCTATATACGAAATATATAGAAAGGGGAAGTATTGCGATCGTGAAAATTCCGAATTCGAGTTTTCAACGGAAATACACGTTTTAAGGTCCACCGAGTCCTAATGACCAAGCCTCGCAAAATGGTCTGTGTGTCTGTGTGTCAGTGTGTATGTGAATAGCCTCAAAAACGAAAAGTCGTACGATACTCAAATTACGTATTTAATTTAGGCATATGGCTGTGATGTCACAGCAACTTTTTCGTCAAAATCGACTAACCGGAAGTGCCACTTTATTGAATCGATTTTACACTTTTTTAAAATTTTCTCGAAAACGGCTCTAACGATTTTGATGAAACTTGCCTGAATTATTCTTCATAAAGGCCTTTAACTTTTCATTCGTGTAGTAAATCACCGAGGAATTTCAGGAAAAAAAGTTATGATGAAAAGAATATTTTATTTGCGCATAGCTTAAAAAGTATGCATTTTACGGTAAATTATGTGGAAAATTGTATGAAAGGTAATTACATTATAAAAAAAAAAAAAAAATAAAAGAATCATCAATATCGGACCAGTATTAGCAAAGATACAGTGTATTTTACGAGGAGCACAAGACCGTAGATGGATAACAAAGCTCATCCGAAAGGAGACGGATGCGACCGAACCTCCTCCCACCAATCCGCCAAGCTGTTGTAAACAATATGCTCTGTAATAAAGTAATTTAAGAATACAAAAGCGGAAATTAACTTAATAATTTCTACTTTCACATTATTTAATGGAAAGAAAATGTTTCCATAGAAACTAAACAGAAACTTTTAAAATATATTTGCAACTTGACAAAGTTAAAATATATAGGTAGTATACAGAATTGTTGTAATAAAATTGTTTAAAAAACTTTTTTATTGTGCTTAAGTAGGAAAAGTTGAGTTTATTAAAGCAGTGTTTATGTGAACTCTTTAAAATTATATTAAAAAGATAATTAATATAGGGCAGTAAGGGAAAGTTGTGTGATGCGCGCACCACACCAGATTTTTTTACCTCATCCTAGAATTAAGTAACACCAAAAAAGTTAGATACAATCTATTTCAAGTTCAGAAATAATAGAAAACATACAGATAGTATGTGAGCTAGGTCAGATTCATAAGTCACTGCTACGACCACAAATTTTGCCATGACGGCGACTGGCCTTTAGGTTCAGTATTAATTCTATCAGAGCGTTTTTATCACCGCTCAATCACTAGATTTTACTTCAACTCTTTGAAACGTTTAGATTCTTGTCTACTTAATGGAGACCGTATGTGTCCCGTCCGAAACACAATTAGTCTATCCATAGCTATTAAAATAAAAAATAAATTTTGTATCTAGCTCCTTTTCTACTGGGCGACCTCGTTCTAAATTAAAAATATACCTACGATTGAATTAATATTAACAAATAAATTAACATTTTTAGTTTAGTTTAGCTGCACTATATATTTTTGTTTTGTCAAACTGAAAATAAATTTGAAAAATTTCCATGTAAATATTTAGTTCCCACTAAATAATATAAAAGTAGAAATTATTAAGTTAATAATTTCTACTTTTATATTATTACATTACACTATTACAGAGCGCATTGTAGAGGACAGGTTGAGAGCGGGGAAGGGAGGAAGGAGGAGAAGAGTTTCGGTCGTATCCATCTGCTTTCGGACATAGTTGGCTTTCTATTTAAGGTCTAGTCTTGAAGTCCTTATAAGATATGCTATATCTTTCCTCATACTTGTCCGGTATAGTTGGTTTTTTTTGTTGAGATTATTATTATTATGATTTCATACATAATTTACCATAAAATTTATACTTTTTGAATTATGCGCAAATAAAATCAAAATTTCCTGCATTTTCTTTAAAAACTTTAGGCAAATATGATTAAAATCGTTCGAGAAGTTCCCGAGAAAATTGGCTTGAGAAAAGTGGCGCTTCCGGTTTATCAATTTTGACGAAAAAGTTGCTGTAACATCACAGGCATATTTTTACCGTAAATACGTAATTTCATTTTCGTACAACTTTTCATTATTGAGCTAGGCTATGAAGTATATATGATATACAAATAACACTTCGTTGAAAACTCGAATTCGAACCCTGGAAATACTTGCCCAATATATTTCATTCACAGATAAGGGGAAGTAAAAATGAAAAATTAATAAATACATATGTTTACATTAAATATATATATACTCTTTAAATTTTTTTTTAAAAATATATATTTGTCAAACTTAAGGGCAATGATTATTAGGGCTGTAAGTTTTCATTCATAAAAAAAATATTTATACCTGAAAAATTATTAAAAGTAGTATATACATGTAATTATAAAGTAATTAAATATATAAAATAATATATAAATAATATATATAAATAATATATAATAATATAAATATAAATATAAAATAATTTAAAATAAATTATTAGAGAAACTAACATAAAACCGATTGTGCCCATTAGCTCTCTGATATTAAATTAAATGCATTGACAATATAATATATTTTATTAAAACAATATTGTAGTAAGATTTTTAAAATAATTAGTTATAAGCTTCTTACGTAATTATAAGCTCCTGTATAGGATTTGACTAAGTAATTCCCACATACTTTATATTCTAATGAGGTAGGGTTGAGAGCAGAAGGCCGTGTACTGGGAATAGTGAATTTAATTATTTACAGTGATTTAGTCTCGACATTTGTGTAGTTATAGTGAGATGGGATTGGATCCTAACGGGATAGGTCAGCCATCAGGAATCTTTCCAAGTAATCCATATTCCTTATTATTTTCTACTAGAAATGATATTTACCTGGAGAATTATCTCTACATATTATATGGTCATTATTTTTTATTCTTCGATCAGGGAGTGTGCCACAATACGAATAAGTAAAATTTTAATGGAGAAACGTTTGTTTGAAGTATGACTGATAAAACATCAAATCGAACATCTTCTTAGTCATTATTATTAACCTTATTTGTTAAAAAAAAAGTTAATCTTCACATTACTTCAAAATTTAAGCGCCTTTAGAGTTTATAGGTAGTGAAGATACATTTTTGGAAAAAAAAAAAAACTTTTTACTAAAAAATAAATTCAGTTCGTCAATATAAATTATCTCAAAATATTTTATTGAAAGTAGTAATGCACAAAATAATATTTATCACATAAATAATGGTATTTTCAATTACATATTCATAAAAAAGCAAAAGTGGTGCCTTTTGGTCACTTAGCATAAGAATAATTTTATTACAACATTTAAAGTAATTTAATGTGTTTCTGTGTCTTTGTCTGTGCGTAAGTGGACAACCTAGTTCAAAAACGAAAAATTGTAAAAAATTGAGATTGCGTAGGTAGACATTTGCCTGGGATGTTGCAACTTTTCCGCTAAAATCGACTAACCTAGAAGTGCCAGTTTATATAATCGATTTTCACTATTATCTCGAAAACCGCTATAACGATTTTAACGAAACTTGTCGAAAGTCTTCTTCTTAATGCTTTTTAACTATCCATAGTACTGAAAATTTAGGGAAAAAATTTATGACGAAAATAAAATTTTATTTGCACATTACTCAAAAATTATGCATTTTATGATAAAACATGTTTATAATCATTTGAAAGGTAAGATTTTACGAGATATTGCTTTTAATTTTTAAAGATATTAAGGATAATAACAAAAGTTCATCAAAACTTAAATAAAATTCTATATCCCAGCTTACAGCAATCAATAACCGACTAGGCGACTCAAAACAACTCTTTATATCCGCTTTTATCATAAACTATGTTACATGTACATACCAACTGACGAATAAAAGGACCAGCTACAGCTGACATGCTCATCAATACGAGGAGGTAATTAAAAAGGAGATGGAAGAGAGATCTTCCCTCTCGTGACGTAAGATAACTTTATCAAACTCGGGTAGAGATGGTACTGCCCTTAACCATGCCTGCCATGGTCCATTTCTTCCTCAAGTCAGATAATATACCGATAAACAATTAGAACATATTGATATACATAAATTTAAATTTAGATTTATAAATTTAATTGATTAAATTACTGATAATTATTCCATTAAATAATGTAGGAGCGAAAAAATATCTGATAAAGTAAAAAATAAATAATAATTCGCACTTCAACGCATGGAGAAAGTTTTTTATGTACGTGCGGTTTTAACCAAATATTAATCCATAATTTCAGATTAGTGTAGAAGTGATTAGAAGTGTAGATTATGATACTCAACGGATACTTAAGAGAGGTCAAAAAATAAGAAAGAAAAGAAAGCCGAAACGTTTACAGCACATAAAAAAAAAAAAAAAAAATTATAATCGAGACTGAAAGGAAAATGAAATTTTTTTACCTGTATTTATTTCTTTTATGCTTCGAACCCCGTTCAAAAAATGAACACTAGCTGAATGACAGTCTTGTTACATAACCTTAAAGAAGCATAAGCGTGTATAATTAACTATTACGACCATAGAAAACATTTTGGGCGTAAAATTGCTGTTGACTGGATATAGACTTGAAGCAACATAATTTTTTTCATAAATATGTTGAATGTATAAGAAAACACTGTGCAGAAAAGTTATCAAAGGACTGAGATAAAAATTTTAAATCAAAGAGATAAGTTGTTCTATTTTATTAAGACTACAAAATTCGTTTTTAAAATTTTAAAATTCGTTTTCTTACCCGACTACGGTGGTGCCAGACAAGGAGGGTCATGTGGTATGCTTGACCGGACGTAGGTATCCAGCGATTTTTTTTTGAGCGAACGTCTCAACCGATTTTCAAGTATGATAAGTCAAATTACTCGTTTTGATCCTGTGAATGTTTTGAAACATTTCTAGCTCAAAATACTAAAGAAATGTCGTATTAAATGTGTTAAATCTGTCCGTTTGAAGGTATCTAACGATTTTTTTGAGCGAACTGCACGACCGATTTTTAAGTTTGGTGGCCCTGATTACTCAGCCAATTCTCGTGAATGTTTTAAAACGTTGAGAGCTCAAAATTTTGAAAAAATATTTCATTATATTTTAAATATTTTCCGCTTTTTGTTAATTTTTCTTATTATATCATTTGTAAGTTCATGATCATATGGAAATAAATTATAAGTAGCCAGTACTTGAAAAACTAAAAACGTTAAAATAAATTTGATTTAATTGAAAATAAAAACCCCGACTACGGAAATAACTTTTATAGCTTAAAAACCTATCCGTCCTAAGGGACAGAATTTACTCGCATATAAGTACCCACCAATGCGCTTCAGTAGATATGCAAATATATTTCATCCCTTAGGACGAATAATGTTGTAAGATATAAAAGTTATTTCCGTAGTCGGGGTTTATAATATTATTTTTTTCATTTATGCTTACTTTTCTGAGAAAACTTTCCCATCTTCAGAAATAACCAACTTTACAATAAAATTCCTAATATTTTAAATAAATTAATCAACTTCATATTGCCGGGAGTCTAGGTAATTGACTAACAATTAGTCATAGAGCTATAGGCGTTTGGAACCTATGATTGGCAATGGGAAATGGCAATGTCGAATTCCGAGGATCATCCTGGGGTAATCAGTAACTTTGGTACCAAGTATCAAAAAAATCAGTTCAATAGGCTCGGTGAAAAACTGTAGACGGTGGATACTGGAAGGACTTTTTTTTTAATTAGGGATTGATAATTTATTTGCCAGTTCTATAAATTTGGTTTTATTGAAAACTAGTTTCGAATGTTATACATTCATCTTCAATTCTAAAAACACACAAAAATTCAAAAATAAGCAATTCAAAATACAGTTTGGTATTATTATACATATTAAATTACATGTAATATAAATTTATATTATTACATTAAATTATTAAATGTATATTTATATCAATCCCTTATTAGATTGATCTTTCTACGCCATCATGCGGATGTCAACTGAATTCTTTTTTAATTTGATTTTTAGATTCTATGTATCTTGAACCGTAAAACCTCGAATTATGAGGAAGAGGATAATTTGTTTTCTTGTTCGATTACAAAGGTTCATTGTTGAAAATAACTAAGCAAAAATGAAATCTGCTAATTTTTAAATTATATATATATATATATATATATATATATATATATATATATATATATATATATATATATATATATATATATATAAAACAAAAAACTTTTTGTTATTAATTATTAATTAGGGTTTCTTATTAATTATTTTTATATAATTATATATATTATATATATATATATATATATATATATATATATATACATATTATATATATATATATATATATATATATATATATATATATATATATATATATATATATATATATAATATAATATAATATAATATATAATTATATAAAAATAATTAATAAGAAACCCTAATTAATAATTAATAACAAAAAGTTTTTTTTTTTTTTTGATAATTCGAGATTTACTCAAGTATCACCTTAATTTTTGCACTTTTCTCAAATTAATCATTTTGGATAGTGTAAATTCCTTTAGAATAGACTACCTCAATTTGAAAAACTTTAATTCTAAATATTGCCGTCTGAAATCGCATTATATAAAAATATATGAAATATTTACATATTTACATTATATAAAAATACAAAAGCCTATTTTGAGAGAGGAAAATTATCAATTTTCAAGGCAATGGGAACCCAACATTTGTAGTTTTGTCTGATTAGCGGGTAATTGTTAATTTCTTGTAACCTTCCTTTGGATGATAGCCACATTTAACAGAGAATTGTAGGTATGATAATAAAAACGTAAAAAATAGATTTTTTGTCGTATTTAAATTAAAATTAAAATTAAATTAAATTTTCTGTATTACTTTCATTCCAACATACATTATACTTACATTATCTCCAATATCCTACAATACTCAAACACCTGCAATCTTCTTTAAAACCACAACCTTCCATAACCTAGAAACCCTCATCCATTAAAATATGCCTGATCTTGAAACCATGAATGGAACGAAATCTATTCCTGTTCTTCCATTGATTCCCTGGTTGACATCCTCACCTCTAATCTTATTCATATCCATGATACCCAAGCCCCGCTCAAAACCTCTACTTTTCGTCGCCTGCCTGCTCCTTGGATATGCCAAAAAATTAAAGATATGCAAAGGAGACGTGAGGCAGCCCGTAGAAGCTTTAGACGCACAAGGCTAGCAGATGACCACAAAGCGTTTAGGGTACTTCGAAATTTGAGACAAGAACTGTTAGGAGAGCGAAATCCAACTACTATCATGAAGCCCTTTCCTCTTCTCCCGATTTTAAATCAAAATAGCAAATCCTTCGCAAACTCTCCCTATGCAAACCATCTCCTTAATAGTCTTCCCAGTTTCACCCGATGTATTAAAATCAAACTTTTATCAGCCTCCTCCAACACGCCTTCTTCCTGCTTATTTTTAGTACCATCATTCAACTCCGATAATTTTTATTTTTCCTACATCTGCCCTACCGACCTTATTTCCTCCATAATGAAATCACACATTAATTCCACAGGGTCTGATGGAGTACCCGTTAAATTGTTAAAATCATGTCTCCCTGAATTTTTCTTTTCATTAATGATTTCTCCCTCCAAAATTCAGTATTTCCTACCTTATAGAAAAAAGCCTTATTCCACCTATTAACAAAACCTCCAACCTATTTCTCCTAAAGACTATCACCCCATTTCCACCCTCTCTAACCTTTCCAAACACCTAGAAAGAGTAGTCCAATCACAAATATCAAATTTCCTTGAAAAGTCCAAACTTCTCGATCCTCTCCAATCTGGTTTCCGCCCCAGTTTCTACATACATTCCGCTCTAGTCAAAATCACCAGTGATATGGAAGAAAAAATATTAACTGTATTAATACTCTTTGACTGCTTTAAAGCTTTTGATTCCCTGGACCACTCTATCCTTTTCGCCAAATTAAAATCACTGTCTTTTTCCAACTATTCAGTTTTCCTTTCCGATCGGACTCAAGCAGTTACCATTCTTAATCAACCCCTATCTTCCTTTCTTATCCTGTCCTCAGGAGTAGTCCAGGGCTCGAGTATTTCCCTACTTCTTTTCAACTCCTACATCAATGATCTTCCAAATTAAATCCACCACTGTTCTTACCACCTATACGCCGACGACTTCCAAATCTATTTATCCTTTCCTTTCTCTGAGATATTAGTAGCGTTTGCCAGTATTCAGGAAGACCTAGATAGTATCAGTGCCTGGGCAAACCTGAATAGATTAAAGGTTAAAGGGGGGAAAGATTAAAGGGAGAAGTTGGTCGGGGGGTGCGGCTAAAGAATTGCACTATTATAAGTGAACTTATATATTTTGTGCCGACGTTTCGGCCTAAGTTTTAAGCCATCTTCAGGGCAGAGAGGCGTGTGGTCGAGCGCCAACTCTCGACTCTGAATATATTAAGATTAAATGCTATGAAAACTGCTCTTATCCTCCCTTATCTTCCCCCACTGTGACTATGGCTGTGTGGTATACTGGGGCCTATCGAAGGTGCTTGAGGACAGATTGAAGCGGATCATGAGCTGCTTTTTAAGATTTGTCTTGGGTACCTCGATACGTGCTCAGGTGTCCTACTTTTACGGCGATTTGAAGATTTAAAGTGGCTCTTCCCCTCCAACCGTATGTCTACGGTGATAATTTGTCACATTTCCTCGGATCTTTCCTATACCAAACTATCACCACCCACCACCCTTCCTACATCTATAGCCTTCTACAATTTAAATCCTTGGTCCACGCACAGGAAACTAGATCGCGCATTTCTGGCCTCTATACCGCTTCCCATAGAACCAAAACATTCGAACGTTCCTTTCTCACCCGCTCCTCTACCCTCTGGAATTCCTTTCCTTCTAATATCCGCCATGCTTTTTCTCTATCCTCATTCAAATCTCTCCTTTTCCAACACCTTCTTTCTTTCCAAAATGATGCTCTTTAATTACGAATTATAAATTTTAGATTAACATCTAGATCAGAAGTAAATAATATTTTTTAATGCACCAGCTTCTTCAATTTTGCTTTGATTTTTGTATTTTTCATTTTCTTTATTTTTTTGTTCTTATTAATTATTCTTTTCAAGACAAGGATATTTATATTGTTTGCTTATTATTTTATTGAAAATATTGTAAACATTAATTAATCTTTATTTTCTAATCTTATGGCCAGATATTGTTTCTATTTTATTTGTTCTAATCTGTTATTCTTAAGGGACCTAGTCCCGGAATAAAGTTCTTCTTCTATCTATCTATCTCTTTTTCCAACTTACGCTAGTCCGGAAGGTAGAAAAATATGGTCAAAACTCTTGACTGTTTCGGAATGATATAAAACTGGCTTTAAAATATAACAAAAAGCTTAATGTGATGGTCTTTATGCCATCGACATTTTAGGTCATAAATTAAAGACAATAATGAGTTGGTTTCACAAAGAGTAATGCGATTTTTTTTCTCACTTTCCTAATACGAAATTTATAAAATCTCATTTATTTTGTATTGTAAAGCTTCAACTGCCTTTCAGATGGTTAGTGGACAATTTACTATACAATATATACTTTTTGAGTTATGCGTAAATATAGTTTTCTGTTCATCATATTTTTTTCTTGTTGTAGATGTTTCTAGATGTACGATTGTTAAATGAAATGTTATAGAGCTTTCATCTCCTTAAAGCTCTTTAAGCTTTAAGGAGAAGACTTCAGACAAGTTTCATTAAAATGGTCAGAGACGTTTTGGAGTTTCAGCCAATAAAAAAAAAAATCCGGTTATTAAGTACTACGTTTCCTATTTCGTACACAGGCATCGGAAACCGAAACTTTATAAAATTTGTACCGAAACTTATTGCAGCTAATTTTTTGTCTGTGAAATAAGGATATTTTATAATAAAATTGGTGTAAATTGAATGATCGGCTGATGAAGAAATATAATATATGACATATAATTTACATTGTAATGATAATAAGGAAATGTAAAAGGAAGTTGTTTTTTTACTTAATATAAATATATTTCTAGTCAAGGTTTCGAGATTTTCCTTCCAATTTCAGAACTAAAATTTACATTCAGTAAAAACAATATTTATTAATCAACTCTATCAAGTTAAATTTTAAATAATATTTTTTGTAACTTTAATATACCTTATTAAATTTATTAATAATTTATTTTTTTGCACTGATGAAGGAACATAGGGATTGTCTTCATATTTTCATTATATGCTTGGTTCGCTACCCAATTTTTATTTATTTATTAAGGATTCTATAGTACATTATTACCTGTTTATTAATTACTAGACGGCTGTCCTATTTGAATGGTTAAATAATTAAATAATTATATCTATTAAATAATATTAGAAAAACAATTACTTGAAAAATTATTATTTTAATTCCTAAATACTCCATATTTTAAAATTATATTTCAACAGCTCATATTTACTTCCTGTCTATAGTTCAAAGAATCTAAACCTGAACCGTTTCTAAACCTGAAAAGGAATTACAATGAGCATAATAAATTCTTAGCTCTAACAATATTTGGACAAACAAAGAAGACAAAAAAACCTATATCAGTTTGCATCTTGTAAATTGTATACATATATTAATTTATGTATGTATGTATTTATGTGTGTGTATATAACATATGGGTCTGATTTTCAGCCCCATTTAATTTGCCTATTACTGTCTAAAACCGACAAGGGTTACTGACCCCTGTTGTAACCTTGCTGCAGGAAGAGTTCACAAAATGGAAATAACTCGTGGGAACGGATGCTGTGTTAGCAAATCTGCAATGAAGCTGCTATCGTAAAGGTCCTCTTGCTCCTCTAGGATATTTAAAGATTGGTCGGTAGTTGGGCAAAACCATGTAGGTCATCCAGTGCTTATGCCTATAAAACGACCTTACTTATTCATTCTTTAATTAATCATTATTAAATCATTACTATTTATTCATTAACTAATCAATTAAGACGTAACTTTTATAAATTAAAATGAAGGTGTTCATTTCGATGTAGGTAAATGTAGACGAGGTCAAAGGAATTAAAAATAAAGCAGGAAGCGTGCTGTCAAAGCTAAAACATGGAGTTCCAAATCGTGAGGAATTAAAAAATTAATTAAAAATTAAATAACATTATTTTTTATTTTCATTTTCGCTTACCTCTACAAAGTAAGTATGCGATCTTGAACAATTTTGAATCCGAGTTTTCAATTGAAATATACATTTTAAGATTCTCTGATAAGTTGTACAGAACTGAAATTACGTATATAAGGTAGGTAGGTATATACTTGGAATGTTACAGCATCTCATTCGCTAAAATCCCAGTTGCCGGAAGTGCTAATTTATATTATTGATTTTACACTTTTTTACAATTTTATCGAAAACGGCACAAACCATTTTTATTTCACTTTTTACATCAATTTACAATTAAATGGTCTTTAATATCAGCTGGGTCTTATCAGCATTGAAATACTCTGATGGGTCTAAATCGCCGAATTTTCAATATGGCTTCCTCTAGAATAGCTTAGTATTCAAGAAGAAAGGTGCTTATGTAAGGCAAACCGTTTGTCCAATTATGAGGAGCAAAATGCCTGACCGACACTGTGAAGATGAGGTCATGGTGAATTATTGTTAACTAATAGAATAGGTGTTTCAAATATTGTTGGACTTTAACAGAAACTAGGAAGCTCTCCGAAAATCTTTTGATATTTATAATTGATGGCTCCCGGACTATTATTTCACAAATGTGAAAAATTGCCTAAACTAATATAACAAGAGGCAAATGGAGGGTTTGAGAAATAAATAAGTAAAGTCTTGCCTTAGATGTTCATGATGAAAAAGTAGCTCTGGTGGTTCAGGGAAGCATTAACAGGATCTGGGAATCTTATGTCAGTCTGTAACATTAACAATGACACAACAGTTATGTAAATTAAGTGGAAATTAAATACTCGCTAATAAAGCACAATTATGCTATTGTCTTTTTACGCTTCGGACTTGACGACAAAGCCAATTTATCAGGTGACCTTTCATAAAAACAACCGATTACGACAGACATGATCACGACAGACATGATCACGACTGTAAAAGATAATATCTCATTGCAATGTTCCCACAGCCACCACTTCCGCCCAAGTTCCATCGCCATTGAGAACAATTGAGACATTAACATCGGTCATTGTTGGGTTCTCAAGATCTTGAAGCAGCTTCTTCCTAAGCTCTTCGCCATCGAGAATCGGCCTTGGGATATACGATTATGGCTCAAGGTTTTTGGGTAATGAAGGTTGCAAACTGTTTGATGATGCATTTTTTTTTTCTCCTAATAGTAACTTTGAATCTCCCAAACACTTTATGAAATATGCATTTCTATCGCCTTAACAATTCATAATAGTCTATAATTAAAAATTAAAATATCTAGAAATAAGCGAAAAATATAATAAGAAAAAACGCTTCGAATTATTAAACTATGATTTATTTTTTCAAATAATTATACATGAAAAAATTTATTAGAAATAATTACAATGTAATAATAATAATAAAAATATTTTTCCCCTGTCTTAATAAATGGCTGAGATATGGTCTTATGAAACCTCTAATTGGCCGTAATTTTAGTACAAGATATTCTAAGGATCATCCTAGGGTGAACTGTGACTTCTATGCCAAATTGAAAAAAATCAGCCCAGTAGTCTCAGAGAAAAAGCGCGGATTTTTTATTATATTGTATTTTTGGATTCATCGTATCATGAAACGTAAATTTCGAATTTCGATGAAAGGTAATTTTTTTTTTCCTTGGTCGATTACAGAGGTTTTTTATCAGTGACATACGCAGGAGGGAGAGGGATCAGGGAGATATGACTCCTCCCCATAGGCTCTATTCCAAATGCCCAACATTTTTCTTTTAAAAATGTTACTCTAATGTAGAAATACGGTTTACATTGATATATTTATATTTCAGAAAATATAATTTAATCGTTTCCTGAGCTTATATGAATATATTTAGATTTAGATTAATATTGTGAAAACAAAATTAAAATTAAATTGTTGTTCCCGTAACTTGTTTACAAGTCTTTAACCTGTAAGGCTTCCCAATTAACAGGGTTTTGGGTTTATCTTCACACGGGACCTTGGTTATTCTGAGATTAGATCATGTAAATGAAGCCAAGAAAATCTAGGCATCACCAGAATAGAAAAAAAAAATTAAATAAAAAGTATTAATTATTTGTGACGTTTCAGATTCTATTGCTACTGAAGTAATATGCTTTAGAATTGTTGCTAAAGGAAAAATTCGAAACAAGAGCATTTGTAGGATAAAAGAGCTAGCTGATTGCTTGTTGATTAAAAGTATATTCATTGTCAGTAGCGTTCCCAATAAGTTTAGGGCGTGGGACAATAATAGTAGGGCGTGGAGGGACGTTACTGTAGCAAGTGCATCCTTTAAAAAAAATATTAAAAACCCACAAAGCTCAATCATGATGTCTTGACATGGAGCGTACGTACCGTCAATATAATAAGTACTTCTCTGTGCTGCTTTGCACGGTTTGAAGTTGGATCTCCAAAGGCAAGGAGAAGGTCATTTTCGGAAAAAAAAACAAAGGACAGGCAAAGCTCTGAAGTTTTGGTAAAAATAATTGGCCTAAGGGAGGGAAACCTTGAGAATAAATGACAGGTTTGAGCTTGAACGCAGGACTAACAACCCTGCCTTGGGAAAAAAATATTGTTCAGAAAAGTTACAAAATATGGCATTTCATTAGCCACAATATAGTAAATACTATATTGAGAGCAGGTATAATGTTGGAAATTTGCAGTGAACTTATCAAATTTAAGATTGATAAGATTGATAGCAGCAGTCCAAGAGATAAGATGGCAAGGAAGTGGCAGGACAGACAAGAAAGAGTTTATGGTCATGTACATTGGACCTCAGGTAAGGAATGGGTAAGGGGAAACAGCATTTTTTCTTAAGACAGAGCGCGCAAATCCCTATTGAGATTTGAACCAATAAGTGATCGGCTTTGCAAAAGACAAATGATAACCAGAATGTGGACACCTAAAGGGATTAAATGTACTAGATGGAACACTGATAAACTGCAGAATGAAGATGAGAGAATAAGTTACCATGGGAAACTGGATAGTAAGCTGAGCAGTGTTAAGCAGTGGAGCAGTCAATCTTTTGGGGAGAAATGGAAGGTGCTGAAGGATTCCATTTGTGAAGCAGCCAGCGAAACGATAGGATAAAAGAAATTTGAGAGGAACGAGGAATGGCTTAATGAATAATGCAGAATAGAATCAGAGAAGAAAAACCTTACCCGGCAGAAGCTATTACAAAGGCATACCAGTCACAATGAGGAAAATGATCGTGCATTGAGGAAAGAAACCAAAAGAATCCGTAGAAACGAAAAGAAATAGATGACGAAGAAGAAAATAGAAGAAATGGAAAATCTGAACCTGGAGAACGAAAGCAGAAAGATTTATAAGGTAGTCAATTGGTTTGCCTAGGGTTATCAGCTTAAGTTAAACAGATGTAAAGATAAAGAACGGAAATTGATAGAAGGAGAAGCCGCAACGATTAAAAGGTGGATGGAACATTTTTCAGAGTTCCTAAATATAGAAAATAATATTGTTAATAATTATGGGCAGGAATATGAATCAAGCTAGCGGTCGCATAGATCTTATTTGCACAATATGGAATAGCGAGCGGTTCCCTAACATAATTCTTCTTTCAATTTCTGGCATTATTTTATTTTCATTACTTACCGCTGAGCCAAGATATGTGAAGTTCGTGGCTCTTTAAAACTAAAATTGTGAAAAGAGAGTTCGCAGGAAGCTCTTCTGTTTGGATCCGCCGTCATTCTCATATACTTCGTTTTGTCTTCCATGATCACTAGCCCAATCTTTTTCTTATTTATTTCGGAAAAAAAATGTTAATGTCCACAAAGTCAATTCTTGCAAGACTTGGTATCATGAGTTTATCTAAATATTTGAACTTGATACAGGGCCTCGAGAAGAGCCTGAAGAGGAAACCCCTTACCAAGTGAGTTCTATCATTCTCTCCCGGAAAATGTTTGAAAATTATATGCCTGAAAACTACCTTTTTCATCATTTTGGCACTTGAAAAATATTTGAGTAAAGGCAAGACCTTTATAAAAAATTAAACTGTTCTGTTATAGTTTACGATGTATTTTCATATTATTTTTATTAAATCTAAACTTGGTAAATACTAGGAAAAATAACAATTAATTACAACTGTTTTATTACTTGAAAATGAAAGTAAGAAATATTTCTAGATTCAGGCAACTGTGCTAAAGACACCATCTAAATCATACAATATCGAGGTATCGATATCGATTTTTTATCTAAAACAAATAAAAATATATTCAAAGAAAACACTAATGATTAAGCCAAGTATAATTTAAGAAAAAAATTGTATTTTGCTAGGATTACGTTTTTAGAATAATGGCCCAAATGAATTATCTATCTTTTTCCAAACCTAACAATCGCAAAATATCGAAAGTAAAATGTCTCTAATGCAACTAATTATAATGTGGGTGTTGAAAGCCTGAGGTGACAGAGTGAGGGCACTAGAGCAATCAGACGGTCAGGATGTGAGTGGAGAACAATAGCATATTTATAAAAGGTCTCGAGGCCACTACCTTTTAAATGTTCGATGAGGATTACAGGGAGGGTTGGAATTAGATAGGGATTTTGCTAAGGGTTTAGGATGATGAGTAAGGTTCTGATGAAATATGGAGACTTTGTATAGAATATTGTCAAGAACCTTCGGGATGTTAAGGTCTAGTTTGAAATATAATATGGGGAATGGACTATTGTACGGAGGACTTCAGACCGAAAGGATTGAATGCGTTTGATGTTCGAAAGTTTAGCTGTGCCCCACAGTTCTAGTCCGGAGGCCCAAATAGGTATCAGAATGAAGTAGTAGATTAACAGTTTGTTCCCCATTGTAATTGTCCATTGTTACACTCCATCAGTTTTCATACTGATTGGATTTTAGATAAAATGGAATTATAGCCACTCCCCATCATTCCAAACAAATCCGCACGAGATTTGATACCCCAAATATGAGATGTTCTGTTCAGTAGCCTGTATAGCTGGCCAAATTGGGATATAAATAGTGCTTCTAAAATAGTATTATATAATTTAATCTGAATCCTCCCCTCCTCCCCCCAAAAAATGTTAAAAAAGTAGAGGTTATGAACCCATTAAAATGATTATTTCCTTTTAATTAATATTTGTATTTTTTAACATAATTAATAGTAAAAAAATAGACAAAATTGTAAGTAATTCAATAATTTAATACAATCAATATCGTAAATTTTAATTATATTTATGGTATTTACTGACCAATAAAAATTATAATTATTATTTTAACAGCCTAAAAACTGTGCTGTCCATTGTTCCACTCCATCAGTTTTCATACTGATTGGATTTTAGATAAAATGGAATTATAGCCACTCCCCATCATTCCAAACAAATCCGCACGAGATTTGATACCCACTGTTTTCCACGTTTCATTTGGCGTGGAGCAGTTGCAGTGGAGTGAGCGTTAGTAATCATATTTTGCAAGTTCTATGACATTATAAATATATTATCCCTTCTGTATCCCTCTCCCACCTCTCTAACAAAATATTTAGGGTTTTGATCCTGCGCCATTTTGTTTTAAGGCAACGGAAGGCATGTTGATATTGCTTAAAATCTTCTAACTCTATATAACAACAGAAAAAAAGTTACGTCGTACAGTTCAGCCATTATCTCGTGAAAAGCAGAAAAAAAAAAAAAAACCTAGCACATATAACAATTTAAAAATGTTTTTTATTTACAGGATTATTCCTGACTGAGTATGGAAAGGCTAAACATTATTCCAAACGTTTCCGCATTTCAGACAACGGTACACGCCACTATAGAAGATATAATCTTTTATGGAGAGAAAGTTGTCATTTTCTAGAAAAATAATTATCAAAAACCAGAACATAGAAATAAAAACAAAGTTCAAAAAATCAACTTTGAAGACTGAAGAACTTCACATATTTTGACAGAGAGTTTTCTGGTGTTCCTATTTCGACTTAAGTTTCTGCATTTATTTATTTTTAAATTTTCTTGTTTTGTATTCTTGTTTTTCACAAATTTTCGACATCATGTTAACTCTGTAAATGGTATAGAAAATTTTATAGCATGCTGCGTGTATACTATGTTTTTATGCATGTAGTAGAATATTTGAGTATAAGATCCTTCTATTGGACTATATGGAACAGAAAAAACAAAACAAAAAAAAATCTATCAATGTATAATGAAGCTAGTTAGTTTTATGATTCTCATTAGTGTTGCTTCGGGTAACAGGTTTCACAGGGTACTAGATAATGACGAGCTACGGGCTTCTCCGGGTACCGGGTAATTAAACTTTACAGAATTCCGGGTACAGGGCCCACTAATAAAGCCGGTATTCCGTGAATTTTTCTTGAAAAATGGAAATTAAATTATTATATTGGTACCAACTTAATAATTACGTAAATATTGAACACTATAGAAAATAATTAAATTACAAATGAAACCCCAACTACGGGGATATCTCTTACGGCTTATAATCCAATCCGTTATTACCGGAAGTAAGCAGTAAGGAAGTAATTTTGGTGGATGTTAGTAACATATTTGTTGGAGACAGCTGCTTGTATCTGGATTTATGTTTGCAACAGTGTTCCCCAAAAGTTAATTAAAAAAAATAAGTTAGTTCCAAACCAAAAGTTAGTTGTGAAAAAAAAATGGATGGACCTATTTGTACAATTTGTTTTCTACATTTTTGAACATTACCCTCTTCCAGAGTTGGTATTGGTTACATACAACACCGGTTATTACAACGAACACTGACATACCCCATCAGGAAAAGGTGACCATCCGTCCCGAATTTTTCGTCACAATCCCGCTTTTTAGGCTATGTACCGAATTTTTTAAAGCGTCATTCGGAACGAACGTTTGTTCTGATTTTTCAATTTCGCGAAAATTATTCATCCAAATATACAGTATGACTTATTTTTGAAAAACAATAACCGTATTTCTTCTTTATACTGAAAATCACTCTGCTTTATATATTCCTTAAAACACTTAAGGGTATGACGGGCAAGGAGAGAGAAAGGATATTCAAAAGATTTTCGATCTTTGGCCAGATAAATATGGTCAACTTATTTCAGTAATTGGATAAGTTATATGAGATCTTGGAAATCTGTAAATATGACTAGAAGAAATGTATCGTTTTAAGGTGGATTCCCAACTTTCGTAGTCAATTCATCATTATAAGCAGTGCAACTAAAATTATTAATTTAATTTTTAAAAATACGGTATTAATTTAAAGAAAAGAAAAAAGCAAAACCCGGTTTCGTATAGACGATAATACGTACTACTCCCTTCTATAAAGTACCTAAATTTGATCACCTTGATAGTTACCAGATGAAAATTTTTTCTCAAGACTTTTTTTTTAATCAAGGAAATAATAGGTGCAATTTCGTTGGATAACAAATTCTAATTAGGAGTTTTCCGTAAGAACAATTTCCTCTTGATGGGAATTCCCCGAGACCTTCCAACTTTGAGCTAACAATCTCATAACCATTTATTTATTTACTCTTCTAGGAACTCAAATTCAGGAAAAAAATCAAGAAAATTTTTAAACATCATGATTTTAATCATTTAAAGTAAGCGGAAATCGCATAATTTGAATTTCTTTATTATAAAAAATTAAAAAAGATCAACTGTGCTTCAACCCTTAAATTTGTATGTGTTATGTGTTTTGGTAGATAACATTAATATAAAAGAAATACATCAATTTATTATGGGGACATTTATATACATTGTCATTTATTATTGGTGTCCTTTCAAATAACATAATGCTGAAAAACAATTTTTATGATAAAATAATAATTTTTTAACCGAATACAAAGGCCAATAAATTTTTTTTTGTTGAAAACTTTAATAGTTTATCTTTATAGATTTTTATGTACTGAATCTAAATCTGGCCTTAGTTTTTTTGTATCGCCAATAGTTTTCCAGCAATATGCTTTGTATTATATAATATAAACTCCTGTCTAAACCCCTATACGGTATACGGAGAATTAATGAAACACTATGTTACATCATAAGCATGGTTATAGTCACTAACCAAGTCGTTAAGCTCGATTTGATTAAACAGTTTAGGCTCTACATTTTCGGTAAAACATTAGAATTATTCATCATCTTGTTCTTCTAACTTCGATTGCAATCCAAGGCCACAGGCCAACGATAAAAAAACTTTTGTACTGAAAATACCTTATTCCTATAGTTTTTATGGAGCTGAATCCAAATATGATATTAAAAAAGCTGTATCACCCACAATTTCTTCACATTTTATAGTTAAATTTATTAAATTAAGCGATTTTTAAAGAATTGAACAGCTTTAATAGTTAAAATTGTGGGTGATACAGCTTTTTTAATATCATATTTGGATTCAGCACCCTAAAAACTATAGAAATAAGATATTTTCAGTACAAAAGTTTTTTCATCGTTGGCCTGTGATATCTTTAATTTTAGAAAATATTCGGATATTTTAAAGTTTTTGTGGATAGATTTAGGACAATGTAAATTCAAAATAAAAGTACCATATCTTCGGTTTGGATATAAAAGTGGTCAACTGACATTTTTGCAAACATAAAAGTTTGTTGCTATCTACTTTTGACTGAACCAAAATAATTCATTAATAAAAAAAAATTGAAATAACATGCGGAATTAATTTTATATTTCCGGTCGATTAGAAAAGTTCATAATTGAAAATAATTAACCAAGAGTTTTTATATATATTATATATATATATATATATATATATATATATATATATATATATATATATATATATATATATATATATATATATATATATATATGGGGCCGGGGTGGCCGAGCGGGTTAGCGCGCTTGCAAAAGTGCACCTACTCACACCCAGAGGTTGTGAGTTCGAATCCAGGCACCGGCACTACTTTAATTTAATTTAATTAATTAATCATTCAAGAAATTTATCACCCCTCCCTCCGGGTATGTGAGGCCCGTCAGCCTACTGGAGGCTACTCACACAGACCGGGCGTAGGAGTGATGACCCTACCCCGTGTACCTTAATTGTGAATCGCGTTGTGGTTTTCCAGGACATAATAAAATAGCCGCCCGGAGGTTTGGTTCATGGACGGTCTGCCTCGGGGAAAGAAATAAGGTCCTCGTGCGCCTGCTGACTCCGAACAGCCATAATCCAATCAAATCTAGACCGATTTGTCACTGTCCTTGAACCCGAGTGAGTCGGTGGGAAGGGCACTGCCGAATTGGCTCCAAAGGGACCGGTTATGGAGCAATGGGCAGCCTGCAATTGGAGGCAACGTGAGGTTGGGTGACCCCCTCCAGGCTGGTGTGCTCCCGCAAGCAATAAATGTCTGTAAGAACACCACATCGCGCGGCCAAAGATCTACAAGGTCTATAGAGCCAACAGGAAAAAAAAATGTATATATATATATATATATATATATATATATATATATATATATATATATGTATATTAGGGACTTATAAAATATCTAACCAGCCACCTTTTTCAAACGAAATGACGGATGGTAATGCAGATTTCCGAGGATCATCTTGGGGTGACCTGTGACTTTCTTGCCAAATCTCACGAAAATCGGCTGAGTAATTTCAGAGAAATGTCGCGGATAGCGGGCGGGTTTTTTATTTATTTTTTTATTCAATATTAGGATTCTACGTACCTTGGATCGTAAAAATTCAAATTTTGAGAGAGGATTAAAATTTTATTTTCTAAGTCGATTACTAAGCTTCATTATTAAAAATAATAAACCAAAAGCATTTATGTAGATGTATTTTTTTTAATGTCGTAGCATGCTGATTTAAATGAATTTACTATTTTCCTCTATCTTCATAAATAGCCGAGTTACGGGCTTACAAAATATCTTATCAGCCACCATTGTGAAACGAAACGACGGATGGTAATGTCGAATTCCGATGATCAACCTGAGGTGACCTGTGACTTTGTTGTTAAATCTCAAGAGAATCAGTGGAGTAGTCTTGGAAAAGCCACGGACGGCATACGATGATCGTCGAACGGACGGATTTTTTTTTTTATTTGATACTTGGATTGAATATATCTTGAAACGTGAAACTTAAAACTTTGAGGGAGTGGTTAATTTTTTTTTCTTGGTCAATTGCAAAGGCTCATTATTGAAAATAATAAACCAAAAGTAAGTTTTGAAATGATTTTTCCACAATTATGAAAGGAAATTTGATGGTATCAATTCAAAATGTTTATTAAATTAACAATAGAAACATTTTCTCATGTTTCAGTAATTATGACTTCTATAGTTTCACATTTTTTTTCGAAGTGCACTTTACTGATTTGTCGCGTCAAGATGTTCCATCATCATCCTTTGGAACCGAGCTTTGCGTATTATACGCAATACAATGGAGATGGAACTCACTAATCCCTAAGAGACTTAATTGCCTTAGAGATTCATCCTTAAGTTGGCAGGCTCGTTGGTTTATGAGTGATTTGTTTGCAGTTGCTTGGTAGTGCGTTCAATATCTAACACTCAGATATGGCTCCATACACACCAAATGAAATTTTTGATGTGGATTTATGGAGTTCGGAGAAGTGATTTTTATTATATGATTTATTTTATTTTTTTTGTAATGTAAACCGTTTATGAATATTTGTATACTTTATTGTTATTATTGCTATTGCAGCCCATGTTTCTATTGTTGAACTAATAAATATTTTGAATTCTTAAAATCGATTTCCCTTTCATAATTTTGGAAAAACATCAGAAACTATTTTTTGAATTTTTTTCAGAAAAAATACTATAACTACAGGCTTGGAAATATTTTTAATAAAAATATATAAATACTTAAAAATGATCTGTCGAAGATTTTGGATTATGAGGCGCCTGAAAAATAATAACGTTCAGAAAAGATTCTAAAATGGTGTAAATCCTTCAATTTTGAAGATAAAAAAATGCAATTTGAATGAAAAAGTCTTGAATGAATATTAATTAGCGTATTAAAAAGTAGGTGCTATCTGCAAACCTCAAAGGCAATAGTGGTTTGTGAAACTATAGAAGTAGACCTACGACTTTTTCCTCTGTCATTTTTTTTAATACACCCATAATTAAATAGATTAATAGATAAATAGACACTCTGTAGATAAAGCTTTGTCAGTTCTTTGTAATTATCTTGCTTTTGCACCAGTTGGATGTCGTTTCTGTTTTTCTGCGAGCCGTTTAACATTTTTAATCAGAAATTTAAAGCTGAGTATTTGGTTTCTCCCACGGTATATCAACCCTTTTAGCAAAACTATGTAAAGAACAGAAGGCTTTTCTTAATGGAACACTGAATAAGGTGAGTTTGGAATTTCAGACGATTTTATGATCTGGATAACACACCTGCCTCTTCGATTTTTTTTTTGCTATTTGACCTTCTTGTTCTTTTGTTTCTTGATTTTTCTTTTCTTGATTGTTTCTTGATCACCTGCCTATTCAATCTCTTTGCATATTAGGTTAATGGTCAGTAAGTAATATCTTTATTCTGTCTATCTTTCTGGTTATAAGACTCGTTGTAGTTTTTTTTTTCGATATAAATATAGAATGAAAAAAATGTCATTGATCTTAAATAGCTTCAGTAACTGTGTCTATTGTAGTAGTTGAATATTGATTCAAGTGCTAGTTCAATATTCTGATCAAAACCTTGCTCAAACTCGCATGGTATAAATTTTTCTAATATTAAATTTTTAATGATTAAATTATTAGTCAGAATGATTAAAATTAAAATGATTAAATTATTATTATTAAATACCCAAATTATTATTTAACTTTGAATGATTAAATTATTAGTCCGGGAGCAAGTGTTATTCCGTTAACTATGTGATAATAGAAGTATGGAAGGGGTGTCAATCGCTTCGTTGTAAGTTGTAGAATTATAATAACAATGATGATTAGTTGAAATTTTACTCAGCCAACAATCCAATATTAAGATGGTCGTGAAAATAGCTGTGCCAAATTACCTATATGTATTGAAGTTTATAGGATGAAGATAAAGTATTGGAAAAATCTGATTATGCACGCATGTTGAGATATTTAACATGGCCTCCAAGATTGCTGCCTCTGTAAAGGATATTTTGAATTCATTCTGTGCATTTTAAATGGTTTCTATTACATATACATGATTTGTTACTTCTTTTTTGCTTACATCCACGCCAAGTAACTTCCAAAAGGAATGATGGAGAACATAGTTCCGTACAGTGTCGATTATAATGATTAAAGCAGTGTTTGAAACTGGATATTAATACAGAATTATTGTAGTGTTTAGAAAACTATTTTTTTTTCTCGATTTCATTTCTATTTTGTAATTTTTTTTCGGAGGGGGATTTAAATGTTTTGCAGGGAATAATCAATACCATCAATAATGAATAATCAATACAAATAATCACCTAAACGCATATAATCGCTAAAGTTGGTGTAAGATTTAGGGATAAGCATGAAAATTGAAACAAAAAAAGTGTTAAAATTACCAAAAATATTACTCAAAATACCGATCCTCTCTCCCCCTGCGTACGCCACTACTTTCTGATACCGCATGCAATTATTTTAAATAAATGCAAATTTTTAAAACAATAAAATTTGGTCTTTTCAACAATTTAGTTCATTTTTTTTAACTATAAATTCCCCAAAACATATAATTTGATAAATCACACTACCTAAGTAGAAGGAATTCATGATACCCTTCATAGAGGCGCCAATATTGGACACCATGTTAAATATCTCAACATGTGCGCGTTAACTAGATTTTTCAATACATTATCTTCATCCTATAAACTACAATATACTTAATTTGACACTAATTCCATTATAGTTCAATAATAAGGAATTTAAATATTTTAACGGCTAATTTGGCCATAATCTTGCTTGTGGATATCTGAGGAAAATGTCAACTTATCACCACTGATTGTTATTCTTGTAACGTAGCGATTGACACCACCCCACACATCTATCATCAAGGAGCCCACGGAACCTGATTTTTTGACACAATCCCGGGCTATATAATAAATAATCATCCATAATGACACATATGTTGGTGATTTGGTTCGAAAGAGATACCTATGATTCCATTGAAAATTGCATATCAATTTAAACCTATTAGCTTCTAGCAATCGATTCCTGATAAATCTCCGTAGCGTGAGAAATTGCGATGGACGACTCGGAATAACATTAGGAACGAAACGGCTCATTTCGTTCCTTCACAGAACTGGTTTCATTTTTCCTTCCGTTCCTTCACAAGAACTGGCTTCATTTTTCGTTCCGTTCCATGGTCATTCCGACCACACCGTGTGACACGTTCGATGTAGGTCAATGATTTTAGTTCCGACCTAACAATGTAACGCAATTTTACCACGATTCGTACTTATTATAACTCTGAAAAATAAATAAGATTCCAGTTCCATTTTCAAAAATTCTTAACAATATTGATATATCTTATATCTCTTTCCACATGCAGGTAACTAGGTAAAAATAGTAAAATACGGAATCTCTGAGCGTTTCTAATTCCTAATAATTTTGTCGGTGGTTTGTGGAGCTTTGAATGATATATTATTTTTCATAAATTGCATTTAAGTAGGGTTGGAATATCGACACGCGATATATCAATATATCGGAATTTAAAAATTGCAGTGTTTTTATACGAAATAAAGGGGGACTTTCAAGAGACCAGAAAATCTATGCGAATTACTGGGATATGAATTGCCGAGATTCTACTGTAATATAGTTTAGCATATGGTGTGATCGAATATATCGTTGTAAAATATCGATATATCGGAATTGAAAAACCGATATATTATATGGATATCTTAACATCCGATATATCGATAATATCGATATTTTACAACGATATATCGATCACACCATATGCTAAACTATATTACAGTTGAATCTCGGCAATTCATATCCCAGTAATTCGCATAGATTTTCTGGTCTCTTGAAAGTCCCCCTTTATTTCGTATAAAAACACTGCAATCCGGTTCCCCCGTTAATTCGTATTTATTTTCGTCTTCCAAGTAAGGTAAACGCCTTATAATTCCAATTTCCAAATAAAAAATCTGGTTAGCTCTTAATCTTTTCAAGAGGAGAGGTGGGTGAGTGAGAGAGGAATCGTTTCTACGAGTTTCAGTCGGTTTATACTTCTTTTTTTCTATTTAGTTCTCTTTAAATAAAATTGTAAAAAAACCTTTAACCATACTGTTAGCCGACAATATAGATTGATCTGAAAAATCAAGTTCGCTCATGACTGGCAAATCCGCGAATGCAAGGTGCTTTATAAACAAAAACTTTACCGAACGCCTATCGTGCAAACACAAAAGCATGTATCATAAGTGAAATTTTCAACGAATGGGTACAGATATGGAATAAAAAACAGCGAAAATTGTCTACTGTTTATTGATAATTGTACGATCCACAACAGTACCACATCACTCAGCGATCTTCTGTTTTTGCCTCCCAGCACAAGCTGCAATTTCTAAACTTGGCCATAATTAAACGATTTTAGACATTTAACGCAAGGAAGTAGTGATGCAACTCTTAGAAAGCATCAAGGATGGGATCACCTACCTCAAAATTAAGAACTCCCATGACTTTTTGAGATGTCGCCTATTTTGACGAAGTTTTAGCAGTAGCTTGGATCCTAACTGACGAGGAAATGTTGACTCCGTAAAAAAAGGAGATGAAGAAGAAATTGATGTTCCGACGATTAGTTCTAAAATGGCGACATAATGCATCATCTACATGTGTCATTTTTTAGCAAAATCGGATGTTTGTGTAAACGTATTTTCTGCTCTGAACATTCTTAAAGAAGCCGTCGATGAGATGCGTCTTCAAAGATTGCACCATAAGAAAATAACCGAATTTTTTTGTTGATCTAACAATATCGTTTGTATTTCCATTCATATTAATACAATTTTGTATTAATTTTTTTATTTCCTATTTTTTACCACTGATTATTGGAAATATCGATAATTTGGATATCTCGATAATTTGGATATCTCGATAATTCATATTTACCTTTCGAAACCATACGAATTATCGAGATTCTACTGTATTTTATTTTAACAATTTCCTTTATTCGGTAAAACTCCAGAATCGTATCCCCAAAATGGCGGAGGTCTCCATGTTGGGGTTACTATTCTGGAGTTTTACCAGTAAATATAACAATAAACAATATTTAATTACCAAACTAGTAGATAAAAAGTAGATAAGATAATATAATTAGTAGATAAGATTTACATAAAAATAACGTTGATTCATCCTATATAAAGAAAAATTGATGATTTATATAAATGATGATGCTGAAATGTATCTCAAATAAATTACATGCTTTTAGATGAATGTTTTGAGAATGTACAATATAATCGGAAGAGTTATAAGATATGTACAATTTTTAGAAGTTTGAAGGTTTTATTATTGAAAAACTTCTAGAAGACTATAATATATCAAATATGGCTAAAAGTCTTCAAAATAAAAATATGTTATAACATTTTTTTTGCTTTGAAGTATAATTCTTTTCTATCTTTTTTTATAATGATTCATGGCTATTAAAAATATTGTTTTATAAATAATAATCATTATATTATTTCATAAACTTCTTCACAGTTTAACATTATACTCATTTGATGCACTTTCTTTGCTTTTTCATCCATTTCCTTTCGATATATCGATATTTTTCTAGCGATAATCGGTGGATATTGATATTTGATTTTGCGATATATCAAAATATCGAATATCGATATTTCCCTTTCGATGTTCCAACCCTACATTCAAGCAAAATTATTTAATTAAAAGGTTTAATTACTGATGCAGGTAATATTGTTTGCTGCCACGTATCTTGTAATTTTTTATAATTGTTTTCAATAATTGCAAATTGTTAATACATTCATTAGAAATTCAATTATATTTTACTCTAATTGAGTAGTCAAGTTTATAAAGGATAATAAATTTTCATAAATATACACTTGACCCACAGTTAGAGAAAAAATGTAAATTAAAAAGATCCATTTCTCTCTCCTAATTTACTTAGTTTTTAAAAATACAATAAACTTAAACTCAAAATAAAACCACAAGAAGACCACTTAATCCATAAAAAGTATCATAATTAAAGCGGGAGGGAAGGATCTCTTCTAGTAGGCGAGTTCATTGCGTTCGTTTCGAACCCTTCCGAAAGTGAAACCGATTTCTCAAACCGTTCCGCTCGATACAACCCATCTCTAATCAGAAAAGATGACCTTAAGACCTTCTTGAACAGAAATGCCATATAAACGTCATATCATGGATAGTTCATGCATAGATCATAGATTTGGATAGTTTCTTCACAAGTCACCGTTTATCAGACTGCACATTTACTAATTGTATTTCTATTTTAATACAGTTGTACGTTTCATAATAATATATAAAGCTTTATTAAAGAGAACTTTAACAACATTCGATGGACCACTAGTCGAAAGCAATGCTACGTCTCTCAATGGCTAGCTGTCTAATGTGATGATTAAAAAATATCAGAACATATGAATCTATAAGATCACAGCTCAATCATATTTAAACGTTTTTTTTTCTATTACTAATCATATTAGTAAATCAACCGAGTTAAGTCGTTTTAACACACAGATAAATAGGTTATCTAAAAAAATAAAGAAAAAAGAGCTACGGAATCTGACCATCCGTTCGCGAGTCATGGCAGAGACATACAGACAGACAGATAGACCAATGACCGAAAAAGTATTTTCTGGAGAAGAGATTCAGAAACTTAAAGATCTCTTAAAAACTGGATACCGAAAATTTGATCCGGCAACTAGTCACTCCTGTTGGCGGTAAGAAAAGTTAAAAGTTTGTCAAAGTTTGTTGTTGAAAACTTTGGACTCACAACCTTGGAATAATACTTACTTGAACTTACGCACCAAAATGCATAGGGTTTTCGTTGAAATATTAAAAAATATATATACTAAAAAAATTATTAGATGAAAAATAATTTGAAGTGCATCAGATCGCAAACACCGCCCAACTTTTTTTTGTAGTATTTTTTATTTACTTAAATATAGGTGTTAATAGACGAGGAGTCATCCATAATCCAAGACTATTGCAGCCTTTAGATAAGGCAATGGTTCATCGACCGATATTACACTTAAAACAGGTGATAAATAACATTAGTACGACAGTCATGAATTGTTATAATTAGATCGGCAAAAAAAAAGAAGATAGAAAATGGCCCCGTTCCCATTTCCTAATCCTATAATTAATTAATCTCTTGATAACTTTGTAATGTTAATTGACTGTGTATAACACACTAAATAACCTAACTGTTAAATTGCTAAAGTACCTTAGATTCTGACTGCTTACTTAAAATACAAAATTATGCCATTGAAGTTCTTATTCCTAGAATTATATGAAAGTAATCAGCTGTATACAAAAGCTAGTGACAGTCATGACTCTAAGTGGTTATAAGAAGGAAAAATTTGATATACAAAGCAAGGCAGTGGACCGGAAAGATTTCAAAATTAAATTGTTTATTAAAGAAGTAATTTTCTATCAATTTTTAGTCTACGCAATGCGTTAGCCTAATGTCCTCCATTGAAATGCATGCCTTTTTGGAGTAGTATCTGAAAATTTTGTGTGATCTCTTTGGTTTAAAAAATAGCAGACCTAGGTTCATTCGGAAGAGAGAGAAATGACGCGGCCCGGGAACAAAGTATTCACAGCATTCATTCACCGCCACCGTCAATCACCATCTTACGATCTGTCAACCCTACCTCAAATCATCCCGTTTCACAGTCGGATTGTGCAATTCTTAACAAGTTACTTTACGCTTTATGTTTACAATTAGGTACAAATGTTGAGTGTGCCTGTGTTCAGCTTTTTTATTATAGGTCTTTCATTCGAACTAAAATTAGAATTACGTAGTTGACTATATTCTTTGTTAAATTACTACAATTAATAATTGCTTGCTACTTCTTAATTCGTAACTATTCAAGTAACTATGCCTTCACGGAAACCTTCTTCAAGCTTTTGGATTACAGGAATCCAACCTATTTGTCCAAGTTGCTCAGGAGTATAGTAAACCTTAAAGATTTAGGTTAAATATTATTGCTGCCTTCAGTGGTTGCCCGAAGTTGAGCATTTTCGAAATTTTTGGCTTCTCACCTTCAACGAAGGTTAGGAAGCTTTGTATTCATGTCTGAAGTAAAAAAAATTATGTCCTCAGAATCGAAAATTTCTACTCGTGCTTTACGTTTTAGAAATCAGGAAAGAAATATAGTCTCGTGCAAAGTAATTCTGTCTGTCGTCAAATCCATATATAGGGCATAACACCAACTACAGTTAATCTGATTTTGATGAAATTTTTAGGGATTTTTTAGGCTGTTAGTGAATTCGTCCTACATTAATATTATTAATTATCATCCACTACTTTCGCTTATGCATGCGTAAACGTATTTTCCTTGAAACGCCCATATTTCAAAAATAGCTTATCTGTTTTGGCCCAAACATTTGGGGACTAATGCACAAATGGTCCAGTGACAATTTCATATTATATATACTTAGCCCGAGATTGACTACAATTTTTTAACTAAACTTGCATTTTTCGGCCTTAATAATTTCTTTTATAACAATAAAACATAATATCAAATTATATTGTATTATTATCTATAACATACTGTTGCATCTTCAAATTTTGAGTGAGAAACATATGGGGCCTCAAAACTTGGCTGCCATGGGCCTCCAAATTCTTACGCAACTGGTGCTTACACTACCACTATATTGATTTTATGCAAACTATGCTAAGAATAAACTCATCTGATCAAATATAACCCTTTTCAATGGATCAACTGGTGGATTCAATGTTGCCATACAGCTTTTCCTGCTGTTTCATTTTTTAATTTAAATCCATGACAATATCCATATACATTATCCATTTCGACAATAGTAATTTTTGAATGTGATGATGTTCTATATCTGGTTCATATTCAAATGCAAGACGATTGAACGATGGCCGCGTTAATGCAAGTTGTATTTCCATCCACTGCCCATTTGCGTAAAACGTAAAATGCTCACTAATACACGAATATATCGTGTGAACGTGGCAATAATCGGTCAAGTCTCATATATATATATATATATATATATATATATATATATATATATATACTCAGTAGTGTTCCAAGGTCCATCGTGCGCCCTGGACGGCCCACTTCTCTTTCGCCCACATTTTAGGTGTAGAACACTCCTTCAGAACTAACTAAAAATGGGAACCTCTGATAACAGTTAATTCACGGTAAAGTAATATTTTCATATTACCCAGTAACTTTCTTAAAAATTATTCATACTTTTAAATCTTGCATGATAAAATGTAATATATATTTACGAATCAGAGTAGCCTACATCGCAAAATTATACACTACGAGATCATAATAGGATCATAAAATGTTACACACAAATCACGAAAATAATATTTGATATACACTTCCAATTTCATTAATGTAATTTTTGCTATTCTCCATTTTTACATCCCCTCTCCAATACTGCCTATAGAATTGGTGAGGAACCTATACTGTCCTTCTTGGCAGACTGTTAATAAATTAACGTCATAAAACTCCACATCTGGGGAAAAAAAGTTCTTTTAGATAATTATGACCTGGCATAACCTCTGTAACTCAATTATTGTACAGTTTTTAGAGAATCGATTTGGCATCTTTGATATGGTCACATAAGGATTAATAAAGTTGTTTTTATATTACTATTAGGATTGACACAAGGATTATAAGCCAATTATCATGCTTTTCCAGAAAATTGTTCCATAGTTTCTGAATGTCATTACCTTGTATTTATATTCTTTATAGTCAATTCATTTTAGGTTTTTTACAAGACAAATGTGTTCTATTTCATTAAAAGTTCTTAAAAAAATGTTTGTTTTATAAAAATGGAAAGTAGAAATATGACTTACATGATAGATTTTATGGTTATATTTTTTAATATAAAATATTTACTGTTGGCGAGCCTTAGCAGAAAAAAAGTGTCACGTTCTAAGTGTTACGATTTTTTGGAAACACCTCATCTGCGCAGGCGCGACTACCTTATGAAATTTAGTTTAAGGAGATGGTAACGCTTGATGACTTTAGTCGTGTCTGAATTTTTGTAGCAGTGTGATGAAAGAGGTGAAATTATTCTCAGAAAGCGATTTTTATTAGTTACAGGAATTGCTTCTGTGATAAGTGATATGGAAGGTAAAAATATTTTAAATTTGTTGATTTTCACTTCAGAAATGATGGAGTAGATGAGGAAAAAGGATTACAGTGGAATTACATTCATCCATTATTCTTGGAGAGATTTCAATCCAGTTTAAAGTATTTACAATATAAAAAAATTTTAAAAATCCTTCTAAAATTCTTTTTCTTTTCATGTTAGTAATAAAATAATCCATTAAGATTTTTATGTCCCTTAAGTTGGAGATTTGCCTGAAAATATTTATAAGGCATTTGAAAAAAAGATGGCCCCAAGACCTTTTATCAAGGCAATCTCATCATGTCATGTTGATCTTGCGATCAATATACACTTTTCTGTAATTCTTAGTACGGCTATTAATCTCTATTTTGTTTTGTAAAACTTCATTTGGGCCGTACATATGTAAACAAGATTATTGGTCATACACATTCAGTAATAATCATTGCTATTATTATAATCAATCACATTGAATAAATAATAATTTGTACTACTACATTTTGTTAAAAGTTATTGCTAATGCATATTTTTTTTTTTTTTTTTTACAGGTGAGTGTTCTACATATTGAATACTTTTGATGTCTATTAACCGCAAATGGTAAGCACTATTTATTGCTTATGTTTTTTTTTTTATTTCTTTGCATAATTTTGTTAGTTTTATAGTCATAGAAATAAATATATAATTCGAATTATTTCATTTTGCTCAATAACATAAGCTCAATAACAAAGTTAATCAATAACATAAAAAAAAAATATTGAATTAATTTATGAAAACTATTGTTCACAACTATTTTAATTAAATTGTCAGCCATTCAGTTCAAATCTGGAAAGCGTACGTGAATTGTTGCAGCTATTCATTCATTCATAAACCGCCGATTTTGATTTTATTAGAAACAACATTTTTTCTCCTATGTGCTGGTAAATAGCAATCTCTTGTTAAATAATCGTAAAATGATTTAAATTGTCCAAAATTAATCCACATATTTTTAGAGTTTATGGCATTCCCAAAAATTATCGCTAGAAATCACCCATGAGACACTTTCAGGACAGCCTTACATAAGTTGTAACTTATCTACCATTTTGGAATTTGTATAGGTTAGTTTACAAAATTATATTTGATAACATTGTCCACAAATCAATTTTTCAATTTAATTGGCAATATATTGTTGGCATACTTTCTTTATAACAATTACGGATAATAACATATTATGATATTATTGGATGATTTATTTTGTTACTAATAAAATCTTATCATCAATATTAGTAAGTCATTATTCATTTATTTGTTTGCCTTCCTATGCCCAGTTGTCTAATAGGCCGTCTTTTATTTAAATTAATTTATTATTACTATATTTCTAATTTATAGTTTCTTAAATAGAAGTGACAAAGGTTTAAACAATAACTTACAAACGAAAAAATTTGATTTTATCGAATATCGATCTTTATATATAATGCATCTGATTTCTTATAAAAATGATATTGGTATTTTTTAACAATTATATTTCTATCCCATAACCTTTTATATACATATATGATATATGTGTATGTGTGAGTGTGTTTATATAGGTGGCATATAGCGTAACGGTAGGCTGAGAATATATACAAATATAAATTAGCATTGGAAGGCAGGTTACCTTGACAAGAACCCAGTTAGACTTAGCTATTACTTGAATGACTGAATTAATTTGCCTGATTGCCCAATTTATCAATTTTGCCTTGTATTCCTCTGACTGAGAAAATTATGCGTCTATAGTTTTTGAATAATTCTCATTTGAAATGTAGATAAAAAGATTGTTTAAATGATAGCATTTTTCATTTTTGTATTATTATATAACTTATAAAATTCATGTATCAAGCTTTGCACTGTAGGTCTATAATCACAAATCTTAATTTTTTAACGCTTCAAATCGCGTAGATGTACTTTTTAAGGATTGACATTTTAATAGTATTACTTTCCTTGTGTGCAAGAAAAGTAATACTTTACTTTTCCACTTAAAACTTTACCAATTAGAACTTGTGATGGAACTAATCGGCATAGGAACTTAAAGGCGAAAACTATGGCGTAGATATATTAAAATTGAAGTTGAATTTCAACTCTATAAAGCGTCAAGGAAATAATTATAAATTAAAAGCAGATCGGAAATTCATAAGAATTTTTTTTTTGTTTTACTGGCTACCAATATCCCAGCCCCTATTTTAACCGCATAAGTAACGTAGTAGTCCCCGACATAATATGTACTGGGCTTCATACGAACTGTCAATGATCCTATCTTTAATTTTTCATACCTGCCTTCCGTAAAATTGATATAAATCCAAAAGAGAAAAACTCAAAAAAAGACCTAACACCTACTACCCTTAAACATCTTAAATGATATATATAATAAATATATATAAATAAATATGTATAAACGAGCCAAAACTCAAAAAGAGACTTAAATTAATTGCTAGAAAACAATTGGAAAATTCTAAAACACCAAGTCTCAAGTCTCTAAAATATCGGCAAACAACTAACCAGTCAATGTTTCGTTAATTCAGGCATCATCAGGATATATACCAAAAAAATCACAACTATAAACATCAAATACAGCACATCTCACATCAACCGTCCAGAAAGACGCATGAATCAGATACAGCACTTCACTACAATACATCCAATCACATACTGAAGGCAAAGGGAGTAACATAACAATAGTTTAGAAGATTATATTCAAACAGCTAAACAGAAAAAAAGCCTAAACAAAAATATAAATACAAATAAATAATATATATTTTAATAAAATAAAATAAATTAATTACAAAAGTAAATAAAATAAAAACTGAATAAATAAAAGATTAAAATAAATAAAATGCATAGCAAGGAAAGGTTCAATAAAAAACAGCTGATCAACAAACAAATAAAACATAAAAGTTTAGCTTTTTGAATATAACCTTCTGAACTGTTATGTTACCTCTCTTTGCCTTAAGTATGTGATTGGATGTCTTGGAGTGATGTGCTGTCCCTGGTTGATGGGTCTTTCTGGACGGTTAATGTGAGATTTGCTGTGATCTTCATGGATGTGATTTTTTTATATATGTCCTGATGATGCCTGAATTGGCGAAACGTTAGTTGTTTGCCGGTATTTTAGAGATTTGAGGCTTTGTCTTTTGGAATCTTCCAATTGTTTTCTAGTAAGATTTATATCAAATTATTTATTATTAACAATTTATAGTGAATTACAATAATAAATTTGGATAGCGACTTATCACCTAATACAGTGCAATTTAATAAAATAGATAGGTTATATATATCCCTTGATATAAGCTGTCCTTGTTAAGATCCGACTGCATAACACAAACATACCCTTAGGATGAGGTGTTTGTTTATTCCTTTAGCGGTGGGCGTCGGCGGATTCGATCTACCTAAAGCTAAAATTATAGAATAATAATATTATTTATTTTGTCATGTAAAGATAATTAGAAGTAAAATTGGTTTGTTCATGCTCTATGGATGTTTTTTTAAATATTGATCCAATTTTTTGTTAATGGTTCAATTCAATATCACTATAATAACTATAATAAAAGTGAAAAATTCTCGAAAAAGGCTCTAAAGATTTTGATATCAATCTACCATTACATGGTTTTTAAGTTTAGCTAGGCAATATCCACAGTTAAATGGATTCCTCTGAAGTATCTTTAATTTTGTATATTTGAAATAACTAACCATCTCTCATACTTGGTAGTAGTGAAAAATCTAAAAATATAACTTATACTTATAAAAGAATTTGATAATTAACTGACCGAGAAAAATGAGAAATATTTTAACATGTTGAAAACAAATTTCCGGAAACAAGAGTAGTAAAATAGATTGGGAAGCTAATATATTTAAAAAAATTAATAGCTAACATATAGAGTCGTAGAAAGTAACAGAGAATGACGAAAAACGCATAAACTTATATGATTTTTGAAGTTACATTATGATTTCTACTTTAATATTAATTATTTGATGAATAATAAATGTTTCCATGGATGGATGGAATTTACACGCAAACTAAATGGAAACATTAAAAATCTATTTTCAGCTTCAGAAACCAAAAATATATAGCGAATTGTATTCTTCTTTCGTTGCTGGACACCACCTTTTATTATTTGTTTATTGGAGCTAAATAATCATATTGGGCCAGCAAATTTATGGTTTGCAACGAATTTATTCAGATGATTTAGGAAATCCTAGGTTAGTGAGAGAAAAACAAAATAAAGACGAGAAAAATTATCATTAACGAACGAATGATGTGTTGAATCCCGTAGAATCTGTTAAGAACTCGTAATGAAACATCTTATAGAAGTTTTATAGATAAATTATAGGTATGGTATGTTTGATAACAAGTTGCTTCCAAAGTAAACATAATTAATAGGTATTAACCATAACATAATAAGCATTTTTTTTATTATTTAAATAATTTTAAAATGTAAATATGTTTGATACTATTAAAACAAATAGTTAATAATACAAGTGGAGTGACCGGAAGCTGTTATTTCATCTAAAGGCGCTAATCACGAAACAGAATATCAGAGAAGGATTATAGTAATGGTAAGCCATAAAAGAGCGCCGTAAGAAAAACGCTGGTGTCTATTGATGTTCCCAGAACCAGCTTGGAGAACGTAGTTGAAAATATTCACCGATAGAGATAGCCGCACCTACTTTTCTGTAGTTGCTAGACTTTGCCATACAGAGGATACCAGTATTAGAATACCTTTAACAATATCCAGCCAATCAAGTTACGAATGGAAATTTAGTTCAATGCGTCTGACATTAGATCGCGACTCCAACGGTTACTTTCCCAACTTAAGACAACCAATCAAAATTAAGAATGGAAACGAGGAGAGAATATTAGAACAGAATCTCTAGGTTTGCCCCACTCTTATTTCAGAAGCCATTCTTCATTATTAGTTATTTTATCATCCATTCATCATTCTTATTTCATCATTCATTCTTCTACTGCTGCTCTTTACTTTACTCTACAGCTAACTAGACTTCCAGCTGAAATCATCTTGCAGTATTCGGTACTTCAAAACAAAGAATAAGATTAATCAAATATAGTTAATTAATTGTTATTATTATTCTGAGAATATTATTTGGGTTTTTATAATTAAAACATTATTAAAGTCAAATTAAATTTCAATGGCCATAATTAGTATAAATTGATTGTTAATTTTTATAAGGCAATTGAAATTGATATTTTGTATCATAAAATTGATAAGCATTCTTTGCTGATTAAAGATATTTATTATATTTTCAATTATACGTTTAAAAATAAATCAAACATTTAATTAGAAAAGTGTAATATCATTCCATTATTATTTCAGTTCTTCTTAAATATAAATTATTGAAGACAAATAAGTAAAAGGTAATCAGATATTATTTAATAAAATGTTTTGTTACAACTTCTTCGCCTTCTAAACTGTAATAAAAATCAATCACACTCTAACTCTTTCCCTCAGGGACTTCATATTCTTAGGCAAATCACCTTTAAATAAATTAATTAATTAATAGTTATAACAATGAAGCAGACGAGGAGGGGTGACGTAGCAATATATATATATATATATATATATATATATATATATATATATATATATATATATATATATATATGATATGTATACCAATGATATACTCGAGGTCACCGGTGACCTATATTAAGCAAGACCTTCCGATTAACTAGAACAAAAATAAGATCTTTAAACTAGTTAGACTTTATTTTATATTATTATTTCGAAAAAAGTAGTTTATAACAACTACATATAAACCCTTTTCTTGACGTAACATTGGTAATATAAACATTGCTTGAATTAATTTAAACTTCATACAACATATTTAAATGGGACCGTGGCCGATATATATATAAATATATTCGATTATTGAGATTTATACAATATATGTACAACTCTTGAATATACTAACTCAACGTATTAGTCTGACTAGACTGTTACTTGTAGTAGGAGTCAAGTGAGGGTTTTATCTTCTACTAGATTCTACTGAAAAGGTCCATGGGCCATACTTTTGTGTGTGCGTAATCGTCTTGTTAAATCCGAATCCTGAACTTTTAACAGCTACACTTTTGAAAACATGGAGTGTAAATACTGATGTAACACAAAACAGCCTCGAGAGCTCGCTAAGGTGAAGTATTACGACTTGTAAGAATATCAGTTCCAGCGTGTTGATTATGTTTGGATCTTTCATCTTCTACAGTACAGTTGTATCGTTATCGAATCCACCACTAGGACTTTTTTTTTTTTTTAATTTTTGCGATAAATGAAGCTGTTCTTCTTCAGAAGCTGTTTTTCAAAATACATTGCTCCTTGACAGTTTTCTAGTTTTTAAGCGTTTAAGCGGCAGTTGCTCCGAAAAAACATGATAGTAGGTGTAAATACAGACCCCTGTTGTGGGAAAAGTACATCTGGTATAAACTTATCCCTACTATCATGCTTTATGGGGGCAACTCCGAACTAGCGTATTGAAATAAAGGTGTATTTTTCGATATATTTATTCAATTTTGTTCCACATTCCATAACATTCGCTGAAGGTTTAAAATCTGAATCTCAGCCAATTTTTAACTTTTTCGATTATTACATCAGTATAATAATCCTTCGGAAAACTATATTGCACTTGCCCCTTATGGCCGGGATATGTGCGTATTAAATACTCGTTAAGAGATTTCTTCGTGTTCCGCGACAACATTAGAACTGTCGATGTCACTAGATAAACCATTGGAAATCGACGGTTTCGACATTTAAAGGGCCAGAACCCGTTTAACATATATCTTATTCTCCTGCTGCATACTTGTTTAACTCACAAATGAGGAGGACAAAAATTATTTTACACTTAATTTTAACATTTAAAATAAGTAATAAAAATGGTTAATTAGAGGAAAAAAAAATTGTAACCTTTATTACCGAACCATATGACCTCTGTATTTAATTTTAATTTACATATTATGATCTTCAAGTAAAGTACCGCTTCCGGTTTCCTAATTTAGACCAAAATCTAGTATGTTATTTAAATCAATATATAAATTATAAATAGTAAATTTGATAAGTTTTGCATTGTATTTCAATATAATTTTTGATGGAAATCAATTATGACCTCTAAGTAAATTACCACTGGTAATCATGCAGTGACCAAAAAACGAAGTTCACAAATAAATTTTACAGCAATCCTATTACAGCAATTTTTAATTCCTACGGATAACAGTTTCTAATTTTTATTCTAAGAATAACTCATAGTATATCATTTGTTACTTTATAAAGGGTATTGAGGATTTTGCAAAATAATTTTAATTATATTCGAGAAAATCCCTGGGTTAGTGGATCCCTGAAATTTAATTCCTTTAACTATTGCCTAATCAAGACTCGTTATAGACGTGTAGATGAGATTCTAATTATGAGTAGCTAGTTCAGGACCTAGAAGTTGTCGGTATCTAAGTAATTTCTTATCGTAATCGGTAAGTAATTTCTTCTCGTTTCATATCTAAATGAGGATTCAAAATTTCTGTTGATCAATTTATAAAAAAAATATTTAAGAAGCAAGTTGAGTTAGAATTTTAAATTTTGTTTATACATACACTCTGACAGAAAATTGGATCAGTTAATGTTCGGACTTTCAATTGGAAACTTCTTTGATCAGCAAAGGAGTACTGCAAAAGTAATTAGATACAGAAATTCCAGGATTCAGTTGGATTATTATTGTTTAAAATTTAGTTCATTTTGATTTTACCTAAGACAATTACATCCATAACTTAAGGGTGAAGGGAAGGGCAAAGGGTGCCTTCCAGGCGATAAATTCCAGAGCAAAGCAAAATTCATGCGGAATTTTATTTTTAGATTAAAAAACTATTTGTTTCCGCTGAAATTATTGTATTTAATTCGAAATATATTACCTAAATGCTGTTGAATTTTATTGGAGGAGGGGAATTGAAAGAAAGGGTGGCAAAATTAAGCTTGCAAAAATCTCAGGTTCAACCCTGGGCATAGAAGACACACAAATAATTCTTTAGATAACACAGTAATTCTATCAAGAAAGGAATACTATTTTATCTTAATGGCAATAATTACCTACAATATGCTAAACCCGCGTTACATATCTGTTCAGCTGGGCTACTTTGGCGCAGCTCAACGGAAATTGGTAGGTAGCCTGTTACTATGACAAGAGTTGAAAATGATCGTATATATAAAAAAAATAAAAAAAAAACATGTAATACCTTTATATTAGAAAACCGATTCTCTTATCGTTTGTTTTCAAGCAAACATTTTTTTTTGTAGGGCGATTGTAATGCAAGTAAAATTGTTTATTGGGAACCTTGCTATTTTGACTTAATTTTTATTAGTTATTTTTAATCAAACTGCTTGTTTTCCATATCTAACCCTAACCTAACCGGCAATTTTTAAGTAAATCATTTATTTAAAACATTTTTAATTTTTTATATTAAACCATATGCTTTAAGCCAAATCTAATAATTGTATTATAATGTTATTGTATTTTAAGAAATCGGTTCATTTATCATTTCTTTTAAAGCTAATCGGTTATTTTTACTATAACAGTCAATTAGAGCCAGACAATTCAGCACATTATCGAAACAAAATGAGCACCAAACCGCTTATTTAAAACTAAATTAGTTATTTTTATCGAACCCTATAATTTTAGTCCAACACTGTTGTTTTTAGCCTATCCGTTTACAATATAAATCGATTATTTTCTACCAAACCATTTATTTAGAATGATTTATTTTTAACTAATTACACTACACCAATTAAGTATTTTAAAAATTTCATGATATTTATTTCAGGAAACTGGTTATTTTACTATTTGTTTTTAAGCAATTTTTTTTTAAATACTGAATGAGTTATGTAAGGCTTTTTTTATTGATTTTTTTAAGTCAACCAAATTTGAAATTTATTTTAAGAAACCAGTTCTGTTACCGTTTTATATTATAGTATATTACTTTGATCAAAGGGTTTATTTAAAACTAAAACAGTAATTTGCAAAAATCAAACCATTTATTTTTATCGAACTGATTACTGATTATTTTTATCACAAAATCCGTTTTGGACTATTTGGACTATTTTTAATCAATCCAATTATTCTATGCCTTGTTCGTTCCTTTTTTTCTTAACTAATGGTTTTATACGTTTTTTTCTGTTGTTTAAAGCTAAAAAGTAAGTAAATTGTTTATTAAAAAGTAACCGATTAACAAGTTACTTTCGTTGATTCCACATATAAATAAATACTTTTAGAAATAAAACAGGATGCGTTTTTATGTTATGTTTTAAAAAACAGTTTTAATTCGATGTATAAGACACATCCCACCTCTCCATCCTTCAGCTGAACAGGGACATCTCTCACCAAAATTTTATATACTTGACGTACAAGAGTAACTGTCAAAATCTGTTGTGTAAAGAAACCACACCTCTCACTGTTAAGTAGTGATTTTCTGAATATTTTTCGCTGTGAAATATTTAAATTTTGAAATTTGTGATTCTCAGAAGTTTCGTTTATTTCGATGTACAAAGTGTAGTTCTTTTAAGTGTCTATGAATATTTAAAAACGATGGTAAATATCGTTTATCATATATACAAATATAAATAAATATATGAATGAAAACGCCAAAATAGAATAGCATGATTGTTTCCAGAAAAAAAAACAAAAAACAACTAGTTGCTAAAAGACAATGTTATGCAGGCGTGAAAAATACATTAACGAGAGGAACTTCGTCTAAAACAGAAGTGTATAAGAGAGGGTTCTTATTTTGCACACTTGACAATAGAAATACAGGGAAAATCGACGTTTATATCGGATTTTTAAAAAAATTACCAAATTACCAATATTCCATAATCCTTTAAGCAATACTTTAGAAGTAATTCGATTGTTTCGTATTATGTAACAAAAATATTCGACAATTGACCTTTGAACCAAAAAAAAAAGAGGAAAATTACTGTTTACCTGATGTTTCGCAAGTACGAAAAAATCTCCCCATCCGGCTGAACAAAGCTTCTGATCTACATGAGACAAGAGGACTTCGAGATGGTAAAGTTCATAAAAACAGAAATCCAATTAACATCATTATCACCTGAATTTAAATCCTAACTGGCGCTGTATCAAACTAATGACACAAACATGTTATGTCATTGCCAACAAATAATTTAGATAAGAAAATATAACATCATTTCGATGGAATTTTTTTTGTTTGCTCTCTTTATTATCAGAACTAATTTGGGATTAATAATAATCTGTTACGAATTTTGAATCAGTCACTTCAGAAAAAAATTCATAGACAGAGAAAAATCACAAAATACAACATATTGTGAAATAGTTTTCTTATGCATTTTTTTTTTTTTTTTTACTGTTTTTATATTAAGAAAAAGTTTATTTAGGATCTTTTTGTAGTGCAAGAAAAGAATTTAGTACGACTTAAAAAAAAAAAATCTCCTGATTTATTGCAAATTACTATATTTTAAATTTAATTTATTATTAAAAACGCTGAAAATGATTACACTATAGATTATCAGTTCCAAATAATTAAATAGAAAAAAAAATTGTTGTTGCCTTTGGTGTATGATTTTAAAAAACTTTATATATTTTTTTCTATCATAGAAGCATGTCGAGTTCCAAGGATCAGCCTGGAGTCGCCTGTGACTGGAGCCAAATTTAAAAAAAAAAGTCTGCCCCGTAGTCTCGGAGAAAAGCCGCTTTTTTTTTTTAATTCGATTTTTGCTTCCTACGTATTTTGAAACTTAAAACTTCAAATTCTGATGGGATGGGAGTTCAAATTTTTTTTTTATTCAAGGTCGATTACAAAGGTCCATTATTGAAAATAATAAACTAATATCAATTGCTTTCATTGAATCATTTAAAAAATACAAAATCAATTGAAGTAATTTTATAAATATTTTTGACAAAAAAAGGAACTGATAGATTACATCTTAACAATGATAGAAATACTAAAATATCAGCGAAAAATTAAAATCAAGGAACTAATACAATAAAGCATTGTATTAAGTATGACAGATATTCATACCCGAAGTTTCCACTACTGCTTCAAGTATAAGCTTAGGCTAATATCATCCTTATTCAGAACTATAAAAATTATATAAAGAATTTTACACATATTTCAGAATCGCAGATTGGAAACAAGGAAAATATGAGAGCCATTACTTCATCAAGTCCAAGATGATCATTTACTATTCAGTAAATAAAAAATTCGTATTGAGAAAAAGCAATTATTTCTTAATTACTTATTTTAGGTACATTTGACCCAGTAAAATAATAAATTGTTAAGAACATATTAAATATTGACCAGAAACAATATTAGTTTCAAAAAAACAAGAATCAGGAATAACGAAATAACAGAGTTTTAATAATTACATAGCCAATGATATATGCCAATAGCATGATATATAAACATTCTCTAGTTTTTGAAATAGTTTGTTTAAGTTCCTCAAATCATAACACACTTTAACGAAATAGGAAACGGCCATATTAACTAATTTTTTGTTCAGAAAAAGATGTTTTCTTGATGTTTGTTTATTTATTGGTTTCAGGGGGGTTAAGAGCCTGAAGCAGTTTGACCTGCAATACCCGTTGTTTTTATAGCAATTTACAACAAAAAACAAAAAAATATATTTAGAAAATTAAATGAAATAATTTTGAATAATGATTAAAAAAAAATTAAAAATAATAGAGATTTGTTATTAAGTACCAAAACTAAAAGTTAGTTTACAATTTCAAACCGCCAGGGAGGAGTTTTGCCCCGAAAAATGTGCGTTTTGAACCACTGTGTGCCGGGTTAAACGTAAATAAATCCCACCATTCCCCCTCCGTACGGACTAGGAGCATGTGCGTCAGAGAGGAAACGTAAACCGATGAAGAAGATAAGGGGCACTTCCCATCATTAGAGGCTAACTAGATTAGACCTAGCGCTAGGCACTGCCATCCCGATCTAGTCCTTATCCCCATCATCCGGGGAAGGAATAATTGTCTGTACGCATAGAAAAAGAACAGACAATTCCAGCACGTTTAACTCCTCTGCAGTTGAGTCAGGCTTTGCCACAATCACGGCTGACGTATGCTACACTCCAGATAACTGAAAGCAAACTCCGAAAACTGGTGACTGAATCGGTGCACAAAATGCACAAGCAGAGATCGCATTTTAGTGCAGTAAAAATGAAATATTAAGATTTGGTGTCTATGAAAGTCCAGGAATGGAAATCAATGAATCTATGAAATTGTAGAGAGAAACATTGATTGTAATTGAAGGGACTAGTGGATGAAGGAGCTATTAACAGCAACTGTATTTTGAAATATTTAGCCATAACGTTGTCACTGTGGGAACTACGTTTTTAGTTAATTTTTTTTAAGTACTTACGAATACATATTTTTTCTATAAGTGGTAAAAATTGTATTCAGTATGAATTTTTGTTTTAATATGAGTTTAAAAAATAAAAATAAAGTATATATTGTACATACCACCTACCATTAGAAATTTATTTTGTTTTTGTCTTATACCTCCTTCATTACATAATACCTGGCTTAATAAGGCTCCTAAAGAGTTGGTATTATAACCGAAAAACAGGCCAGCAAATACATCCTTCATCCCTGATAATAACTCAATTTTTCAAAAAATATTACATAGCTCCTTCATCCCATAATTCCTTCAATTATTATGTTCAAATATCGTCGGTTTGGAGGTATAAGTGATTAAATGTCATTTTTGCGAATAAACAGGTTTCTTACTATTTACTTTATTACGCAGGTTGTAATTTACGCTTCAATATTGACAGAATTGTGAAATTATCAATAATAATTAGTTAATTATTGAGAATTTCACTATTTTGTCAGTAGTGAAGCAGTAACCAACTTTTATCTTCGGAAAAATTAGAGTTGGCCACTTTTACCTCCAAACCGACGATATCTGCTTTGAATGCAAGGGGCAGTGTTGCACTAAGACACCAGGAGATATTTTAAGTTTCTCGTTGAGAATATGAATGAGACAGGTAATAAATCTACAACTGCTCTAACATGGTATTATTTACCGTGCTAAGTATTTACATATGAAGTGTCCTTTTTCTCTTGCAATTCGTCAAAATGAAAAACAAGAATATGATCTTGACGGATGATACTTCTTTTTTTTTAATAATTTTTTTTGGCTTTATTTTTATATTTACACCTGTAAATGTTGACAATCAGTGAATTTTCTGCCTAAAAATTAGTTATTGTGGCAGTAATGCCCATCGGCATCTCTTCCTGTCGTGATTATTGTTTATTGTTAGGCAAGGAGATCCCTCATCCAGCTCCTTTTCAGACTTCAGCGATTGTTGTTAGGCCATGTTGGTTATAACCATCCATGAATGGGTTAGGATGTCCCTTGTAAGTAATCGTGAAATCGTTTTTAGTCTATATGTCTTTATGTAAGGTAATGTTACCGATGTATCAAGAGTTATAGTCCTAAAAAATGTTTACATAAAAATTTAAGTTTTTACATGTTTGTCTTTTTGGCTATCCCGTAACGCTATGAAGTCTAGGTCCAGATGGGCTGAAGCAAGTAAGTGTAAGTGTTCAATGTCTGTATAAGTTTCAATTTTGAACGTCTTGAAAGAAGTGAGTATAATAGTTTTAGTCAATAGTTTAGCGTTTTTTTATTTGTTCTCTGTCTGTCAGTCCTATGTCATTCTTCTGTCAAATGTCAGGCTAAAGTATCGAATTTTTTATGTCTGCGGAATAACAACAATGTGGAGGTATATTGGAGGGCAGGTGTCTTGTCTAAAGAAAAAGGGGTATGTTGGGATTTATCTTGCTAGAGTTGAATTTTCCAAAGTTAATTTGTAAAATGTTCTTATGAAAATTAAATATTTTTTAAATTTTATTAATGGGTTGTTAATTCATTATACTAGTTTTTGAGTAAGTTACTAGATGTGTGCAATTGTAGCTTTTTCGCGTATTGCTGAACGTTTCACGAGAAATATAACATTTTGAATTTCTCTATGTATTTTTGACAGATCCATAATACTTATTAGATACTCCCTGAATGCAAAAATTTGATGCTATGCAACTTTTAGACCCTCCGTTTAGAGGCCGAAAAGAATAAAAGCAAGACAGACTCGGTATGAGCTTCTTACACCCTGCGTTTTATGTCCGCTAACGATGCGATTTTTCTCACAGTCAGCTAGCAGTCTTCAAACTAAAAAATTTGAATATTACTCACAAATCACTCGATTCAAGCGCCATGCTCGAATTTTTTCCTTCTCAACAGTTCGCTCGGTTCGAATCTCTCTCGCTTCGAGAGGAAAACGCCTCATTGGGGAATACAAATTCACTTCTTATGTAAGTAGAGTGGAGAGGGAACCGCTTCGAGTTCGAGTCTCGCTTCGAGTCCGTCTCATCTCGTGAGCTGAAGGTCTTGCCATATATGATTTTTTATTTAGAAAAGCCGTTTCCCTGGAATATTTGGTATATGCAAAGTTGGTAAAAAATTGTCAAATTTCGACCATAATATAGGATCGAATTTCTGAGGTTAGGTATTCATTCGATCCAGAATTTAATGTCATCTAGTTCTTGAAATAAAATAGTTTTCGCTAGGAAGTACCATTTTGCAGTAATCAATCAAAAACTTATATGTCCAATTTTACTTTTCTTTTTTTTAATGGTTTAACGAAAACTCGTGAAAACGTCAATGATAAAAACTATCTCCTACTTTTCAATATTTATTTCTACCAGCGGTCCCCACAGGTTTAATTTTATTGGCTTATAATATAAATACAATAATAAAATCAAAATCAGACTACAGTTTACCTCTAACTTTCAGATGAATAATTTTAATTTTGTGATAATTTTAATCAGCAGTTTCAAGTATGACCTATCTTAAAGAAGCCTTGTAAAGAAGAACGTTTAGCTTTTCTTATTGATATAATATTAATCATAAAATTATATTACAGTGGTATTATAATTGATAATTATTGGACTACACCGATATTTCTGATCATTATAATTCTAATTAGGGATTGATAAATTATTTGTCACTTCTATAATTTTGTTTTATTGAAAACTAGTTTCGAATGTTATATGTTCATCTTAAAGGTTTAAATGGATTATATCAAACAGAAAAGTTTGTACTGGTTTCTTCTCGCACCGATGCGAACTTTTCTGTTTGATATAATCCATTTAAACCTTGAACTGAAGATGAATGTATAACATTCGAAACTAGTTTTCAATAAAACAAAATTATAGAAGTGGCAAATAATTTATCAATCCCTAAATAGATTGATCCATCTATACCATCATGCGGATGTCAACTCATTATATTTCTGATAATAATTTATTTGTTTGTAGCGAAAATCTTTTCAATAAGATTTTTACTTCCTTGTTCATATTGCAATCGCATAAATTTCCATTTTCCAGATGTAAACGAAAATATTCATTCTGACAATCTCTGAAACCATATTGAATAGTTTCGTTCATATCTCAAATATAAGATAACTCAAAAACGGTTATCCGTTGAATGTTTAAATTTTGTATTTTTGATTGTTGTAATATCTAGTTGTGCATCTCGCTTTTTGGTCACCACATGATCACCGAAAGTGGTACTTAACTTGTGATTAAAATGGTTAGGAGGTCATTAACATACGTCTCCAGATTATTGTGGAAACGCGTGCACAAGTGTTTTACAAAATTATTTCTGGAAATATTCGTTTTCTAAGATGGTAATCCTTAACTCTTCTGACCTCAGACGATGGTTTATCTCATAATGTAGCAGTCTTACCCTGGAATTCGGAATATTTAAGTCAAACTGAACCTACAATTGAAATCATGGTGGTAACATACTTGAGCACCCGTTTTCAATATGTTCAAAAACTCGAATACCATTCTTTTTTTTTGAAAATAGCACACTTATGCTTTGTAATTACTGTTTTCAATTTGAGCCAGGATTTTTTTCCATGAATGTATACCAATTTGGAGAGTGCATCCTTGAGATTTTCTATTTTAAAATTTTAAATTTACTTTAAATGATAGGCGTACTCACCGTTAATATACACAAAATATGTATTGTGTATTAACTCCATAATAATTAGAGGCATGCAAAAACAACCTCAAAGTAAAAAGACGCGAATTTAACAATTCACATGAGAATGACCCATATAAGACTTTTATATTAATATAAATAACATAAGTCGTAAGTGATACTTTACCTGTAACTGTTTATTTATTTTTTAGTTCCCATCTTTTTCTTTTTTTTTTTTTTGAGTGACCAATTTACAGTTTAATTGGTTCACAAGGAAGTCATGTAGTGTCCACATCAATTTTTTTCTAAATTTTGTTCTTTAAATATTATAACTATTATTATCGTTTCAAGTTTCATTGTTTGCATGCTTCATTATATTTAATTAAACATCTAATTGGTATTACATATATGAGCTGTGAATTTGATAGGATTATAATAACACATTCACCTATCTGCACATACTAAAAAGTATATAAAATTATATTATCATGTTGGAAATTCATAGAAATTTGGATATTAATAGTTCTGCCGAATAGGCACTGCATTAATTCCAAATATAAATCAATAATTGACAACATTTAACAGTCAACGTACATCACATGATGAAGTTTTAAAAATAAATCAGAACCATGACATCAACCTTTAAAATTGCCGATTAGATTAATTAGGCTTACAACGCCGATTGTTAATTGCCAGTAGATTACTTAAGCTGCTCCCAGTTTTTTTTTTGTTATTTAGCGTTATGTAATAAATTATGGACTAAACCGACTATAGCATCGTATATCGAAATTATCAAAGCAATAAATCCATTAAATAGCGATAATAGAATACTATTTAAGACTAATGAATCCCCACCCCTACCTGACCAGAGCAGGAGTATCAAGATTCGTTTCGTTTCCGACCACCAGGAGATAAATATAGACTTTCGCTGGTACTGACCACGGTTGCGGTAGGCCGCACTTGCCAACTGCTATCGACAGCTGTTACTGCTTGTATATTTCGTTGAAACTGCTTATTATAGTGGCCAACTTCCCTCACTCTAAACATCCTAGTTTAAAATATTGATAGATAAAAATGTTAGGCTTAAATTTTATAGTTTTCATTTATATCGATAGGGCAGAAATACACGCGGTGGCGGAATACAGATCTTATTTAATCAATCATCCCATTTTGCCTGATTCAATTATAAGGCTAGGCTAGGTTTGTATAAAATTTTAACCATTACGCACCAATTAACTACATATTAATGCCCAACTTCTATAGAGTGATGGCTTCTTTTAGTGTTATGAATAGAAAATAGAAGAATTGAAGAGGGTAAAATAAATAATGGTAACATAGGAACCGTCGGAATGTTAACTTCATCATCAAAACTCTGCTTCAACATGATAACACAAACTATAACCGTCGTACTGCCGACCGTCTGACTCCTAGTCAGGACGAAGCAGTATTATTTTGACCTCATACCTGGACTGGAGAGCAGTGCCAATGAAATATGCCTCATTCTATCCCCTTACAGTAGTTGTCACCTGCCAGCTGTAACCGTGGGTCTAACTAAACTGACCCTTGCAATAACAAAGTCTTAAACAACAAATTAAATGTAGCTGGTCTCACTGAGGTACTCTTTGTTCATGGAGGTACTTAGATGAGATGTACCTACGATATTTTTTCATTTCCTTAAAATCTAAACTGTTGAAGATATTTTCAATGATTTATATTTAGCTTCAAGTTTAAAAGATAATTAACACATGTTTTTAATGAAAAGGTTACTTTGGCTTAATGAAACTTAGTGTAAACATCGTTAAAAATAATAAAATGTTTTCTAGACAGTTTAAAAGATTGTAATATTTTATTTGGCTTATTTTTAAATATTTTATATGCTTTAAAATGTTACTCTTGGGCTCAATTTCATACTAAAGTACAAAAGTACGAGTATAAGTGGAAAAAATGCTATTGAAAATTTGTTTTCAGAAGTTACAGGTTATTTATCGTATTTAGATAATAATAATTTTGTTCAATGCTTTTTTTTTAATTTATTATTTTTAATATAAGTATTTTAAATGTTATCGCAATTGAACATTTTACAGTGATAGTCATAGGCCAACTTATACTTGTACTTTTGTACTTTAAGAAACAGAGGGTGTCTATAAAGTAAAGTACAAGATGTTATATGGTTGTATATATTGTTAGAACATTGTTGTAATGTTGAAATACGATAAAATTTTAAATAGCTATATTAAAAAACAATACATAAAAAAAAATGAATAAAATTATTATTATCTAATGACGGTAAGTAACTTGTAACATCTCAAAAAGAACCTTCCACTCGTGCTTTTCAGACTTGTACTTTTGTACGTTATTATGAAATAGAGCCTGGTGAGAGGTATCTACAGTATTTTTCATTTCCTTAAAATGAAAACAACCCGGTAAATTTTCTTTCTTTTTAAGTTTTAGTTTTCTTTTTTAAGCAATTTATCATTATTTAATGAAATCTACCAAAACATCGAAAACTATGTTCGTCGATATCAGTTCAGATTTTTTTTCGTGATGATGAGACTAAAAACGTAATTATTTACATGAGTTATTTTATTTATGAGATAAAAGCGGGTTAATTATATTAGTGTTTAATTCTCCTGAAGAAAATCTTACGACTACTGAAGCGTGAATTACTGGCGCCTTAAAAATCATAACTAACGATAACCGATTAATTAGAAATATTTTTAAAAACACAATATCGAATCGTCACATCTGCAAACAATTCTACATGACCCGGAACAGCCTCTGAAATATCACAATGAGGCCTTGTCTTTCAGATATAGACATGAAATTGTGTACAGATAAAATGTACTTGTAGCATGCAGTGGTTATTGATAAGTAGAAAGGCATCAATAATTGGCATATTGATATAAGGGCAGCAATAAATAATATAATTAATCTCCCATCCAGAATTAAAGGGGGTCAACTCAAAAAGTGTTTTTTCTAGAAAGAACTTTAGACACAGGTCAAATTCTACATATAAACTTGTAGATTACTTGTTGCTTGCAGATTACCTTTAATGTCTATTGTTTTGGCCTAATACTTGAGGCAGCACGTTGGGATGATTGGGAACCAACTGTTAGAAATTTTGAGATGTGCCTCTTTCATTCTGGATGTGAGCTATGGAAAATATAAAGATATTTTTACTTGATAGAATTATTTCATATGATCTTCTGGTGGGTTGATATAGGATCCCTCTGTGAATGAGCACAGTAGAGAGAATTGATAAAAAATAAATTTGACAAAATATTAGGTTGTTACAAAAGTCCTTATGCATTAGTATAGGTTTCTTTCAGATTGCATATTTTAAACATTATTGAATATTACTCTTCAAAGTAAAGTCCATTGTTTTCAACTACTTTCACCCTTCTGTCTGCTAATAATTGGATTTGACGCCTGTACCACTCCTTTGGTTTTGAGGTAAAGAACTCCTCACATCTAATTTTTATGTCCTCGTAATTATCAAAGATCCGATCTTTTAAAATATGAGCCATTGATCTATATAAACCATAATCTGATGGTGCAATATCTGGGCTATACGCAGGATGAGGCAAAACGTTAACTCCTTGCAGTTCCGATAATTTTTCCTTGGTCAAACGAGGACGATGCGCAGGAGCATTGTCGTGTTTCAAAATGGTTTGGTTCCTGTTGACCAAAGCGGGGTACTTTGTACTAAAAACTGCATAAACTCTGCCTAGCTGTTCACAGTAAAGTCTCTACTACGGCCGATAAATCACGTGTAGTTGCATGTGGGTCCTGGTTCACAGCTTCAAGAAGAACGTCATCATCAACGACATGGGCGACCTGATCTGAGTTATGCTTCAGTATTTCGATGGATAATTGACTCTCCATCTATGGCACAAATTTCTTCGGCGGCTGTCTTTCCGCTTAAACCTTTTTTCCAGTAATGTCCCAAAAGACCGCGAATCACGATTTTTTATTCTGACATTGCACGTTTTAAAAATTTAAATGATCCCATAAAGCCATCTAAAGTCACAAGGAATTAAAAGATTAGTCAAAGTAAACATTGACATAAATAGTAGGAAAAAACATAACGAAAGAATGTATAACGAAATAGATACTAACACAAGATGCTCTTAAAAAGATAATAAACTTTATTACGACTTAAGACAACGTATTTGCATCGGTTTCATCTCCTCACTATATGAGTACGTGAATCATTCTCAAATAAACTGCCATTTCGTTTGATTGGGAGCAAAGTAAATCAGAAAAATAAAATTACTGGAAACTTACCTAAAATCCCACAAGCCTGTACTTGCACAACAGGTGCCGGTGGAAAGTTCAGCTGAAATATTTTGTAAGTTTTACATTTTATTGATTTGTTATAATTAATATAAAATAAAAAAGTAAAATTTGAAATGACAAACTCATTTTAACAATTAATGAATATCTTATCCTGACTTTACTCATGCAGTCATTAGAATTTCTGATATTTGGATATTGGCCCCGTTTGTTTCAAGGCATGGGTGTATTATTCCTTAAAATTGTCATTACTTGCACCCAAGTAATTCTCTTCCTTTAAAATCCCGCGGGTGTGTGGTCCGATTTTATTTTTTCAACTTTCCATAAAAAGTATTTTATTCAGCGATAGATTCGTCGTAGTAAACCTGTTTCAATTTATCAATAAAGCAGAGCCTTTTGAAAAAAAATTTATCTTAATGAAAAAATTTTGTTCTACATTATTCTATATTTCCTCAGCTATGTTGAGTGAATCTTTAAAAATCGCTCCGTTTTTTAATTGTAATTTCTATCATATTCCTTGGACTTGCAGACATTTTTATCCGTATTCATTTAAATATTCTACAGAACACTAACAATACTCAGTGACTGAATGACGCCAAAGTAATGTATTCTTTGGTGTTAGAATTTACTTTTTCAAGACTCGTCCTTACAAGGCCTTCGAAGGACTGCTAGATGCTATATTGGTAAGGATGACATCATTGTGTCACTGTGACTCCGGGGACTGTTTTCAAATTTCAAAGAGACTTTTCGAAACCCTGACTATGGATTGAAGTTACGTAATGGAATTCAGTAGTAATTATTACAGTATTGTCTAATATTACTTACTACACAAAAACATATACCTTATTCGTTCATACGAAGTCCCATTTTAAATCTGTCATCTATAAAGCAAGGTAAGACAGAAAATTAGTGAGAATTTGTAATGGTGGGAACCGTGTGCTAGCATATGCTTTTTGGACCTAATCAACCATAAAGTGAATGTCCACCCATAAATGTTTTGGGCGAATCCTTTAAGTTTTGAAACTAATAAAAAATTGAAATTATAATCCATACTGAAGCTCGTCTACTTAACCAGAATAACTGGAGGAATCAGAAATGCTCTAAACCAGGAGTTACAGACTCAACACAGTTCACGACTGTGGAGCAATGGACTGCGAACGCCATCTTTTTTAAGAGAAACCACTGAAAATACTAAACTATATGCACCATGTTTCAGTAAATAAATAATTTTTATATGAAATTCATAAATGTGTTTTCTTGTCAGAGGCAATATTCTACGGTTAAGTTATTGTAATTATCTTATTATATACTTTTTATATTTTCTTTTTCAATAGTTCGTCGTAAAAAAAAATGATAGGTATATTGAAATTTTACTTTAATTATATTTATTTTTAATCTCATTTTTGATTCGATGTGAGCAATAATCATAGGGATAGGTATTATTTTATATATTTTTTCTTCTCTGGACTCTTTGCATATTCGGGTAAATATTTATTTGTTTTTAAATTCCTTATAAACAGTTATATTATCAATTAATATGAAACGAAAAATTCTAGACAAACGACGTACTTTTTTTTTTTTTTTTTTTTTTCAAATCGTCACAACAGAAAATAAGGTAGATGGGGGTAAATAAAAGCAATTTTTTTTTTTAATATTTAGAACAATTTGTAATTTCTCCAATATTCTGCATGAAATTTATATATTACGACTTTCACTAAATCCTATCCCATTGCCGCTTCTATTGGAGAATAACCAGCAGATATATCTCAATTTTTCTAAACCCTTCCATTGCGAACTTTTACCCCATAAGATGGAGCAAATGTACGGAGTTCGTTTACTTTTAAATTTGCGTTTAAATCATGTCTTTCTTGTCAGCAAAAGCATCTTCTATAGTATCTCGCAATCAGTATGTTTTGGACTCTCGTCTGTAAAACACTCCATCATAATAAATAATTAATTTTGAAAACATTAAATCGAAAAGAACTCTTGGTTTGCATTGTATCTTTACGGCCACAATGTTACATTTCTGGAGGAAGGGAGTGCCTTCATCATTTTGATTTAATTTCTTTTTCATGGCTCAACAGCTTAGTGAACTATGTAAATAGTGATGTTTGTTTGATATATTAAAAGGTCAGATGCATCACTATCAATGGGAAAAATGGCGAAAACGAAAGCTTTCTTGTCTTCTTCACAAAATAGTTAGTTCAATTATTGAATATATTATGCCAAAACTGTTAAATAATGATTTACCTCATATTTGTGGCTTACAGCTTCATTGACGACAAGGAATTCCGTTTCACAGCAGGTACTGATCCAACACACACACAGACTGGTTGCGGGCTCATGAAAATATTTTTATGTTTTCAAAACACCACTGCGTACTTTTGCCCCACGCATAATTTTATCCGCACATCCTGTACAAACATACTTACTTAAACCCCCTTGGACATACACAAAAAAAAAAAAGCACTAAAAACTACAATATTTTTAATCCTGAATTTTAAAACTAATAACAGAAGCTCATTGGTACGTAAATATCAAAAACTCTACATTCCGACTTACACCAAAAAACTACCGACCAGCATATACGTATTCATAATAATTTCACGGTGACTAATAAAATATATGGTTACGATTAACACACCGATTAATTCGAGGAGATGAAGAAAAATGAGCCGAAGAGTGAATTGCGGTACTGAAATCAAGACTGGGAAGACAGCCTTTCTCCTATCCTTCACATGCCGTAACACTCCTCTTATCATCAAATTTACTGATTATCGCTATCATTCTGTGACAGGTATAAATTCTTTTACGTATGAATTACCTTATCTTTCATTTATGAACGAATGGTAACAAATGTATAATAGTCCAGGCGCGATAGTTTATTTTTTTAAATAAATTATCACTGGACTTTCTCAACTTGACAATTAGAACAAAAATATTAGAAACAAAATTCATAAAGGTGCCGAAAAGTAGTTTTTTTCAAGTTTAAGATGTGAAAAAAAATGATTTAAGAGAAATAAATAAACGCTGCAAATTATTACACAATGATTTATTATTTCCACTTAGTAATATTTCAAAAATATTTATTCTGTCCAAGTAAAAAAAATTAAGGAGTAGGCACCAAAGGAAAATAAATTTGAAGCTTGTCCCAGGATGATCGCCGTGAGAGTGCCGAAGAAAAAACTGTGTCAATGCAAGTAGGCTGTGATGGTTAGGACATGTAATCAGAGGGTAAAATGAAACAGAAAAAATATTTGATGTGCACTTCAATAGGGAGGGGAAAAAAAGGAAGGACTAAGGAAGCTAAAGGAAGGACAGAAATAATCCAAGGAAGGATAAAGTGGAGAGATACGAGGAAGTCAGAAGCCCAACAGTTAAGTCAAGAGGCCTAAGGCCACAAAAAAATGTAAGCGTACGGTGTACGGCGGACGGCGGACGGACGGATTTTTTTGTATTCGATGTTTCGATTCCACGTATCTTGAAACGTAAAACCTCAAATTTTGAGAGGGGAGGAGAGTTTTTTCCTTGGTCGATTCCAAAGGTATATTATTGAAAATAATAAACCAATAGTACGTTATAGAGTTTAAAAATAAAATAAAATTCAACAACTTTTCGACAAAAAATAATCAATTAAATAACGCGAAAAATGGCAATTTTAGGACATTTTATTAGAGAGCTTGCAATTATTGCAGGAACTTGTGTTACGGCTTTTGTAAGTGACCATCTTTATTAAAAAATTTATTTAAAAAAAAAATACGATGGATATCTTTTCCCGGAAATTGAGAAAATGTAAAAACAGATGTTATCGAAGAAATATTTGAACAAGGGCCGAAATAGTCCCAGAGCCGTTTTTCAAAGCGCTATTTGTGTCTGTGGTGTTTCTCTACAACACTATGTAACAGTTATGAGAAATATAAGTGAGAGCTATTTCTCGCTATGGCTGCTAGAGGTGAGGTAACCGAGGAGAAGAGACGAAGGGCATAGGAAGGGTTCCTCTATTACTAACCAGTGCTCGATGCCCTGCCCGGCCGTCAGAGAACCATCCTCCGCCCTTCGTCACTTCCTCTTCGCTAACTTACCTCCAGCGGCCATAGCGAGAAAGAGCCCTATGTTCAAACACGTTTAATAGGTATTTAATTATAAATAAAGAGAAACTCCTCGGGAACAAATAACGCTTTGGAAAATGGCTCTTGGAACATTTAAACCCATGGTCAAATTTTTTTCGAGAACACCTATTTTTATATTTTCTCAATTTCTGGGAAAAGTTATTATTTTTTTGCATTCAATTTTTATGTTAGATAGACACTAACAAAAGCCACAATTTAAGCCTCCAAAAAAGTTCTTGCGATAGTTACAAGTGCGGAAAAATGTCAAAAATTGCCATATTTCGCGGTTTTTACTTCTTTGTACGAAGTAAAGGAAGGAAAATTTTCGGTTTTCAGATTTCAACGGAAATATCCGTTTTGACCATTCCTGAATCCATTTTGACTAGTTTCGTCGTGGCATATGTACGTACGTTCGTATCTCGCATAACTCAAAAACGTTTAGTCGTAGAAAAGTTGAAATTTCGTATTTAGGATTGTTGTAAAATCTAGTTGTGAACCTCCCTTTTTGGTCACTGCTTAATCACCGGAAGTGGTACTTACCTTGAAGGTCATAATTGATTTCCATCAAAAATTATATTAAAATACTATGCAAAACTTCTCAAATTTGGTATTTATAACTTATATATTATAATAAATAATATAATAAATTTTGGTTAACATTGGCCGACCAGAAGTGGTACTATACTTGGTCATATTAGACTTTCATAAAAAATTATATTAAAATATAATCTAAAACATCTAAAATTTGGCAAATAGGACATATAGGCAAGCAGAAAAGGGTACTTTACTTGAAGGTCATAATAAACTTCCATCAAAAATTATTTTAAAATTAAATACAGAAATCATATGTTTTGGTAATAAAGGTTACAAAGACAATTTGGTTTACATTCCAATTAAACATTTTTAGTACTTGTTTTAAATGTTAAAATTGAGTGTAAAATACTGGTTTTCTCCCCATTTGTTATAAGAGAGTCTACAGCAGGAGAATAAGATATAAGTTGAGTGGGTTTTTTCGCTTAAAATGTCAAAAATGTCGATTTCCAATGCTTTATCTAGTGACATAGACAGTTGTAATGTTGTCAGGAAACACGAAGAAATCTCTTGGGAAATTGTTACCTACTGAAAGAAAACGACATTTAATACCGGAATGAGACCTCCAGAAAACAGGGGTAGGTGTGTGTGTGTGTCTCAATAGATGGATGTCGGGACGCCGAGTATTGTTTTTGAGATACTGCAGCCATCGGAAACTAGTATCCAAATTGAAGATCACTTTTTGGGCCACACATATATAGTTTTATAGGCTTTCAAGGAAATCATGTGTTGTCCATATCAGATATTTAATTTTGTTTTGCGAAAAGTTATTGACCGACTTCATTTGTTTGAATCTTGTTTTTTTTCCGTATTTTTAAACTCAATTACACATCTTAAAGGTGAAAAAAAAACCACTTTTCGGCACTTTTATGAACCATGTTGCTACATACCGATTTTTTCTAAAATATATACAATTTGTTTCTACTGTTTGCCTCGTAATCATCACATTGAGAAAGTCCAGTGGCAATTTATTTAAAAAAATGCATATATTTACTCGCGTCTGGATTATAGCTACGTAAACTCGTAGCAACAGAAGATTGCTGGTGAAACAGGTATCGTTGAGAGAGAAATGCTTTATTTACAGCAATGGTGCCCAAAAACATATACTTCATATACAGCATATTAAATCAATATGTAGTTAGACATACAATAATATAATACATAATATTCATAATATTTTTTTTTGTCCTTTCATTCTAGCTCTAAACACATAAGAATTATCACTATATTACCCATAATATATCTGTTCCTTTTCTTTTTCCTTCTTTTTCCTTTTATTTGTTATGTAACAATTACTCTCTAATCCATCCGTTATTTCTCTTTTTCGGTGACTCTGAACCATTTCATAACTTAAAATAACGCTTTCTCTCTTCTTTTTTTTTTTTTTATATATGCAAAACAAAAAATTCGAAAACTATCAAATTTTAAGAACGCACACCTAAGCATTAAGAACAGTATAATAAATAATAACTAAATAAGAAAATATGGATAAAAACAATGTAATAAATATATTTAAAGAAAAATAAATAAACAATAAATAATAATATAATAAATAAATAATTATTATAAGGCAAGTATCATCATTATAATTATTATATTAGAATTACTAACATCATAATTACCGTAAGCTGAGGTAACATTAGAACAGTCGGGATTTAAAAATATAAATATTTTTGCGAGATTATTGATATTGTCTTTCGTTTAGTTTCTTGGCTTAGTTGGTCTGTAATATCACAAAAACCCACTATAGACAGTTTAACCATCTATAGCTTCTTTGTTACCATGTTGGCAATAGTTAATAAATTGGCTGGTATTCAGGAATTCATAACGCTTGTAAAACCTCCATTTCCGAGTCTTCTGTTATCATCAGGGAATATCATGAAAGTCGTTAAACGATTATTTATACTATCGCAATGACGTTATCATTTGATCCATTCCTAAATTCAAACGTTTTGAAGGCTAAAGTCCAACAAATATAAGCTTATTCAAAGTAATGGTGTAACACTGTGAGATCATTTTAAGATCACTCAAATGACGCATTTTACGGCAAAACAATTTGTGTGAGTGAAAAATGATACAAGACAAAATTCTAGAGCGTAAAGTTTTCTCCAAGAATATACCCGTTATTTTTACTTAAACTCCACATATGTGCGTAAGGCGTACGCGACATACAAGTGTGGAATAATGGGTATATTCTTGTTACTGACACACTTTTTTTTTTTTTCTAGAAATTCCATCCTTTTTCATGTATTTGTGATGCTATCTCCTAACATAATTTAGATGTTTCTTTCAATTCTAAATTTTGAAAAAAGCTATCATGTAGGGGACAGGCTTTTAAAATGTGACTGACTGTCAGTTGCAAATTACACATTTCACAGTTGGAAGGTGTATCATTTGTAATGAGGGATCCGTGTCTTTTAACAGGGCTGTTGAAAGAATTCAGAGAAATGGAAATAGCTGAACAGTTTTCATTCATGGAAGAAAAACACATAGAAATTACTAAATGCCGATTACAATACTTTCCTTATGGAGAAAATCCCTGGTAGCAGCGGTAGGAATGCAAAAATAGCTTCAAATAATTCTGTCCTGGATTATAGGCTGTAATATTATTATAGGTTCTAATACTCCTATCTGCGCTAGTTGGTTATTTATAATAACATAATCCCTAATAATTATTAGAAAATGAATAAAAGTTTATCTGATATTTCTTCTCAAAAGCTCTTATCACTTTTCAGCCCTCAAGAGCAATATGATAATGCGTAGGATAGGTCTCACTGAATGAGAAGCAACAGGCTTCAGTCATTATTTACATCCGACCTTGCGATAATCGATACTATTCCATTATTAACTATCGATTCACAAGCTTTATCTCATAACAGCCCATCTCCATGCGACACAAAAGGGCACAGCATGAAGTTCATTGACCTGTTATCGATGCCGATAGGTAATTACTATTAATGTTTCAATCTGTTCGCGATGCGGAACCTCCAACTGTTACAAGAATAGAATAATAAGATTTTTTTTCACTCATTTTATAAATAATTTTTGTTTTTACTTGATTTACTATCTTAGATGTATTAGTAAATATAGGGCCGCCATCAGCCCGGGAAAGTAATACAGCGGACCTCCTTCCACTTATTTTATGTTTTATATTTTTAAATAATATTATTATATGGATTAAATTATTATGAAAATGAAACTTACTACTGCATTATAAATATATAAGTTATGGTAGGACCAGGTATAATATAGCAGCTAATCCCAAATGTATAAATGTAAACATTAGTAATACTATATATAGAGGCTTGATAGGAAAATAAAGTCAGTGTTTAATCAGTTCTCGAGAGTGCTTATTCTACCCTTTTTCCTTTTTTTTTGTCTTTTGTGCCGAGAAGACCATAAGTGGTGCCGAAACCCGGGACCTTTAGATAAACAGGTACAGGAAAATAATTTTTTTTTTTTTATCTTTTCTCTCTTTTTATTTTTTTTTCTCTCTAACCTGACAACATGCATGAAGAGACCGGGCGCTGGGAAAGCTTAAACCAGCCACATTGATTGTCCCGGAGATGCTACCTTTACCGTCAGAAACGTTGGTAGCGGCCCATGCAAATCTAGCGGCAGCCGAGGCAAATGCTTTAGAGAGGACGAAAATAAAGACGGCGACGTCCCAAGACTTGAGAAAAGCCGTCTCTGATCTAGAAAGATTCAACAGAGAAATAGGTGAGTTGAACCATTTCTTAAAAGGAGGCGACAGGATTATGGCACGGATAGAGGCCAAGATGGCGGAGGACCTAGTAGATGCCATGGACGCAGACGCACTCCGAGCGCCCTTGGTATGTTGTATTAAAAGAAGTATATTGAACATGATCCAAGCGGACGAAGACACGGCGTGGGTGGTCGTGAAAGACCGTTTGAAGAAAGCATTCGGCAGAGGTAGATGGGCGCCCGAGGAGGACATCCTCCAGATGTTTAGGGAGACAAAGAAACCCTATCAGAATAATGGACAATATGCCGGGACATTACTAGCTTGGTTCAATAAATTACGAAAAAGATGAGGGAGAACCTAAACACAGCTGAAGTGGAAGGTAGGATGGCATTCCTATCGACGATTCTGAAGGATCAGCTAGCCCGTGACACTGGTAAGAGGGAAGGGTTACCGAGAGAGAGAACCTTTTTGGAATGTGCTCAAGAAATGGTTGACGCGAGCGCCCGAGACGAAGAAGCAAGATGGAAAGATCAGGAGTCAAGGTGGAATAGAGTGCCCTACCGAAGATCAGAAGGGGACAGAAACCGACCCAGTCGAGATATGGGAGGAAAGAGAGAGGCGGAATTCAGCAGGAGAGAGAGGAGACCACCGAGGGAGAAAAGACAAGGCCCGAAGAGAAGAAATTGGAGAAGAGAAGATAGAAAATGCCAAGTTTGTGTTGCAAGACAGGGCACTTAGTAGCTCAGTGCCCGCGTACCCGTTGCTTTGAGTGCCAGAACGAAGGACACATCGCGAGACAGTGCCCCATATGCGGCGTAGAGAAACGGACCATGGGGAGCCCGTGGAGATTAATGCTCAGCGATTGTGGCGGAGAAGTAGACCAAGCTTGGAGTCACCTAGGTCATCAGAGACATCTGCTTCGGAGACGGAGGTGAGCGAACCAGAGGACAAGAAAGAAGCGGGAGTAAGGAGCAGGCGATGGAGAGAAGGACGAAGAGTAGCAGAGGTAAGAAGAGAGCGAAGCCAAGAATGAGGATGGTGTGAGAGGAGAGGAAAACACAGCAGAATAAACAACATAGTGAACGAGTGTGTGGGGTTGCCTATTATTGAGGTGGTGAGAGGGTGTAAATGCTTGGTTGATACGGGAAGTTCATGTACACTAATAGGGAGGAATATGATTAAAACATTTTGTACAGGAAAGAGGACACCGGAGGTAAGTACATGTACATGTAAATTCGTAACACTGAGCGGTCCTTGTAAAGTAGAGGGGGAAGTGGAGATAGAGTTAAGGAAATGGGGAGGCGAGGGAGGAGTGTCCATGGTCCACGTCGTAGAGGACATGCCCCGGGAATATGGGGGAATTATCGGTTGCGATCTGCTGGAGAGACTAGGAGCGAGTATCCGAAATTCCGCGGGACAATGGATAATTCGGGTAGGGAGGAAAAAGGAGGAAAAATTGTGTAATAATTTGCAGCGTTTTATTATTTTATTATTAGTATTGTATTTCTTTTATTGATGAATTTTTGTATATATTATTTTTAGGGATCGTTAAATTAGTTAGCATAGTAGATAATTTTATTCTGTATAGATGTAAGGCATTTTTATTTATACTGTTTTTTTTTGTTTTGTTTTGTTGTTTTGTTGTAAAGAATTTGATTCATGTAGTTTATGAAAAAGAAATGATCAAAAACTGGCGGTGGGGAGTTATGGTAGGACCAGGTATAATATAACAGCTAATCCCAAATGTATAAATGTAAACATTAATAATACTATATATAGAGGCTTGACAGGAAAATAAAGTCAGTGTTTAATCAGTTCTCGAGAGTGCTTATTCTACCCTTTTTCCTTTTTTTTTTCTTTTGTGCCGAGAAGACCATAAGTTATATGTATATATATGTATATATATATATATATATATATATATATATATATATATATATATATATATATATATATATATATATATATATATATATATAATGGAACTAATCATAATGGAACTAATAACTAATCATAATGGAACTAATAACAATTAATTCAGTAAAGTATTCATAATAACAATACTAGAGCTTGAACTCTCTTCTTGCCTTCCTTTCTGAGAAAGTTTGAATAATCGAGTCTAAATCCAATATTCTTGCTAACCTAGATTTAATAATCAACACATTTTTTACTCTTAACTATAAACAACATACATATTAAAAAATAATTTAAAAATATGAATGTCGAGCCTAATTATTATGCGACACAGTTAGAATATGATAAAGGTAATTTAAATTTTTTTTTATAAATTTAAATGATATTTTATTTGAATATATTTTTTCAACAAGTTCAGCAAGACTGTGTAGATTTATTTTAGTCAACTCTTGTGGCAATGTAATATATGAAGAACGTACACTCTTATTATAAGTTTTTAAAAAAATAGTGACTATGATCATAAAATGAAATGAAATAAAATTATGGATATAATCATGAAAAAAAAGAGTGGAGATTGATAATTGCAATAGAAGGCATGAAATGCACAAATGGTTGTCCTGAAGATGGCGTAATTTCCCGAAAATTCGAAAAAATAATGTAAATTTTTTAAAAATAAAACAGAAGATTCAAAAAAAAAATTTTACTTCATAAAACTACTCACAATCATAAATATTCCAATTATTTATAAATACATATATATTATTAATAATACTGGATATCGAAAGTAGAACGAGAAAATATTAAAAGTCCGAAAAACTCGTAAGTCTGTTAATAATAATAACAATCGAGACAGGGGATCCCTGTGGTCCTCTGTTTAGAACGTCCTGCTAGTAGGTTCTGACGGAAGGATCTCAGACTTTCAAAATTCTCGTATAAATAGTAAAAGTGAAAATGCTTAATTTTTTTTTTTTTTGCGCCAAATTCAGAATTTTCTGGTATTGTCCGTCCTGCCCGATATGCCTGCCTCTATACTATTGTAAAGGTGCATCCTGCTCCCAGAACTTTGTGTTCTTGTGTCCCGGAAGGACGTTGTACGTTCTATCATTAAATTTTTACTGCATATAATTTTCCATCTATCAGCCGTGGAAATAAATGGTGTCTGTAACCTTTATTATAAGTAGCCTAGTTTTTTATGGTTCCTGTGAAATAGACATGGGTCATTCTCAGGAGACTTGTCAAATTCGCGTCTTTTAACTTTGAGCGTTTTTTATATATTATTGGTGAGTATACCTATCATGTAGTATATACATATATAAATAAAATGGCAAAAATATTTATATTGTCCAAAAATTTTAATATTGAAAATTGACAAGTATCTTATTGTCCATATTGGCATACATTGATGGAAAAAAGTCCAAGTTCAAATTGAAAATAGCCCTTACATAGTAAAAGTGTGCTATTTTTAAAAAATGAACGGTATTCAAATTTTTGAACATTTTCAATAGTTAGGATCCAGATGGGAGGCACCATTTTCAATAGAGGAGCACAGATTCTGGGATTCGCTGATGACCTAGACATCGTGGAAGAAGCCTTGCTGAAGTAAACGAAGCGTTTATTGAGCTCCAGAGAGAGGCGGCTAAGGTCGAGGAGAGCACTCCCTCCAGAGGAGTTCAGGGTTACCATGTTATAAAACTAAAATTACCCGAAATAATAGTAGTAACATAGTTGAGATCTCGTTTTAACCATTCTCTGGAGACATAAGTTGGTGATGATCTCCTAATCATTTTAACAACAATTTAGTTTAAATGAAAAAAAAATTTGGTCATTCACTATTTACTAATGATAGGTCTACCTATGAGGGCGTGACGGCCGAGTACGTTGGAGCGAGGGTCCCTGAGTGCCCGGTTCGGAACGTTGTGGGTTCGATTCCCACCTGGGTCGGTTATTATTTGTTTCGTGGCGATCCAGCGAAATAAATCTTGATACTCTCACTCTGGTTAGTACGCGGCGGTTACGTAAAAGTAGCGGTCAGGGGTTGGCAAAAAGGACCATAAGGCCCACTTGCCGGAATAGTTCCCCCCACCAATACCAGTACCAGTAGGTCTACCTAAATGGCTTTAACTCCAATTTTTTTTAAATATATCGAATTTTTCTAAAAACTAAATCTTTTTATGACATTAACAAACCCTAAAAAAAATTAGTGTTCACATTACAAGTACAATTTTAACAATGTCAAGATTTCGGAGATGTGTCGCCATATGCAGGAAATATTTCATTCTGCTTGTATATAATTATCCATCAGCTCATTTTGTATTTTGTCATCAGCTCATAGTTCTCTATTGAAATACGCAATAAACATTATTGGAAAGTCATAACTGCTCCTTTTATTATTATTATTATTATTGTTGTAAACTACCATCATGGTGACAATCGGTTCGGAAAGTCTCGTCCATTACGATAAATATTGGGCCTAGTGATTTTTTTTTTTCAGTCAGTTTATCCTTCGTAAACCTATCACTGGTAAGCTATTATCGTGTTGTTATATAAACACTATTTTATAATTTTAAAATTACACAAACGGGTTTAATGTTCACTGATGTTAGCATTGTGCCGGTGAATAACATTGGACAGTAGCAGTGTAATTAGGTGTAATAGCGGCTGACTGAAGGTCGCAGGTTCGGGTCACAGTCTCGCTATGGAGCACCTCCTGTCTACAACTCTGTCCCTAGGTGAGCTCTGTATCAATGTATACATTAGCGTGTATATCTGGGTGTGTATGTGAATATATATATATATATATATATATATATATATATACCTGTACCAATACGACCGAGGTCACCGGTGACCTATTTTAGACAAAATATTCCAAATAGCTAGAACAAAAATAAAATCATTAAAATATTGAATTTATTATTTTTTTATTTTATTATGATCTCGAAAAAAGTAGCTTATAAAAACTATAAAGTAACCCTGTCCGCTACCAAACATAGATAATACAGAGATTACTTGAATTAATTTAAAATACAAACGATAAATTTAAATGACTCACTGGCGAAGCATTGAACAAATATATATCTTTTTACTGATAAATCCGTATGTATTATAAAATGTATTTGGTTCTTGGTTTCAAGATTTTAAAGGATAGCATTGCCCTTACAAGGACTGAGGTATTTTTTATTGGAAAAGATTACATCATTGTTACTGTGATTTCGGCTACTGTTTTTACGGATTTTGGCTCTAATTATGGATTGAAGTTTAATTATTGAATTAACTTGTAAATATGATAGTATTTTTTAAATTTAAATTTAAATTTTTAATTTTTCTCCGTATAAGTATCTTTTAATTTTTCTCCGTATAAGTATCTCAAATGAGCTAAGAGGGTAATAAAATATGCAACACTTATTGATTGACTATCCTCCATCCACAAAAAGCAATGCAGTGCAATCTGATGGTGTTCAGATGATGTGGCAGTGCCTCTAAAGTGTTCTTTATTTACAAAAATAATTGTCATGGTTTTTGATTTTTTTTAAATAATATATCGCTGACATCACAGTTATGCATCGAATGTGAACATGACTACTTTTCAGGAGTCCAAAAAAGAACTTTACATTTTATTTTTAACTTTCCCATTGCGAATAAGTTTTTCATCTCTAGGCCTATTTACTTCTCTGAGCTCTAATATTGTGTTTATGTGATTTTATTTAGCAAATATGCTTCTGGTAAATTAATAAAACTAAGGAGTTTGAAAAATGCGATTTTTCATATTCTTTTCTTAACGTAGTGACGACGATATCAGTGGTGAAAACCTTTGCTTTTTTTGGGGGGGTCTTTTGGCAGCTAGTATACGAAAAAATATAACATTTATTTTAATACGCAGTATTGGATTTAATATAATTATAATAATTTAAATACTTAAGAATATTTATCAAATTACAATTTGAAATTTTAATCGTTGGTATCCTATACTCTAGTACCAGCGATTTCTTTCTGTCTGTCTGTCTAATAAATAGATCTCGAAATCCTTGCTAAGGATTTCGCTCAAACTTTTGGAATTGACCCTTATTCTTATTGAGCCTCAGAAATCTATAGGCGTAATCATAACCACAGGAAAACGTTTATTTAGTAGTAAAAAAAATTAAACGACCAATATGGAATATTGAACATATGGTCGGTCCCAATGGAAAAATTCGATTTTTTTTGTTGACATTTGTCGGTTGATACAGCCTGTAGTAAAGTTACGAATCTTTTACGGCAATGGTTTTTACGAAAAACATATTTAAGTCTGAAGCTTTCATGTTAAAGCAACGAATATGCGTATTTTTATAAAGGTAAAAAATAATTACACATGAAACAATGAGATAAAACAAATACACCAACGAAAAAATCTTCGAATTTAATCGAAAATAATCGAATTTGGCTCTTATAAAAAGAAGAATGGAACAGTTTTTTCGTTCTCCTGAAAAGTGATTTTCACATTTGCAGGTTTGCCATGGGAACGACGATACATTCTGATAAATAAATCGTGTTTATTTTCATATTTTGAGATCATGATTGTGTTGGTATTAGGAATTGATAAATTATTTGCCACTTATATAATTTTGTTTTTATTGAAAACTTGTTTCAAATGTTTTAAATTCATCTTCAGTTCTAATAATACAAAAAAATTCAAAAATAAGCAATCCAAAATACAGTTTGGTATTATTATACATAATAAATTAAATGTAATATAAATTAGTATTAGAAAAAATTTATGAATTATGAATTTAATTAAGACAAGAGATCAAATACATGTTAGTACTCACCAAGGTTTAAGTAGATTATATCAAACAGAAAAGGCAAATACACGGGAAAAATTGGGAGATTGAAGGAACATATACGTGCATTTAATAATAAGATAGAGAATTCCAACTTTGAAATTCATTTAAATGAAAAAAAAAAACTATTAATGCATCAAAGACTCAGGAGTTAAATTAATACATCATGTTGAAAAGAGTCTCAAATTAAATAAATATGAAGCACTTGAAATAATAAAATCCTTCAAATCCAATTCAGATTTTTTTTTGAATGACCAAATAAATAACTCCAATAGTCCAATCTTAAATTTATTCCCATCCATAACAGAAAGAACAATTAATTACTAACCGGAATTACTCGGAAACCCTGGCTTTTAAACCGTACCATTTATCTACAAAAACCTCACCTTTCTTCCATTACAGTCATTTCCAGTACTAGTCGAATGTGCGAGAACAGAGCTATGTAATCTTTTCTGTTTGATATAATCAACTTAAACCTTGGTGAGGACCAACCTGTATTTGATCTCTTGTCTTAATTAAATCCATAATTCATAAATTTTGTATAATACTAATTTATATTACATTTAATTTTATATGTCTAATGATACCAAACTGTATTTTTAATAGCTTATTTTTGAATTTTTATGTGTTTTTAGAACCGAAGATGAATTTATAACATTTGAAACTAGTTTTCAATAAAAACAAAATTATGGAAGTGGCAAATAATTTATCAATCCCTAATTAGATTAACCCTTCTATACCATCATACATATGTCAAATGTATTGGAATTGTCGTTTGTTAAAAAAAGTTGTAAAATTATTGTATAGTGCATGACTGTACAACAAATAAGAATTGTTTCTTGTCTTGTTTTTTTATCCACGCTAAATAATTAAATCATTTTTGAGCATGGGGGAGAGGAAAATGGTACTAGAATTGTTAAATATAAAAAAAAAATACTCATGAATTATAAAATTTTGTTAAGTTTGAAATAATTTTTCTAAGAGTATTTAATTTTTTTAATTTCTAAGGAAAATTGAGCCCTTCAAAATTCAACAAGGAAGGATCTGATGGATTATGGAAGGATATTTGGGAAGTTTTCAACATTAATCAATAGAGGAGAAAAAAAAAAAAAAACTTTAAACCCCTAAAGTTAGTGAAATTAATTCCAACATGTGAAAGGTATGAAGGATCAGAAGCTGACAAATCTAGTCCGAATGTATTTTTTATTAACAATTTTATCATAAATAAACACAATGTAAACACTATTACATATTTATTGATAATTATTGATTCGTAAAATTGGTTGATTTGAGAAACCCCCTAAGTCAAGCAAATTGAAATTTAAACACCATAATGACTTTTAATGTCTTAATTGGCAATATAATAAGTTCAGATCCAATTGTATTTAAATTATCAGTCGCTTTGGGCTGCTTTGAACAATTACGTTATGGCCCAGATTGTTTTTCTTGTTTTTCAAAAATTTGGTCTCAATGACTTATGGGGTTTCTCAAATCAAAGATTCAAATGTTATAATGTAATGATTTATACAAAAAATGTTTTAAAAGGTCTACTGTCAGTGCAATATAGTGATAATTTGAATCTATGTAAAATTATAATTTATAAGTTAAATGGCATAAATTGAAAATATATCTAAAAAATGTATAAGATTGTAGATTTAGAACTTGAGGATGAACTAATGGTTGGAAACGTTATTTCTATGAAATAATTAACATCCTTGAAATTTGAAGGGTTAAATTTTCCTTACAAATAAAAAAAAAAATATATTTTTTTAAATATTACGAAAGAACATCATAACATTTTTCGTGAATTGAAGTTTTTGGGAACACAAAATTCTTACCGCTAAATTTATGGCCTACTGAAAGAATCTGTAGGAAATGTGTGTATTTTAAAGAATAACGTTGGCATTAAGTTATGGTAACTGATTAGTGGTTGAAGGTTCAACATCGCAACTAAAAACATTTTAACCTCATAAAAGCTTTCATTTTTTAGTTACCATATTTTATCATCGAATGCCTCAAATAATTTTCCTCTAATAACATAACTCTTAATTAAAAATTAAAATTAATTTGGCGTAACGATACGACTCTAAACAAATAGACAGCAGACATTTTAAATTAGAAATTTCTAAAAATATCTTTAAAAACTGCAATAGCAACCATAACATTTTATTAATCGAAATTTGAAACATCAAAAGGTGAATCAACAGTAAATAATTATTCTTTGCATCAGTAGTCGTAATTCATTTTTTATCGTTTATGATTCAAAACAGTATTATTATGACTCAATATAGCGTTGTATTTTATTGATTCTTTGTGTATAACATGATGTTTCTTTTTTAAAAGATTTTCTTCTAAACTATCTTTCTTCAGAGTTACGGAGGTTCAGAACTAAACAAAAAGTTAGAAAAGTCTATGGTTTATTAAGTCCACATTAATTTATTTATTCCATTGTATTTATAATTTATAAATAATAAAACCAGAAATTTACTAATCTAGAGAAATACATATCTATCAAAAACACTACAAACAGTTTTATAAATACAACTTACCCCCAAATGAATTATACAAGGTCTTCTAGAAGGTGCTTTGGAAAAATTAAAAGACTGAATTAAAAGTTAAAAGACTCTTTATTTAGATGTTTCTAGACTAATTTTTAACTCAATTATTGGAAGTTCAATTTTGTTTTAAATAACTGTTTAAAAATTCTCATGAATTCCGATCAAAAAGTGCTACGGAATAAGTATTAATCCAATATCTTGTAATTTTTTTCAATTCTGGAGACCTGAAAAATTTTGATTAAGTAAGATCTCGAAAACATTTGTTAAATATGATAAATCGACTATATGAGGTATATTGTGGATAATAGATAATCAGGTTAAGTGAGTCACTATTCATTTATTATGCAAGCCAATGTTTCGACCTAAACTTTTGGGCCATCTTCAGGACATGTGAGTTCGACGAACTACTAAGGAACTTCCTTTGTCAACAGTTTTTTTCTTTGTCAGAGGTAGCAGAAGAGTTTTTTTTTTCGTTTTATTTTTCAGTGGTACAGAATTTGCTCTTGGATAGATTTTCTTCAATTGAACATTACTTCGATACCTTGCCTATTCATTATTCTAACTATTCTCATCTTGATTAGGTTGCGGCGAGTAGCCTGTTTATTTCAATAGTTGACACATGTTTCACAAACAAAAACAGCCTATTATATAATACCTTGCCTTGAGATCGTAATGACCCGATTGTATATAAATAATTGGTATGATGAAAAAAATATTCAAATTATTATAATATTTAAAAAGTACATAGGTTAATGTCTCAAAATTTCCGAAATGAACTTAATGGCAAAATAAAAATCATAGTAATTCCAGAGGTTAAAAGACTTAGAAATGAGAGTAAATATTATTTCAGTTAATGTTAATCAAATTGCTATTTAAGAATAGTTTAAAAATAATTTGATCAGAACAGCTCATGAATTTCTTCCTTTATTTTATCTTCTTCAAGCGAAAAATTCTGCTCGTAAAAATCTTGGGTTTTGATTAATTAATTTTAGGTTTTAATATGCATCGCCGACATGCGTGGTCTATGATACACACGGGGTTGCAAGTATTTGTAATGAATTTTGTTGCCTGAAATTTGCTAAAATTTCAAAAAATATTTAAATATAAAACTATAATTAAAACTTATAATATGATAATAAAACTGGAAACCAACTGAATAGTGTATTGACTTTGCCATTTGATTAAAATATAGCCTTGTTTATACAGTGAGAGTTTTATGTGGCGGCTGTACTACCCACAGTGTGATTGTACAGCAATGTCCTTGCCTACACACTGCCAGTTAGCCTGATGACAGCCAGTTGGAGAAAATATGGATGTAGAATTGCTTGTTGTAATAGGTGCAACTGTTTTAGATTTTATAAATATTACACAACGAACCGCTAAAAATATTTAATAAATTATTTGAAATTTATAATATATAAAATTATAATAAATTCTAAAAACCAAAATTATATAGTTTTCATTCCTCCTTAAGAATTGCATAACGTCAAAACTTTGGATAGAATCAATTTCAAATTCAGAAATAATCGAAGCAACAATATATGTTGAAAAGAAAACATGAAAAAATAAAATAAACGAAAGAACAATGTATTCCCGTACAGTATAGTACACTATCACTGTTACAGTTGATTAGATAAATAAGATGGGATTCCCTTGTTTTTTTTACGATTAATAGTAATAAATCAAAACTACGTAGTTATAAATTTAAAAATTCATTAGCTCATATAATCGACATGGACGAATGACTATACTGCCTCGATTTAAATAATAATTTTTTTTAAATGTGTGATTTTAATTTTATAAGAAGGTAATTGATTATCTTTTATCCTTATCAAACAATTTAGTGGACAAAACATACTTTGAATAATAAGAATGTTATTTTATATAAATAGAGGTATTTATAAAACCAGAAAAAAAGAAAGAAAAATAAAAAAAAGAAGTGTAGAAGGGATTGCAGCGCGTGGTTCACAGCAGCAGTGTTGTCCCTGACCCTGACCTAGTCCTGGTGACTAGACAGTGTAGCCAACTGGTTCAGTGAGGAGATAAGGAATGGTGCGGGGGAGAGGGGATGTGTAGTAGTTTGGCTGCAATGTTAGTTTGAATGTTATTTCTATGAAAGTTTTATAAACAAAGATCTCGTTATCGTTTTAATTATTGTTGGAGATTTTAATGTACAGTAGAACCCCAGTTATACGGATCCACAATAACCTAAACTCGCGTTATCCTAAACGTTCCTAAAAGCTCCGTTATGAAATGACCAAAAATGGCATACTTCGAGGTTGTTGACCGACTTCAATTGTTTAAAACTCATTTTTCCCGTATTTTTAAACGCTATTACGTACTATTTTTTATTTTTCATCAACAAATTTTTTTCACATCCTAAACGTGATAAACTATTTTTCGGCACCTTTATGATTTTTTTAATATCATGTGGCTACATACCGATTTTATCTAAAACATATAAATTTTGTTTCTACTATTTTTCTCCTAATTATCACGTTGAGAAAGTACTGTTAAAATTTATTTAAAAAAATAAACTATCCCGCCTGTACTATTAAACCAAAGCTGTAAGGAAAGTCGTGTGCGTGGACACACGAGGGATATTAGTTTTTATTGAACAAAAAATTGAAGCAATTTATAAATTAGAAAAGGAAGAACTTTTGAAAACAGTGGCAAAATATTGAAATATTTACATAATATCTATGTAAATACTTATATTTTTCGCGCATTACTTAAATTAATGTTATTAATACGAAGATTTTTTTACTTATTGATCTTACCATAAAGAGATCCGCAATTTCTCTTTATCCGGAACAGCCCTGGCCAACTTATCATGGGAGTTCTACTTAGAAAGAGGGTTCTACTGTACTTTCAATTTTAAATAATTATTTAAAATTTTCTTGTTATTTAAGAAGCTTTTTCTATAATAATATTTCATATTTCATTCCGATTTTTTTTCTTTTTTTCTGAAAACATAATTTCTACGTATAATACTTTTTTAAAAAGATATTTCTGTTTTACACACGTAAAACAGAAATATCTTTTTAAAAAAGTATTATACGTAAAAATTATGTTATATATATTTATGTTATATATATATATGTTATATGTATATATATATATATATATATATATATATATATATATATATATATATATATATATATATATATATATATATATATATGCATTTGTCTATATATGTATATATATGTATATATTATATATATATATTATATATATATATATATATATATATATATATATATATATATATTATATATATATATATATATATATATATATATATATATATATATATTTATATATATATATATATATATATATATATATATATATATATATATATATATATATATATATATATATTTAAAAAATACCATAAACGGTTAAAGTTTTCCACTACAACCTGGTCTTGAGAAACTATTTGAACTGAGTTAAGGCACGATTCACACAAAAAACATATCTTAAACTATGTAAATTATCAAAAATTATCCAGCTCACGTACGTAAAAAAATAAGGAATAGTTAAAAAATTGTTGATAATCGGTTTTGTTGAACTGAAGTTATCGATATACAAGAAATTTGTTTAAGACTACTTTTAAAGGTTTAGTCACCAAAATCACGTAAATATATAATATTTAATGTTGAATATAATATTTTTTCCAATCTTTTTTTATATACGATATATACATATATGCATATATAGAAGATGACAATTGGATTAATAGATAGTTGAAGAAACATAGATAGTTGAGGAAACATGTATTCTACTGTTATTAGTTTTAAAAATAATTGATTATTATAAATTTATAATATTTATTTGTATTTTTTTTTGTTAGACTTACGTAATTTCACTTCTAATAGCAATTATCGCCACATTATTTTGACTTGTAGTTTTACGACTCAGCAGTCTGTAAAATACATTATGTATCCTTGCAATTTCCGAGCTATGCGGTCTTGAGATTTCGTCAACTAATAGACTTTTCTTTTATTCTGGTTTATACAGAACTTACTGATTACCATGTAAGGATGGATGGCATTACATAGTGCTATAATTATCATGTTGTATGTACTACCAAATAAATAATAAGGTAGGCTTTTTAAACGACTGTGGTTATTGGATCACTCCACATCAAATCAACCAATAAATAAAGTAAATAAAATAAAATTGTTCATTTAATTTTATACTCGAGGTTTTTCAAAATAAGTGAAACTTGATATTTATGTTACAGGCTGTCGAACATTCAAGGTTTCAGATTTTTCCATTTTTAGTTTTTGAGTTTTAAATTAAAAAAAAAAAAATAATCGACTTTTTTTTTGTGTTTTTTTTGTTGCACGTTTTAAATCGTTCAATAGCTAATTGCTCCAAAAATATTTGCCCTAGAAAGCTCAAAATAGTGTCATTCTTTTCAGAATTAGATTGGATTTAATTTGATATTTATCTTAACTTTACCACACCAATAACTTAACGTTATAACGTTTAGATATTTAAAAAGTTATTTTTTTTTTTTTAAATACAAAAAGACATTTTTAATTTTTTTGAAAACATGTATGTAGCATATAAATGTCATAAGAATGGATGAACTAAATTTCATGATGGTATTTTTATGGGTTATATTATAAAAATATTATATTTTTATGCCAATTTTTTTTCAAACTGAATTGGAGATACACTGTATAGGTAATATTTTATACAATGAATTTTGCGTTGCTAAAAGTCATTATACAAACTGCAGTTATAAGCTATTTACCACACCCGACATTATTTGTGAGCCGTTAATTGGTGAATAACTTTCCACTCAATGACCCCATTGATATACCAGCATAAAATTTGGTATGTCCATTATGCACATTAAGCGTATATTTACCTCTTTTAATTGATAAATGTAGATTACTATGCAGAGTCTCAAATTCATTATAATTTATTTCATTGAGAGAAGCTTTTGGTGTTCAGGGAAGGACGTTGTTATTTTGAACATTAGTCCATCGTCTAAATTATTTTTCCATACCTGCAAGGAAAAGAGAACATTTCGGACCCACTGTGCATTAGGTATTCTTTTTAAATTTAAAATCGATTTGTTTTAAATTTATAGGTATTTTATGTGTTTTTGTGTTTAATGTTTTAAATTTAAAATGTATGTTTAATTAAAAAAATTATGTGTAATGCTAATATAAGAATGTAGATACCAAATGATGGTATCTCAGTGGGATCATGTCAAAATATAAAGGTTTTGTGTAAGCTCATACACTAATTAATGTATTAAATCCGATTTCTGTTTTGCTATTTATTTTTAAAATACAAATGTAAAGAGATAATATTTTATCTCTCTCTGCTAAGGTGAACGAAAACAGCGTATTTCGTTGTGCACATTGCTTTTGAATGTTTACTATGTTCCTTGTAAACAAAAATATAAATAATTAATTAGGACATCATCAACATTGTTCAATCCCTGCTTCCTCTAAAGACATTTGTTTTGAATATGTAAACAAAACCGACAACATCCATCTACCTACCACTTGTCTCTAAAAATGACAGATTGGCCAAATGCCAACAGGATTCACCGGCAAGGTCGCTGTAATCGATAAGAATAATCCAGTATTATATATCGATAAATAGTGATTGAGTTCGTGGCGGGTGAATATATAATGTTTGCGTGTGGTAGTGGATGCGCAGAGCTCAGTCGCGATGCCACCTTCCAGACAGCTACATCGGGAACTCGTTAGTCTGCGGGGAAAGGCCGGCTATCAACTGTCGTCTGCCGACGATGGAGGTCAGTGTATTCATATTATATTTATATTCATACATTTTTATATTTATATTCATAAATATTTATACAGTTCAAATTTTCTATTAAAAATAGATTGATTACACTTTAGGAAGATGTAATTCAGAGGAACAATTTTATTAAATCTAGTGTTTTATAATAAAACAAATCTGGCTAATAAGTCTTAATATTTAGAAGAGACCAATAGAAAGTTATTTTTTCATAATTCGGAATTAATACTATTAAAATATCAATATAATTTATATTAATATTATTCTTTAATTAAGGACTCTACCAATATTTTTATGAAGATTTTTTATAATCAAAATTGTAAAATGTTTGGATCCTATGTGTTTATCCTCAAAAATAGGTATTATTTAATTATGGAATTGAACATATCTAGACGATGCATAAACAACCAATGTTTGTATTCTTATATAAATTCTATTTTAATAAAGAAAATTCTTTGAAATTTTATGCACGAAAATGCTGCTTACTATTTATTTTTGAAAATCCCCATTAATTACAATGTTTATTCTTTTTTAAAACATTATAAAATGACGTGGACAATAAATATAAAGTTATAATTAAGAATAAAAAAATATATCTAAAAAAAAATTCTTAAAAATGTAATGTTTTTGAAGAGAACTGTTTTGAAAAACAAAAAGACCTTGATTTAAAATTTTATTTTTTTCCATTTTTATTATGATTGGATTTTACTCGACGATTGAATAGAAGATTCTTAATTGAACCTTAGGCAGAATTCATTTGAAATTCTTGACTCGAAATGTATGATTTAAAATTAAAGATTAAAAAAAAATAAGATTATTTTTTACTATTTACTTATTACATTAATACGCATCAAAGAATATTTTGATCTAAAGTTTGAATCATCACCAACAGGTACTAAAATAAAGTTGAAACATTTTTGTTTTGTAGAGTTGTATTAGGAATTCTTACAGATACAAAGAATGTTGAGTTCCAGGACTGTTTCGTAACCAGTTGCGCTCTGCCGAGAGGATAAGAGAAACACGTGGGCATTTTAAATGCAAAAACAAATTACCTCAAAGAAACTATCGGATTTAATGGTGTTTTTTATTTATTTTTTTTATCTTCTTTTCTCTTTTTTTTCGTTTAAACAACCATAATTATTACAATAAATTCAGTAAAACCATTTGATTGATTAATATAATTTATTAATGGTTTTGTGATGAATGACCAACTACATGAATCTCATTCCGTAATATAAAAAATGACTGAAGTTATTCATTACAAATTTACATCAGTGAATTTTGCTTAAAACGTTAGATAGGATAAATAAGCACCGTTCATCTCTTTGCACTACAAATTTTATTAAAAATTATTACAAGAGAATTTTTGCCACATTCACTTCAGTAGTAGTGGAAAGTTACTTTGGCCAATTAATAAACAGATTTTTTGAGATGGTTATTGAAAATATGATTTCATTTTTTTTCAACCTGCATATTTACGGCTTTCATGCCGTATTTTATTGGGACGAGTCGTTAAAAATGATCGTTTTTCTTGTTAATCTAAAAATAATCTTTAAAAAACAATTGTTTTTGGACCATTATCACATGAAACGACACAAAATGGATGTTCATGCCCCTCCAAAGAAGAGGGCATTTACTTTGAAGATTTAAAAATAAAATTTACCTGATTTTTATTTATTTTGTAATCAGTTCAACGAAAAAAAAAATCCATGAGCAACAGAACTCCATCACTAAAGTCGTATTTTAACTAAAATAAAAATATTATAAAAACGGGGGAGTGAGAAAAAAGTTGAGACCGAAAAAAGACAGTTCCCTAACATACCGACATTTACCCATACTTTTATTATATTGTTCTGCCTCTCCGCTGATCTTCGATACAGAAAACCCTTCAGATCATTTGGCCCAATGTGGGCCGCTGGAGATGAAATAGCCATATCTTTGCTAATACCCGTCCGATTTCGATGAAACCTCTTTTGTTTTATAGGTAATTTAATTTCCCTTCAAATGCAACAGGTTATGAGCCATCAAACTCAATTTGGAGGGGATTTAAAGGTGCGAAAATATTTTTAAAAATCGAAAAATCCGGGGGATTGGGGAAACTAAGTTGAGACTTCCAAAATATACTTCCTTAACACAAACTCACACAAAAGAGATGCACAAATCTTTAAAAACGCCGAAATTTCAGGTAAACATACTGAAGTTTTGAATGGAATTTACCCAACTCTTTAATGGTATCGTTTTGCCTGGAAAAAAGTCCTACATATCGAATTTCAACTCATTTGACCCAAAGGGGGCCGCTGGAGGTGCTGAAATATAGCGGGAAAAAATATATATATCAGATATCTCTTCCAAAACTTCCATAATCGTGTTTTAGGGGTTATGAAATGGATAGAAAACGCAGTGCGGCCGCTCACCACCGACCTTCAACCCACTGCAATAGTCTATTTTTTTCGAGGATAATACGACTAAAAAAAAATCAAAAACTATTCCATTTTTTATCCTGACAACTTGTTTTATGGTGATGCTTCTAGAACAGCATCGTTGATACTCGAAGGTTCCATCAGAATAATTATTACTGTCTCCACCGTCATTCTCCATTCATAGCGTCATTCTCCGTCCATCCATGGGACAATAATGGACAAGGAATGGCAGGAAAATTAGGATTTTTCTCTTTTTCTTAGCAATACTAATATCAATCTTTAAAAGATTTTATAGAAATTTTCCAACATTTATCACGAAACCTGCGACGAGGGAATGACAAGAGATGATTGGACGATCACGATCGAGATTAAAGGCTCTAGATTTTCTGGCGAAAAAAAAATGTTGCGCTCCACAATCTTACTCCCTCCCCTCTCTCTGTTTTCCAACACTAAACCGAAATAAGGTCTCCCCTGCCATTGTCGCCAAATCATTCCATTGCTACAGTTTGTTTAAGCGTTAAATTAAATAAAAGTTGATTAGTGACTTGGTAGTTTAAAAAAAATCAAGATTAAAGATTTTCCGTCCTAGGCGGCCGCCTAAGTTGTCTAAATGAAAGAAGACAAGCTATGACTTGTCTCATAAACATAGTCTATAGTGCCAATAAACTGTCCATAACTATTTTTATTGTTATATAACATATAAATATTGTGTAACATATACAAAAAAGGGCCACTATTCTCTTATGTTCTATAATTTTATTTATTTATTAAGTTTTACTATTGTGGTAAGAATATAACAAATAATTGTGCAGTGAGATTTATATGACATGGCTGCGGCTTGGGTAGGAATTACATATTTGTAGCATTGCAATGAGTGTTCTGTCATAAGATCTCATAGCCATCTTCATTTCAGACGCTTCACACGATTCGAATATATATTGGAAAAGTAGTTTAGAAAGTAATGGTATGAAATTCATAACGGAAAATCGTTATGGATAATGTTTTTCCGGCATAGTGGCAGGAGGCATAGCAGCTTTAACTTGAGAAAATTGAGAATTTTTGTTTTTTAATTTTTCAAAAATAACCTAATCACAATATTTGCTTTTTATTTAATATTTAACTTAATTTTATATATTTATAATTATATATAACCAATTGTTAAATAGAGCTAAGTTATTTACAATAGGTTATCAAAGTTGAGCTACGTCGAGCGTGGTAAGTACTTTGATGGGTGACTGCCCACTGGAGTAATATATATATATATATATATATATATATATATATATATATATATATATATATATATTTTCGGTTGGCTTTACAGACCTTTTAGATCTTTGGCCGCGCGATGTGGTGTTCTTACAGACATTTATTGCTTGCGGGAGCTCAGACAGCCTGGAGGGGGTCACCCAACCTCACTTTGCTGCGAACCATGGTTTTCATGGTGCAGCGGCAGGCTGCCCATTGCTCCATAACCGGTCCCTTGGGGGCTAATTCGGCAGTGTCCTTCCCACCGACTCACTCGGGTTCAAGGACAGTGACAAATCGGTCTAGATCCACGGATTATGGCTGTTCGGAGTCAGCTGGCCCACGAGGACCTATATTTCTTTCCCCGAGACAGACCGTCCATGGACCAAACCTCTGGGCGGCTATTTTATGTCCTGGAAAACCACAACGCGATTCACATTTAAGGTACACGGGATAGGGTCATCAGTCCTACGCCCGGTCTGTGTGAGTAGCCTCCAGTAGGCTGACGGGCCTCACATACCCGGAGAGAGGGGTGATTAATTTCCTGAATTATTACTTTAATTAAATTAAAGTTGTGCCGATGCCGGGATTCGAACTCACAACCTTTGGGTTTGTGAGTATGTGCACTTTTGCAAGCGCGCTAACCCGCTCGGCCACCCCGACCCCATATATATATATATATATATATATATATATATATATATATATATATATATATATATATATATAAGTAACATTTTCGTAGAAAAATCTTCAAGATTTTATATTTGTTATTTTGACAGAAGACTTCGTAATTGTCACATTTGTCTCCTGAAATCGACTTAAAACTAAATGTTACAAAAAATAATAATAAATAATACTAATTATAAGTTAGGTGAATTTCACAGTTAGTTTTTGGAAAGAATCGTATTGAAGTAACATTTGATACTGAGTTTGAAAATCATTTAAAAAGATAATGAATCTATTCATATTTTTTCTATCGATGATTAAATTTAAATAATTAAATCTATCCAAATAATTAAACTTTTAGATAATATTAGGCCTTGAGAAAGTCGGTATTTTCCTAGTTGTGGATATAATTAAAAATAATCAGACAAGCAGATCGATAATTAAAATGACAAAAGAAGCAACTGTAGAAAATATCCTTGGTATCTGTTTAAACAATATAACAATACATGCATTTAAATACAGTTGGACGCATCTGCTTCAGAATTTTATAACTTTTCCTTATTTACTAGTTACTAAATTATTATGCGCCGATGTGATCGAGTTAAGGGTAAAGCCATTAATTCGGTAATGATCATCGTTGTAGAAAAATAAATTAATTTAATAAAAAAATAAAAACCCCGACTTCGTAAATAACTTTTATATCTTACAATCCCAATCGTCTTAAGGGACAGAAGTACTTGCATATCTACTTAAGCGTATTTGTGGGCTTTAGTGAAGTTGACGCCTATGGATATTGAAACTTGGTGTTGTAGTCGTGTGCCTTCGACACCGAAATGAGAATTAAGACTCTACTCAATACATAAAATTACTTTCTGTATTTTTAAATGCACAGATGAACGGGGCGGAATGAACTTGCAAGGAGACGTAACCCGGACTGGAAGTCACCCGACTACTAGGAACATAAAGGTTCAATATTCATGGGCGTCAACTTCACTAAAACCCACAAATACGCTTAAGTAGATATTCAAGTACTTACAACAACCCATCAATGCGCTTAAATATATAGGCAAGTACTTCCGTCCCTTAGGACGAATAGGATTGTAAAATATATAAGTAATTTCTGTAGTCGGGGTTTTTATTTTTTTATTAAATTAAATTCTATTTTAATAAATAGAACCATATAAATATGAACTTTCAAATGATATGATAAGAAATGCCAAAAATACTTAAAATATAATGAAATATTTTTTCAGTATTATGAACTCACAATGTTTCAAAACAATCACGGGATCAGAACGAGTAATTTGAGCCATAAAACTTTAAAATCGGTCGTGCAGTTCACTCATAAAATCATTAAATTCCCTCAAACGGGCAGATTCAATACATTTAATATAATTTATTATTTATTCAGTAGTTTGACCTCAAAATGTTTAGAAACAATCATGGGATCACAACGAATAATTTGAGCCATGAAATATGAAAATCGGCTCGCTCAAAAAATAGCAGAATAGGCATTATTAGAAGGGGCGGAGAGTGCTACAATTACAGAGGCTCTATTCCCGCAAAGGAGAATACATAAGAGAACCGTGATATCGCCCGATAAGATAACCGTCAACCAAATTGACCACCGTCTAGTAGGCGCCAGACCATAGATGCTGCCTGGTGGATTTAAGAACCTTCCGTGGAGCGAACATGGACTATGAACACTATCTCAGAGTGGTTTACCAGACAGCCAAGATAACAACGGAGCATCGGTCTCCTGGACAAATGTTTATCCTGGGCAAGGTAAAGTACCCTGACACCAGGGCCCGATAAGTGGCGCAGTTGGATGAAGACCTCCGCGCTCAAGTAACTAATCATGATGACAACTTTAGATGGAATGGCTGTGCTTAGGCAATAGAGACAATCGAAGAAAAGATCTCAGGGCGGCAGGACAGGGTAACCCGATCTTATTGGTTTGATGAGGTATCAGAAGCTGCCACTAACCTGAAGAGCCGCTCGTACGATGGTATGACTAGCAAAACTACCAGGAGAACCTTTGAGGAATATCGAGCGAAGAGAAACGAAAGAAGAGGCAGTGGGAGCGAGAAGAGTTGGAGAAAACAGAGAAATTTTTCGGAAATAAAGAGTTTCGAAACTTCTGTAGGAAAATAAACCCTTAGCCCTACTCTAGTACCTCTTGTATCTGCAGAGACGGTAAAGGTAACTTACCGACATCCAGAGAACTCTGTCTCTGTGTAGGTGAGGAGTTAGGGAGAGAAAACGAGGGTAAAAGTGAAAATGAAAGAAAGGAAGCAGTTGTAAAGCCATATTAGCCAGTTGTTATTATATAAATTATATACCTAGGCATAGAGGGCTATATTTATTAGAAATATATATTTTTAGAGGGCTCCCTTACATACCCGGGTGGAGTGGATTTCTTTAAAGTAGATCCTTGGATGGATCCTTACGAACGAAACGAAATCCTGGCTATGCTGCTGCTTACAAATCAAGTTACTTTATATGGTCTCGATGAACAGTCTCAATTCGTTTTTCTTTTTCTCACCCATCAACACTGTTATAAGGAGAATAAATCAAATCAAATTGGAATGTTAATGGTATGTATTAGACTAATAAAAAAAAATTTCAACATTTTTGATCAAAACGAATTATTGATTATGATTTTTCTCATGAACAAGAGATTATATTATTTTTTTAAATATTTTATTGAAATAATCAGGCTGACACACTCTAGAAATAAATAAAAATTATTTTTTTAAATATATAAATAATGATAAAAATAAATAAAATAATATATGTACCTTACATCAAAAATAAAAATATAGAAAAAATATATAAACCTATAAATAATGGAAAAATAAGTAAACAACCTAGATAAAGAAAATTAAAATATTATAATATTACATATTATTACAATATTACATTAGTAGAAAGAATTATTTTGCATGAATGTTCCCTCTGTATGTAAGTTGCTCTTTGCAAAGATTAGGTAATAATAAGTTAGATATATTATGAAAGAATAGATAAACAATTATTTCAGTATATAACCTTAGCTCCATAATAATTCGTTTCTCAATATAAGGTTAGCGAATAGTTTTTAGCGAGGTTGAAATCCGCCAACGATTAAGAGCTCTTTATTCCTTTTGCTTAGGGAAAAAATAAATTTATTATTTTAATTTCAAGTATCTGTGCTCTACCTATTACTCAAGTAAGATCTATAATGATTGGTTTTTTTTTTTTTTCAATGTTAATAAGTGAATTTTCAGAGAGCGAACACATCCTGCATGAGCGTCTGATGGTTTTAGAATCGCGTGAAGATAATGTCTAGGACGTAATGACCCGATGAATGAAATGCGCTCGAATGGCATTAATACACTAATTCGAAAAATGGAAGTTGAAATAGTATTTGAATAATTAATCTAGTTGGCAATGGCACTAATTGTTATAACCATTTCGTTCTCCTCTATTATTAGAAGAGTACAGTAATTGATTTTATAACCATTGACATATACACAAGTATTATTCTTTACATAAATATGATTTTTTTTTGTTTGCTATATAATCCAGTCGTAAGTACATGTCAATTATTTAACATATCATAAGTCAGAAAAACCTATCTATAAAATCTTCCAGTATTTTAGACTATTTTTAATTTGTTGAAAGGTTCGTTTTCAAAAACTTACAGAAACATGTTTATAAGTAAATATTTAAATAAATGCAATATTTTTGATAATAGTGGTACAAAAATTGACAAAGAAAGTTAACCAAAATGATAATCTGTTTTAGTAAAAAGTAATTCCATAGTTACGAAATCTAACTGATTAATAAATTAATTTGATGGATGGATGAAACCAGATTGCTCATAGAACACTGCAGGCAAATGTTAGTTTCACGTTGCAAACAATCTAGAAGTCAGTTTTATTATAGTTCCATATGGTTTTTTGAAATAGTGAATCCGAATCTGGAGTTACCCAACAGAATTTCTTGGAGCGTTTTGAGATACTCACAAAAAACAGCGTAATTTTGTTGTCTTACGGTGTTTTAGGTCTGGGGACCTCGAGGCAAAAATAAAACGTTTGATAAACTGCTTTGTACGATTTATCTTCGGGGTCCCGAGGGACGCTTCTGTCTCTCGATTCTATGAAGAGTTGAAGTGGCTTTACGCTTTCTACCGTCGTAAGTACTTCCTGGCATCCTTCCTCTACCAAGTCATCCAATCCCGCCGTCCATTAGATATCTTTGACCCTTTTCAATTCAAATCCTCTGTTCATTCCCACCATACCCATACACGGTCTTCAGATTTATATATAACGGCCCACTGATCCGCAGGTTTTGACAGATTTTTTTCTTATCCGATCCTCATCCTTTTTGAATTCCATTCCTTCTTCCATCCGATGCTCCAATACTCTTTCCACCTTTAAATCCCGTCTATTCAGTCACCTCATGTCCATGTAGTTCCAAAAGATTTGTAAATAGGTACTCCTTATTTTCAACTAAAATTTGCATCTAATTATGTATTAATATGATTCATTACTTTTGCTATTATTATTAATTCATTCTCTTTAACTGTATTTATTTTTAATGTATTAATATTGAAAGTTAGTTTTTGCCGAAAGGCTTAAAAGCTATGTCATTATGAATTATTATAATTTCATATTTTTTTTTGTTTATTTATTTTATTATTTGCTGATTATCTTATTACTTTTTGGTTCTACTATAAGGCTCTAAAGCTCCACTGATTTTACCTGCAATATTATTATTCTTATACTAAAGAGATATGTCCCGGAATAAATAAAGAATTTATTATTATTATTGTTAATTTTCGCAATTTTTTCACTTATAATTTCAAGAGTATACGTGGTAGCAAAAATCTATATTCTATACTTCTCTATAGAGTAGTATATGAAATAATGACATTTCTAAGTCTGATACTCCATTAGTGAGAAGTATAAGAAAAAAAAATTAAATATTTGACACATGACAGAAAAAAAATGGCAAATAGTATATTCTTACTAGATTAAAATAGAAATAAATATATGAAATAAATGGCTTTGAAAATAGACAATGGTTATCCGAAACGTTGAAAAATAAATTAATGTTATGAGAAAATTAGATTTTGGTATAATTTGATCAAAACTTCTCTAAAAATTTAGACCTTCATTTTGCAGTTTTTAAGCCTATTAAAATAATATTATATAATAATGCGTAATTATATATTTTAGTTATATTATAATAGGGAATTAAGGTATAAGAGAATGTTAAACTTTTTTTCTTGTTAATTTTAGGCTTTCTTTAAATTTGTTTTGAGTTTTTATTTATTTTCGGTAATTGTTTAAATTTAACCTAACAAACTCTATTCGAGATCAAATTTCAGCAAATATAGACTGCTTTATAAAAGGTAAGAGTGAATTTTTTCCTACCACACATACTTTTGAAATTTTAAGCGAAAAAAAAAAAGTCCACCATGAACTTTTGTTAGATAACTTCAGATTTGGATTCACCACCCTAACAAACATATGAAACAATTATAAAACTGACTACTGCATTTTTTATTGCAACGAGAGGCGGTTTTTCGATACCAGATTGCCTGTGTTAGAACTAATATCCTGTAGTTGCTTCACATTTATTTAATTATTACTATTTATTTCCATAAGTTGTATGCTATTTTCATTATAAAAAAGTGTATAACAGTTTATTAAGTGTGAATGATTTAATAAATATTATACTTGTAAGAACACCATATCGAATAGTATATGATAAAACATGAATCAATATAATTACTTATCTTCTAAATACTACAGAGTCTGGCAGTCATGTAATAGCCGACCCAGTGTCGTAGTGATTGACATCGATAATCCTTGTCTTGTTTTTCATGCAGTTGGTTATCTCAAGACTATATAATCTTTTAATTACGAGGAAAGTATAATAACAAATTAGTTGAAGCGAGTTCAACACTATTTACAGGTTTGATGTATTAGTATTCATATAAGGGATTTCGACCTTCTACAGTAGAATTCGAGAAACAAAGATAGCTAATATGTCACAAGCGCTGAATTAATACCAAGAAATAATTTTTTTTTTTTTTTTTTTTTTTTATAAAATTCCAAAAAAATATTACATGAAAATAACATTAACTCCGGGACATTTGGACACCTAAGAAAAACATACACAGATCATACGTACATTTATCTGAAGAAGGTGGTCGGAGTGTGCAGTCAATGAAGAACACACTGATGATGGCGTAAAATTTAAGACGAAACGTTGGCACACAAAAATAAGTTACACTTCTTAATGTGTTCTTATATGTTCGCACCCCCCGACGAAGTTCTTCTTAAAATTAAAGCTATGGCCAACTATACCCACACCAACACATTTGTGTCGTTGTATTATACAAATAGATACTTAATCACAAATAATAATTATTAACATTTAACAATTATTGTTATCAGTAATAAACGCTCTTATATTCTCGCCTTAACATGATAGATGTTCTTTACAAATATGCTGGAGGTTGATAATTTAGAAGAAGAAATAAGTTATGATCAGGGAATCTAATCTAGAGAGTAGGATTCGCGGAAGAAATAAGTAAAGAATTCCAAAAACCTTTAGCACGAATTATAAGTGATTTGCTAAATGGAGTAGAGCTATGTGTGAGAGCATACAAATCTCTAGATCGGTGAGATCTTGTATTCATAGAGTGGACAGAGGAAAGTGGGATGGGTAATTTAAGAATATTGGGACGTCTTTTGTTTCCAAGGGACTGGAAAAGACACCTAAGAAATATTGAAACCTTAACACAAAAGACGCCCTAACAACGCGTCTGCAATAAAATAATTATTGTAGTAAAATTACCTAAATCTTTAATATTTGTTGTCGTTATAATTAAAAAATCCAAACGGTAAAATTAATGATTTCAAATGTATTTTTCGGATTTTTTTTTTATTATCAATTAATTTATAGATTAAGTAATTTAAAATAATTATTTAAATAATGAATAATTTAAGAAATGTTGCATGAAATGATTTAGGGTTATTGAAGATAAACACTTCAGATAAGTGATGATGAATCTTCACATAAAATTCATTATCTCAACTGCTTTATATAATTTATTTTCGGGGTTCCCAATCGATCTTACGTCTCTCACTCAGGGCCGTATTTAACCGAGGAGGACCAATGGCACTTTAAGATATGGAAGCCTTCTAGATTAGATTTATATACTCTCAACAATAACAGGAAACAAATCAACTGTCGATATTCCGCCAATTCAGGCATCGTCAGGACAGAAGGAGAGAAAAAAAAATCGATATAAAACAAAAAATGCAGCACATCTGTACTAATCTGAGACAGCCCGCTTCCGAAGACACCCTCACACATACTGAAGGAAAAGAGAGCGTACTAGACAACGGCTAGGATAGTTTAAATATAAAACAGCTGATCATAAAAAAAAAGAAGGTAACACTCGTACAAAATATCCAAAAATGTGCAAAAGATCATAACCTTTTCCCTCTTGATGTTTCTAGTTATAATGGTGTGGTGTGCTGTCTCTCGGTTAGTATTATTTGATTTGTGGTTGTGAGATATGCTGCATTTTTGTTTTATATCGATTTTTTTGTTTTCTTGTTTCTCTCCTTCTGTCCTGATGATGCCTGAATTGGCCAAATATCAGTTGATTTGTTTTCTGTTATTTTTGAGACTCTTGGCTTCTTGTTTAGAACATTCCATTTATATCCTAACAATTAATTACACCTCATTTTGAGCTCTTGATCTTGTATATTAAAATAATAGTAATAATAAGCATTTATAAGAGATACTTTTCTCGATTTTTGTTTAGCTAAATCTTGAATTACTTCTTCGAAGTCCATTTCTTTAAGTATATCACTTTCTATCGACATCAGTGATAAACTTCTGAATCTGTCTTGAAGCATCGTACTCCTCAGTTTATTCTTGATTCGTTTTAAGTTTGAGAAGGAACTTTCCACACTGTAATTTACTACCATCATACATACAAATATCCTCAAACAGCATTTGGAAACTTGCCTTCAATTTTCTTCTGCGTTAATATCATTTAAGTTAGGTGGTCTATTAATAAGCTATTAGGGGGCCCTGGGCCCTTGGGACCATCATTTATTTATAGGGTCCCCTAAATGCTTATTCACAGACACTGTAACTATGTAAAAATGATATTGTTTTGATCAATGTTTATGAAATGTCTGTACCCCAAAAAAACTTATATCTGAAAAATGTGGACATAATTAAATAAAATAAAATTTAAAAATATTGATTTTAAAAAAACCCTGTGGGACTGGGAGACCCTCCTGAGGACCACCCAGTCTCTATAAAGTGGGTGCCCTTAATTGGGGGAAAAACCTGGCGGATGAGCGTGGTCTCGGCCAAATCACCTTGCAAAACCGTTGGCCTAGAAACAGTACGTTTCTTACCAAATTCTGAACCTAAGATCCTTGATGGGTTGTAGTGGTACAGGATTTAAAAAAAAAAATAACTAAAAACTTCTTTTGAGGTTTTCTTTCTTCGAACCTTCCTGTATTCTTTGCTATTCTTCATAATCTTCATTGTATTGAAGAAAATCGCAGAAGTGAAACTAATAATTGAACTCTGTCAGTGCTGCCGTGAACCCTTAGGCCTTCCTTCGATGACTACCCTAATTAGAATCCTCTCATCATTAGTATCAGGACGCTAATTCCAAACGGACATTAATGGAACTTATTAAGAATAAGTAGTCCATTTCTCACTCCCTAAGCTTAGTTATTTATTTTAATAATTCAGTAACACATGCAAATCCCGACACATCTGAATTCATGTTGGATTTGTTATTTATTAATTAATAGACTTAAAAATTAGTATATACTAATTTCGTATCATTTCCGACATTTTCGACACTTCATACAGCCATTGGAATGTTTCAAACGCAACAAAACCAACTAGATCAACTTCCACTCTAAAGTCCAATTTTTTTCATTTTAATATTATAAAATTAAATGTACTCCAGTTTTATCTTTACAATAAAAATTTCAAATTAATTATTTATTATTTGTCTTCTTTAAATATTTTAATTGCGTATATATAATGCAATTAGAGAAATGTTGCTGGAATACTACATTTTTGTAGTTCTTTGGGCACTGAGTGTCCCAGAATAAAGATTAATTTTTCATTTATTTATTCTATATATAATAATTTTCAATTACTGAACATTTTTTTATATTTTATCCCCACGTTAATACATCCAATCAGAAAATGGATGCCGTCTTTGAATTATTTTAGGTTGAACGATGAGCACACTTTTTCCTCTCAGATTTCTCTACACTTTATTATATAAAATTACCCTTTAATTTTTTTAATAACATTGGAGCGGTACTCGTATTTTTTATTATTGTACATACTTGTTGCTGTAAGAATTATCTGAGATTTAGTTTATAGCCTTAGGATGACTAAATAAATTTTACTGTGTTTCCAATTAAGTCTTTCGATTAGAATCTTTTCCAAAATATTATTCTTAATATGTGCATCTATGCTTGAAAGATACTTTAAACCTCTCAGAACCAGACACTGAATGAAGGGGAAAAAGTTGTGCTTCATTCGAAGTCAAGGTGAACCAGCTTAAAAGAAAAAATGAACAATGATTCTTTAGGATGCCTTTTTTATTGATATTTCTCAAACCGTGGAGTGTTTATACGAACCTATTATTAGAATTTACGGTTTACATTTAAAAAGAGGATTTCCGAGAACAAATAAACTTTCAAGATTTTTTTACTTTTTGCATGCTAAAACCTTGGCTTTGTTGGTTAACTCTAAGAGTAGGTCATTATGATATAGCATTAAAGTTATTATATAATAACACTAAATATTTTCACGATCCACTCTGTGTAATTGTTCACTATATTATTAGCCATATAATCTATAACATTATGTAGCAATCACAATAATTTTTTAATCTATTCTAACTCTCTTTCAGCTATCGCCAGTCCTTGCAATCATCCAATTATCAACAGTAACATAAAACGCTTATTATTATACTATTATATAAAATTATTATACTACCATTTATTATTTCCAACTAGTTACATATAAACTATAAAGTATAAGTATAAAGTATAAACTATATACAATATATATAAATATATTCTTTCGTTTTTTCTTACATGTTATAATTGAGATCATTGTAAATATCAATTATCAAATATCAACAGACTTTTATTAATTTAGTCTTTAGCCAAACATTTTTTTTCTGTTTTCTTTTTTATTTGTACATACTTATTATGCTAAAGAGACCTAGTCCCAGTTTATTTTTATATTCTATTCTTTATCTATATATTTGGATATTTATTTTTTTAAGACTGATAAAATCATTCGATAATATTTTTTATTTTTCCTCTATCTTCATAAATGGCCGAGATATGGACGTATGAAACTTTTAATCCACCGTCATTATAGTAGCTGAGAATGGTGGATGATAATGTCGAGCTGCGAGGATCATTCTGGGGTGATTTGTAAATGGTGCCAAATACTTTCCCTCCTCCAAAAAAAAAATTGGCTAAATAATCTCGGAGAAATGAGACGGATGGCGCAATGTATCACGAATCCAGCTGCACAAAATTAATAGTATTTATATAAATAGTTTCCGGCGATCCAAAATCCAAGTTCATAGGGTTTAGAATCTGAATATGATTTCAGATTGGAAGATTAAGTAACGCGAAAGCCTCATAACATAGAATTATTAAAGTCACAAAATAAATCAGTTGAAATACCATAGCTGGGTAGAAATTATGACTCTGAATTACAAGTCTCTCATTACCGCAGTCTGAGACCCTTTTTGCTTGATACTGCTTAGTCCACCACATCCATCACAGCTGTATTTAAAAATCATGTAAAGATTGTAAACATCATTCCGACTAAGAAAGTCCGTTGGTGCATCGTTGTTTACCAAAATAATCTTGCTATCGTCTGACCCACAATAGCCTGTTATTTCAGTCATGTCATCGTTTTCAATATTCTCTGACAAGTACACTTATCTCTGACTCTGTAAGTCTGGAGGGTAACATCACCTTTTTGTTTTTTTTTATTGAATATAAGGAAGGATAAAATTGCACTCTTCTGTGAATAGCCCCTTGACGCACAATATTACATTGATGTGTTCTCAATTAAACACATGTAATTAAGGCAAGAGCTTCCTTTGGAGACTATTTTGAAGGAGAACTATCTTCGCACGGTGTTTTATACGAATGTTTAATATTTTCGACTCGTTTTGGTGGAGTTAACAAATTTCTAACAATACTGGCTGCACCCCTCTTCCCTAATTTCCACATTTTCAGTCCAGTGACGTAACAAAGCTCGTCCAGAGAATTTCCTTCGACAATGCTTCTTACTATTATTTTTCTCAATCGTATGGAACTGCTAGGAAAGTCTTTCCCAGGTCTCCCTGTTTGTTTTATGAATTCTACTAAGAAGTTCGAATTTCAAAAACTCAAGTTCGGTATATTTAGAAAAAAAAACAGTAATTGCAGGAACATCGTTACCAATTCCGTTTTGGTATTGTTAAAGATATTTCCACATTGTTCTTAATTATTGAAATTTCAGCTTCAGTTTACGTTTGGTCGGAAACTTTGGCTATTACATAATCAATTCAACGTATTCACCTCTCTCAAGTGATCCAGCAGGTCTTTTCTTCTCACAACAAGGTTTTGACCTGAAATGCTTAAAAATGTGTGTTACAATCATTTGTAGCTATTTGCAGACTAAACTGTAATAATAATCCAAGGTACAAGTCTGCACTTAACAGCGATATTTAATATATGCAGTTCTGATTAGTTCCGTGGAAATAGGAGCTTCTGAAATATCCGAACAACTAAAAATGTTTAAATATTTACGGTAAATGCAATTAGCATGTAAGAACGTTCACTTGTCTGATGAATCCATATTAAATTGAAAACGAAATAAATTCCATAAGGTTGTAAGGAAAGCCGATTGTAAACTGAAGGCAAACAGTCGAATAATCGGAAATAGTGCTGCGTCATTGTTTATATGTTATTCTCTTTATGGAATTTAACCCCGACTACCTTTCGTGTTTCCATTATCAGTGACATGTCGGCTCATGTCTGGAAGATTCATTTCTTAAAAATATATAGCCTCATTTTTTCGACTTTTGTTCAGATAGATTCGTGAAAAGACACACTTTTCGGTGGACGGACGTTTTTTTTTTAATATTGTTTTTTATATTCTACGTATCTTGAAACGTAAAACCTAAAATTTCTTGGTCGATTACATTATTGAAAACAATAAACAAAAACAAATTATTCTAATAGAGTAAATTCCGAAATACAAAATTTGACGAGATTCGTTTAGGTTTTGAGGGTAATGTTCTTACAGATACTTTAAGGAAAACCCCTACCAAAATGTAAACATGGCTTGCAATAGCTCACAATCAAATAAATATTAGTGGAATGTAATCGCGGAGCAAGAAGAAAAAATCTGATGCGCATCCTTGCCGTCCTGTAATAATTATCTGTTTAATATTATTTTAAAGAGTTCACATAAACAATAATTGAAATAAAATCAGCAGCATTCACTTCTTCACATCTTCTCCCTCAAAAATACAATAAAACAGTTTTTTAAACAACTTTAGTTCAACAATTCTGTGCACTACCAATGTATTTTAAGTTTGTAAAGTTGAAAATATATTTTAAAAGTTTCGGTTTCGTTTATATGGAAATATTTTGTTTCCATTAAATAAAATAACAGTAGAAATTACTATGTTAATTTCTACTTTTGTATTCTATCATTACATTATTACAGTGCTTATTGTTGACAACAGATTGGCGGATTGATGGGAGGAAGTTTGGTGGCATCCGTCTCCTTTCGGATGCGTTCGGCTATCCATCTAGGGTCTTGTATCCCTCATCAGATACGCTGTATCTTCGCTAATTCCGGTTCGATTTCGATGGTTTCTTTTTTGTATTTTACTAGCTTGTTACAAAAGTCCTTGTGAATTAGTATAGCATTATTTCGGATTACATATTTTAAACACTATTTAATACTACTCTTCAAAGTAGTCCATTGTTTTCAACTGCTTTCACTCATTTTTATGCTAGTAATTGTATTTGATGCCGGTACCACTCCTTTGGTTTTGAGAGAAAGAATTTTTCGCAACCAATTTTTACATAAATTGGTTAATTATACCTCGTAATTATCAAAGAACCAACCTTTTTAAAAATGAGCCATTGATCTAAACAAACCATAATCTGATGGTGCAATATCTGGGCTATACGCATGAGACAAAACGTTTACTCCTTGCAGTTCCGATAATTTGCCCTTTGTCAAACGAGAACGGTGTGCAGGGTCTTTGTCGTGTTTCAAAATGGCACACGACAAAGCCCCTGCACATTTATAAACATGTCTTCTCCTTGAAGGGCTTTAAGGAGAAGACATTAGGCAAGTTTCATCAAAATCATTAGAGCCGTTTAAGAGAAAATTTAAAAAAGTTGTAAAATCAATTATATAAAGTGGCACTTTCGGTCATTCGATTTTGACGAAAAAGTTGCTTGTCATCATCACTTGCATGTGTCTATCTTAAATACGTAATTTCAGTATCGTACAACTTTTCGTTTTTGAACTAGGCTACATATACACAGACACCCAGACCATTTTGCAAGATTTGGTATTTGGACTCAGGGGACCTTAAAATGTGTATTTCCATTGAAAACTCTAATTAGAAAATTTTCACGATCGCAATACTTCCTCTTACATCATTTCATTTATAGGTAAGGGAAGGTAAAAATGGGATAGATGTCCAAAAATTAATAAGATTCAAAGAACACTAATTTTCAGAGATGGTTAGTTGAAACTTGTACGGCTTTTGGAACAGTTATTTCAGTAGGAGCCAAGTGGCTGGCCTTGGTCATCGGCAAAACATTTGCATTCTTCGTTCATACCACAATCATTATTGCAGTCATTGCAATCTCATGATTTTTTTTCTGTTTATGAATTCAGATTAATAACGAAGAATAAATAATTTATTAGATAAACGGAAGAACATATTTTTTAAAAATATTTACAGATATTTACAGGCTACTCAAGAATCATAAGAAACATAGAAAAAATCCACATGTGTCATGGTGAGAACGGTTTGCCCATCTCTCAATATAACAATAATAAGAGCTGAGAATTGAACCATAACAGAGATTGACCTTAATTTAAAAAATAAATAGATAAAAGTAGATTTTTTAAAGCTAGCTTTCGGCCACAAAGCAATCATCAGACATTTCTGAAAAGAGCCCTTATAAGACGTAGAATGGATAGAATTATGACGTACATAATTATATTACTTTATACTACTGTGTATAAATAATAATTATATTACTTGTATCACATTTAAATGTTGAAATAAAATAATTGTAATTCATTATTGCCACGTTAATTACATCTATTGAGGTAACTATAAAATGAAAATAAGGATGGAATGAATTGTTATGTATTCCGGGCTATGTGTAGATAGACCAGTCGTTTTATTATATTTCTTTATTTTGGAACCACCATTAATTATATGTTAGCCGATTCTATTTCTCAAAATCTAATATCATAATAACATTAGCTCATTTCATTCATTGAATTTAGCTTATAAAAATGAAAAAGCAGAAACAAATAATGTTTTTAGCTTCACCTAAAATTAAAATTTCGCTTGAAATTTGTTCTATTAAGTCTACCTGCTTGGGGTAGGTGTCCTCTTTGCCCCCTCCCTTTGTTCCGGTTCTGTGTTGATTGAGGCCTTGTGTATTTAAATGGTCAAGGCCAATACAAAACAGCATGCTAAATGAGACAACAGAGAAACCGTCTGAATTTGCTGCCATTTGCTGATGTTACATTACACACAATTACAAAATTTATATATGGTGATGAACTTGTATTAATTTGATCAAATATAAATTTGAATAATACATGAGGGAGCTATAAAGAATATTTATACAATTTAATGCCAGAAACAACTTGGTTGGTTGAGGTACTATCTATGTTAACGTCTCATCTATTTTCATTTAGCAAACTATATTTCCTTTTTTTGAACAATCAGCAGTGAGTTGTCATATCAAATATATTTAAGTTAGCTCCCATTTAAAAAAATATCAAAAGGTTCTGGGCGGAGTCATCATATTATATTATTATCATTGGATAAAAATAGAGTCACAAAATAAGTTATGAGCGCCAAAACGACGGGTTCCAATGAATAGACCGTAGATACATAGATGGGACAATAGTCTTAATTAAAAGCATTACAATTACGAAATGTGTACCAGGCAGGGCCTCTGTCGGTGTGAGTTGCCTCCGTTAGACTGACGGCCTCGCATACTCTAGAGGGAGACGGATTATTGCCTAGAGAATTTCGGGCTGCGGGCTGCTTGGCTTTCCCCGATGGTCGGTACCCATCCAAGTGCTCACCATACTCTACGTTGCTTAACATTGATTACCTATTGCAAGCGCTTTAGCACGCTCGGCCACCCAAGCATCCATATATATTTATAAATATATTCTTTCTTTTTTTTTAGAACTTTTTAAAGTGGTCATATGCCACAAAAACATTTTTCAAAATAATTTACTAAATTTTATTTTACAAAGTAACGCCTAATAAACGACTGGGAAATAACCAACAGTACACGACTGTGTTACATGCTAGCATTACCAACGCCGGCAAAGTTCAATAGCTCCGTAGTGGCAAATCAGAAATATAGCTATGTGTATGGTATTTGTAAATGTGTATATTTATTTTTTTATCCTGGCTGAAACAAAAAGTGATAAAATTATAAAAATAATTTAAAAATGGAAGCGGACAAATATATGATAGATAATAAATGGGAAAAGGGTCCCTTAATTACATTTTCATTTTATCAATCTTCTCAGGAGTAACTAATTCTGTTTAAATGCCAAAATAAGATAATTTTGGAATATTAGTAATTTTTTTCGTATCCTAGAGATTCAACCTATATTCCCATATAGCAGTGTCTAGTTTACTAATATTGAAGGCTACAAAGGAAACTATATTTTTCTACAACTAAATGATGGTATTGACTATTTTATGAGAGAGCACGCGTTAATATTAAACACTATCCTAACGCCGATCGATATGACGATCAAAATTAAAACGTCTTGGAGAAAAATAAATTATTAAAAAATTGAGAGAAAAGACGGAATGATCTTGGTCATTATCAAATATATTTTATGTATATCAATTAACTTTGATGCAAATATAAAAACATTTTTAAGAAATTTAGTCTCTCTCTCTCTCTCTCTCTCTCTCTCTATATATATATATATATATATATATATATATATATATATATATATATATATATATATATATATATATATATACACGCATAATAAATAAATTAAGAAAATATCGATTTCAGTTTGTATGACAAAAAAAATTACATAGTCAGATTGTTAGAGCGTAAATGATAATGGTAAAATAAAAAAACTACTTGATTTGTTGATGATTTGGATCTAACCATTGAAATTAGGGTTTTCTAATGTTTAAAAAAGGTGCAACTTTTAGACCGATTCGGGTTCACAACAAAAATGTATTTCGAAAAATGATTTGGAATTAGGGCCTTTTAGTTTGTCTGGGCAGTCTATCTATCACTTTTAGTTACCTTACAATACTCAAATTCCTCAGATATCTTCAGCATATCGGGAGCGGGAAAGGTCTGTCTTAATTTTACCCCGCTATCCAGAGTTACATTAGGACAGACAGTTTTGCCCATTTTACGGAAAGAGGTTGATCTGAGAAAAAGGTGTTTTTAAAAAAAATAGTAGAGCTTAACGTTTTCTTCCAGAATATGCCTATTATTTGACTTTCAAGCCGCGCACGCAACTGACACGTGTCCAAACTTATGTCGGTTACAAGAACATGATACATGATTCCAAGGTATTTTCATATTTCCTTTATGACAGTATATCGACTTTATGGGCCGATAAGGACAGTATATTTCAGTAAAATAATGTAATGACCTGTAATTTTTGAACACCGTACGGTTTTAACGCAATGAAGCCCATTTCTAACAAAAATTCAAGGACAGGGCTAGACTAATTGGCCTGTGAGAGCCAATGATAGTCCATGCCGTATCGATTATATAACAAAAACGGTTAGCTTCCTCATTATCATTATCAATTATTGCACTGCACAAGTGCTCATTGTCGACTTTACGTAAGGTTGCTACAGATCTTAGTGCATCAAAGCTACTTTATTACTAGTTTATTCACCGCCACCCATCAAGTACAATCAAATCCTTTCCTGAAAAGATCGCATATATCCAATACCCCGCCGTTCCATCTCCATCCTATCACCCAAGTCATCTCTTTTTGATATGGACCCAAGAACTCACCGTCTCTTCACTCGGTTGTAAGTAAATGAAGAAATGTGACAAATTAAAAAAAAAACTGAGAAGATCAATGAATTTTTTCTTTCATTTAATTTCGGATTAAAGATACCCGTAAGATACCCACTGCTAAAGTCACCTCAAATATGGCAGGTTCTTATGAATCAGATCCCTAAAGAAAAATAATACAACAATGTAATCAGCAAACACGTATAAACTATTGATGACTCTGTAAAAGAGACGGTAACAAATTTATGAACGAAATTAAAAATAAACAAAATTAACAAATGAATAGAGAAAAATAGATCAATTATAACTGTTTATTTAATAAATAACGGAGATGATATAATAATAATAATAGGTACGTGCTGCGAATACGATGACTCAGGAGCACCGGATCTTACGTAACACATTTTTTATAATTTCTATCATAATCATGGAATATATGATATAATTAAAAGTTTAGTTATAAAATTGTAAGAAAAAAAAACTCAGGTAAAAGCTCTAAACATGAAGCAACTAACTGTTACTGAAAAAAAGCTATAGGAGAAACCTTAGAAGAAGCTAGTGGGAAATCGGATCTGTAGCACCAAGCGATAAATGCGAAAGCAAACATTTGCCGTTATTGTTTCAACACTGGATATAGTTAGCCGTTTTATATGCCTGATGCACTATTGTCTAGAATTGGCATTTTTTATTTTTTTTTAATTATTCTGGAATATTGTAATTGTATTTGCGATTTGTATCATTCTGTAGTTTTTAAAATGAACGAAGAAACATACAAATTATTTTTTTTTTTTAAATTATCAATAAATGGACACTCAAATATCATAAATTAAAATAATAAATATACCGAGACATAATTAATCACTTTACCATTAGTAAAAGTTAAGAATGGTAATTTGCGTTTGATGAATTACGATAATTGTAATCTTGGTGGCTAGTCTAAGCCTTGTAGTTAATTCAATGATTAAATTTAATTTTAGAGGTCTCAAGAAAAATGCTAATTTAAATCTAAAAATATCATATGCCAGAGGGTAGAACAGAAATAACGAATGCATTCGGAAATACAAAACAATGTCTTTTGAAAAAAAAAACTGGTTTTATTTTCAAAAAGTACATCGGACCAGCATCAACAATGGTCTTAAGGTACAGCAGCACCGAATGAGCTTGGCTAGAATTCGGTAGCGGAGCCGTATCGAGTATTTACGAACTAGACTTGAGTCCAGTTTTCTATTAAATATGTACACGACTAGGATCTGCTACCGGACTCAAGTCAAGCACGTATTCGGAGTAGCCGAACCTTTATAAGGACTACAAGACTAGACCTTAGATAGAAAGCGAGTGTGCCCGAAAGCAGACAAATGCAAACGAACCTCCTCCTGCCTTTGTCCCATTCTGTTTTCTTCAATACGCTCTGTAATAATTATTAAGCTAATAATTTCTGATTTTATATTATTACTGAGCGTATTAAATTTTAATGAAAAAAAATGGAAACTTTTAAAAATTATTTTCAGCTTGACAGACCAAAAATATTTAGTGCACAGAAATATGTTATTGTACTTTTGTGAAAAAAAAAATTGAAGAAGTATGTGTTGCAGAGAATATTAATCTTTAAAATTATTTTTAAAAATGGATTATTATTATAGTATGGTAAGAGAAAAGTGGATGATGCGCGCACCGCACCAGATTTTTATTTAGCAGCTGAAAGTCTTAATTGATAGATTAATTTTATTTTTAATTTAGTATCCAATGTATTTCGAAAGCATTGCTCGATTAATGACGTGTTTATCCAGCCTGCTATACTCTTAAATTTATCAAAGGATAATGATTGACTAGATAAAAATGACAGAAGACTAATAATAGAAATGGCCGGCGTTAATTTCCTCAAAGTATTTGGAAGAGGATATGAGCGCGAGATCTCATTATTAGTGACACTAAAAATAGACTTAATCAACCAAAGAGCTGCTGTTTATTTCTGTTTTATTTTTCTTCATATTATGTTATTAGTATCTCAGCCCACAACTGTCATATAATACATATATCCACTATTTCCTCACATCTTTTCCTTATTTTATTTTCCTTTCAAGGCCGCCTCATGCTTTAACCTTTCCTCTGCATAGAAGACACTTTCCTAATTGGTCTCATGTTGTATCCTCATAAAAAAGTCCTTCAGAATTTTATTTAAACAATACCTTTAGCCTCAATGCCTATATTGCTTTACTAGACGATTATGTTTAAATATTACATTCAAACCCATGTTTCTATTCCGTCATTTTCTATGAGATTGATAATTTAATTTAATAGTACAAAGTAGGTACTTGCCTCTGCCGTATGGGGTAAGTGCATACGACGTACATGGAAGGCTCATTATTCAAGTATGTGCTGTTTTGGGGGAAGTTCGGTTTACACTGATATAATCACCACAAAAATATAAAGATTGTCTAAGATTCACATTTTCAATCTACATTGAGTAATGTAAGTGGGATGAGGAATATAATTGAATACATGTATTGAAAAAAAAATTGTTATTATTCCGTATACTTAATGTAAACAGTAAGTGTATACCACGCACACTTGTCACACAACAGAGGTCTGCACTTGTCCCTACTATCATGTTCTCCTTGATGACTGCAGACTAACGCTCAAAATTAGAAAATTATCAAAGAGAAATGTAAATCAAGACAATTACGCACTTATCCCACACTACTCTACTATATAATATTGATTCAAACATAGAAACAACTTATAATCTGAAACATGTGATGAAGATGGGTAGATCAGTATTGTAAGCATATTCTTTATTATTGTAATATATATGACAATAAATTGGCAAATACTAATAAAATCTGGTAATTGGCTTGAAACGCGACATATTCCTAATTTTAAATATTTATTATTTAATAATAATTTAAGACATCCCACAACAACAGTCTAAAAATACAATCAACCACGATATTCCATGATTACCCCAGGTCCGAACACCGAGGAATGCGCAAGGTCAAAGAAAAACGCCTACTAACGATCCCTCGATGAGACACGACTTGCACAAAAGCAATTCCGCCGAGAACCAAACACAGCTGTGAGCAACACAACAAATGTTTTGAGTCTGGGAGACAAATTGTAAGATTTATTGTCTTTTTAGACTGTTGATGTGAGATGTGCGGTATTTTGCTTGCATATATGCGATCTTATTTTTTCTGTCCCAATGATGCCTGAATTTGCGAAACGTCTGCTGATTAGGTTTTTCCGTTATTATAAAGACTCAAGGCTTTGAGTTAGGCAATTTTTCATTTAAATCCTAATAATTATTTTATGTTTCTTCTTGAGTTTTTGCTCATTTATGTTTTAAAAACAAAACAAATAATCTTAATCCTTCTTATAATTGAATTTTAATCTGTGGAAAAAGTTTGACATTCTATATCTTCTGTGTGATTAATGAAATATCGAATAATTGAATACTTGCATATTTGTAGTAAATTAGGTAATATGGACATTTTTTTAAAAAAGGAACTGTTATGAATGATGTCTTTAACTCTTTTTGTTTACAGTGAGTAGAGAGAAAAATGTAGTTAGTAGTTAACATATATATCCAGAGAGTCAGAAATAAGAACCGCGTTATTTATGTATATACCGCGTTATATATATACATATATCCACTATTTCCTCACATCTTTTCCTTATTTTATTTTCCTTTCAAGGCCGCCTCATGCTTTAACCTTTCCTCTGCATAGAAGACACTTTCCTAATTGGTCTCATGTTGTATCCTCATAAAAAAGTCCTTCAGAATTTTATTTAAACAATACCTTTAGCCTCAATGCCTATATTGCTTTACTAGACGATTATGTTTAAATATTACATTCAAACCCATGTTTCTATTCCGTCATTTTCTATGAGATTGATAATTTAATTTAATAGTACAAAGTAGGTACTTGCCTCTGCCGTATGGGGTAAGTGCATACGACGTACATGGAAGGCTCATTATTCAAGTATGTGCTGTTTTGGGGGAAGTTCGGTTTACACTGATATAATCACCACAAAAATATAAAGATTGTCTAAGATTCACATTTTCAATCTACATTGAGTAATGTAAGTGGGATGAGGAATATAATTGAATACATGTATTGAAAAAAAAATTGTTATTATTCCGTATACTTAATGTAAACAGTAAGTGTATACCACGCACACTTGTCACACAACAGAGGTCTGCACTTGTCCCTACTATCATGTTCTCCTTGATGACTGCAGACTAACGCTCAAAATTAGAAAATTATCAAAGAGAAATGTAAATCAAGACAATTACGCACTTATCCCACACTACTCTACTATATAATATTGATTCAAACATAGAAACAACTTATAATCTGAAACATGTGATGAAGATGGGTAGATCAGTATTGTAAGCATATTCTTTATTATTGTAATATATATGACAATAAATTGGCAAATACTAATAAAATCTGGTAATTGGCTTGAAACGCGACATATTCCTAATTTTAAATATTTATTATTTAATAATAATTTAAGACATCCCACAACAACAGTCTAAAAATACAATCAACCACGATATTCCATGATTACCCCAGGTCCGAACACCGAGGAATGCGCAAGGTCAAAGAAAAACGCCTACTAACGATCCCTCGATGAGACACGACTTGCACAAAAGCAATTCCGCCGAGAACCAAACACAGCTGTGAGCAACACAACAAATGTTTTGAGTCTGGGAGACAAATTGTAAGATTTATTGTCTTTTTAGACTGTTGATGTGAGATGTGCGGTATTTTGCTTGCATATATGCGATCTTATTTTTTCTGTCCCAATGATGCCTGAATTTGCGAAACGTCTGCTGATTAGGTTTTTCCGTTATTATAAAGACTCAAGGCTTTGAGTTAGGCAATTTTTCATTTAAATCCTAATAATTATTTTATGTTTCTTCTTGAGTTTTTGCTCATTTATGTTTTAAAAACAAAACAAATAATCTTAATCCTTCTTATAATTGAATTTTAATCTGTGGAAAAAGTTTGACATTCTATATCTTCTGTGTGATTAATGAAATATCGAATAATTGAATACTTGCATATTTGTAGTAAATTAGGTAATATGGACATTTTTTTAAAAAAGGAACTGTTATGAATGATGTCTTTAACTCTTTTTGTTTACAGTGAGTAGAGAGAAAAATGTAGTTAGTAGTTAACATATATATCCAGAGAGTCAGAAATAAGAACCGCGTTATATCCAAACTAGGGGCTTACCGAGCCGCGTTTTTACGCGGATCAGCAGTACATTATTTCGGGATGTTCACTTGTTAGCATGAAGGTAAAACCTTTTGTATAGCTTCATTAATACAAAGTCCTTCAGGAATGGATTATGCCTGAAGCACGTGGCGCAGGTAATGGGCTATAATTCAGTCTGAGGTCATTTTCAGAATATACTATTGCCTTCTTTTTTTTCCGTTCGATTCGTCGAAAGAATCGATTGCCTGAAAATATTTTCAATTTTCTGTATAATTAAAAAAACAAAATAATTCTACCTAGTAGGTCTGCATAACTTCACCATTTCCATTGTGTACTTTTAATGTATTAAACATTTGATGTATGTTTTAATTGTTTATTTTCTTATATATATATATATATATATATATATATATATATATATATATATATATATATATATATATATATATATATATATGCAAGGATTTTTAATGAAATTTATACTGAATCTTACTTTGAGCCAAATCGAATGTGCAATTTTTGAATTGTAGGCGTGCCGTCAAGGAAAATACGTTTGCGCATGCGTAAGCGAAAGTAGATAAAATTGTAACTGTACCATAACTACATTAATTCACAACTATTCTCCAGCTTTGGGCCAAATTGGACTAGCCGTTTTTGAGTGTCAAGAAAAATACTGTGCTTAAATGGCAAGAGGAATTAGGAAGAAAATGCCTTTCCATTAATACTAATAAAAGTAAAATTATACATTTGGGAAGGGAGCCTCAGGCGATCAATATAATGTGTAATGGCCAGTCACTTGAACAAACTGATGACTATACATACCTGGGTGTTATATTAGACAGAAATGGGAAAGTCGATGATGAGGTCAGCAACAGGATTAGGAAAGCTAGCAATATTTACTTCCAAATATGCAACTCCATGATTGGTAAGAGGGAAGTTGGAAGAGACGTTAAATTAAGAATATATAAAGCAGTGTACCTTCCAACTTTGCTCTACGGTAGTGAAAGCTGTGTAGCACTACAAAGGCATAAAAATAGAATAACCACTGCTGAAATGAGGTATCTCCGAAGAGTTGCAGGAAAAACAAGACGAAATGACAGAATTAGAGAAGAGTTAGACGTCGAGCCACTGGGACAAATACTCGAGAAAAGACAACTTAAGTGGTACGGTCATGTCTGCAGAATGGGAGAATATAGAGAATCCAGAAGCTTCTATGAAGCCCGACCAACAGGTAAAATACCAAATGGTAGACCTCGACTGTCTTACGAAGACCACATATCCAGGCTAGGACGATCGCGAGGGAAGTCGATAGGAGAGGTGAAGGCACTCGCGAGAGACCGAGATGCCTGATTGCGATGGCTGGCACCTCCAAGCTGAGAGGCATAAGGAGGAAGGAAAAGAAGAAGAAGGAAAATACTTTTGCGAAAATATTGGATGGTATTTGATAAAATTTATATAAGGCCATCTGGGTATCGACCTGCACAATTCCTAAAAAAATCATCAAAATAGGATTGACGATAGTAGGTGTTATTTAAAATAAATTAATCATTTAAAAATCAAAAAAATTCTAACTGAATAATGCGGTTGATAAGCTGTAGAATAAAGGTACAAAGTCATTTAGAGGAAAAATAAAAAAAATTCTTACATAGTAATAAACATAAACAGTTGAGTAATATTGATTGTTCCGAAAACAGTGATTTTCATCATATTCCTTTATTTGTTCTGGTAAAATTAAAAAAATGGCAGGATTTTAAACTTATCAACACCTCAATCAGAACATCCCGTCACAAGATGGCATTTAAAATGCACAAAATTATAGAAAAGAAATGCTTTAGTTTTTTGTTTTCATTTTTCAGATTAACTTTGGCTACAAAACCAGCTCCAGCCGGTTTCTTTTAAGCTGTAGTTCTTATTTTCTGATAGATTTAATACTTATGAAGTTAATCTTTACCATATTCCACCATATTTAATTTTATGAATAGTGTCTTTGTTTTACAAATTATGGATATGTTAATAGTGCATTAATACCATTACTACTGTTTAAAAGTACCTTTTTATAATTTCATCACTGTATACTTAATAAGAATATTTGTTCTCTATTAGCAACTTATGCTCATTTATTTTTACCCTTTTTTTTTAATGTTACCTATTTTTTATATATTGACCAAAACTCAGTGAAGGATTGATTTGCGACCCTTTTTTAGGATCGTTTTTATTCACCATAAAATTTCCTATAAGGGTGCGTAGTCTGCGACAAACGCAAAAACGCTATTTCGCCCTCTACGTGCGTCATCTCCCATTCTGAATGGGACACCTAGTATATTGGAAATAGGAAAGATTATAATTAACATTAAAAATTCAAATAAAATGTTATTTTATTTTAAAAGGTTTAATGATCAGAAATGAAGAAGAAAAAAAACACACCAGCAATGAAACGTTTTCTTATCTATTAAAATTTACATGTCCATTTAATATTTCATTAACAGCCTGTCAAGGTATAAACAGTTTTCAGATAATCGAGACTTTTTGTTATTATAATCTTTGATCGATACATGGCAAATAGAGTACAGCTATTCCGAGTAGCCGTGAACGCTAAGGGCAGAGCAAACAGATTTCTAGAAGCAACCAAATATTTACACAGTGAAGCTGCCCACTACCTTCAATTCTCAACATTATGCATATTTTAACATTTTTTTTTTTTTTACTGTATTTATAATCGGTTCAATAGGTCAGTATATAATAAATGTATTTTCTTGGATCTTTATTTTATTATTATTATCATTATTATTAAATATAAAGTATTGAGATCAAATATTGAAATATATATATATATATATATATATATATATATATATATATATATAAAAACATATCTTTTTGACATTTTGATATTGGTTAATATTTCAATACAAACCTTTGAGTCACTCACATAACTAACCAGATCATAGCGTTTCAGCAATTCATCATAAGGACTGAAAAACATAAGATCGCAAAAAATAAAACTGAAGATAGCAAACACATCTCACATTAACAGGCTTAACAATTATTAATATCACGTGTAAACAGTTCCACGCATAATATACGCATGATGTATATAATTATTGTATGATTTTGGTGATTGTAGGTCAATATTAAATCACTTAATCAAGGTAAGAAAATGTGGGGTAAGTGCGTAATCGTTCCGTTAAATCCAAGCCCTTAGCTGTCCTTTAGGGAGTATCAAATCTAAACGCTGATGCTTCACAAATCAAACACAAAAGATCGATAAAGTGAAGTATAACGAATTGTAAAGAAATCAGTTCCAACCTATTCATTAAGATGGATCTTTCAACTTCTGCTGTAGAGAAGTATTGGTGTTTATCTAGCAATAGGTCTTTTTTTTTTCTTTTTCGATTCTTGCAGTAAGTGGAACCTTCAGAAACAGTTTTTCCTCTGTACAATACTCTGTGATTTACATTTCTCCTTAACAGTTTTTTAGTTTTTAAACACTTTTCCCAGCAGAACATGTGAGTAGAGATAAGTAAGTACATATAGTATACACTTAGCCCTACTATCATGTTTTTCTTGGGCCACAGCGGACAAGAACATTGAAATAAAAGTTCTTTTTTGGAATCCATTTGTTCGATTAAGTTCCATATCCAACATTCATGATTGTCATTGAAGATTATCAAATGTGAATCTCAGACAGGTTTTAACTTTTTTCGATTATTACATATGTTATGTATTGGGGATACTGGGAATAATTAAGATTGAAGGAAATAATTAAGATTCATAATAGTAATTAAATAAGGAATAAATTAAAGAGATGCCACGCGGGTCAGAAATATCAATATTAACCAGTTTCTTTTTCGGACAAAGGAATATATGCAAAGTCGGGTGTTATACCTAGGACGGGGGGCTGCAGTTCAAGACCGCCAATAGGCCGCTTAAGATAAGCGAAAGTAAGAGCACCATAAAACTAGAGAGAGGCCAAGTCGACTTGATGTAATAAAATCTGCTGTCCAAGGTTACAAGTCCTTTTTCAAATATTCTTATAGCTTCAGCAAATAAGATGTCCCAAAAGGAGAGTGGAGACCATTCATCTTTTCAAGAAGAAGTAGGGGAAAAAGTATAAGAGACGGAGGAAAGAGGAGTTCTAGAGAGTGCTGGTGAGAAGTTTGAAGTGGGTAGTTCTGGGAAGAAGGAGGTTCGAGCTAGAGACAAAAGACGGAGGTTTGCAGAGGGTACAGCTGAGCATCACATCCTGACAGGAGAGAGAGATCTAGACCATAGAGCAACAATAAGATAAGTGCTAGTCCTTTGATTCATTGTGTACATCAATGTATAATATTATGTGGCATCCGGATAATATTTTAAATAAGCAAGAGTTCTCCCAGTATTCTCAAATACATATGTTACAGTCTGTAGATTTTTACAATGAGAGTAATTTACATTAGAAATTATTAAGCCAATAGGTTAATTAATAACGTAACATAAATAAAGCAAGATCTGTAACAAAACCTACCATTCTATGGCCATTGGCATGCCATCATCTAGTTAATTAAGTGAAATGGTGAACACGACACCCTTGGAAAGGAAATCAATGGTATTTATAATATCCCAAGCTATTGACCATAGCAGGGGGATCTGCGGTCTCTAGCCTTTTATGTTAAAATATAGTTTGATTAATCGGCTCCCTTCTGGAACCGATTCAAATATAGATTAAATTAGAGCATTAAATTGAGTAAATGTGGTTTCTGGAACTCACACCTGCCTTAGAAAAGCAGTTTGCCAGAAACATAGCACATAGTAAAATAATGCTCTGGATCCAAATGTTTTGCACTTGCCTTACTGCAAGGTAAGGCAAGTGCAAAATAGTTGGATCTATATAGGTCTTCTAGATACATTTAAACGGAGTTGCTATTGCTAATTAGATTTTTTAAGCTTAACAGGACGTAAGGTATTTATTTATAGACGGTTTTATCGAATGAATGTATATAATTCAAACATTAATTCGTTTTTATTATTTATTTAAAAAAATTTTTTGGTAAAATTCGGATTACAGAACGGTTCGGAATAGCGGGAGTCCACTATATACTTTGATAGTGGGTTGTATCGTAAAATAATAATTCGAGAGTATATCTCAACCAGGTGCTGTTCAGTCTCCTTGCGTTCTAAGAAATGATTGTGGCAATTATTTTTATAAGTGGATTGTTGTGTTTTTTATCAAATCGTTTAGTTATCAATGGATTTGACCCAGAAAGTATTAGTTATTAAATAGGGCTTATAACCCAGAAAGTTATTGTTTTGTTTCCTACTTGTCAGCCCCTAACAAATGTTATATCCCTAAACATCCCCTCCAGTTTTATATGTATAAAACCTATCTCAAATGAACAGTTTAATGAGAATGTAAGAAAGAGTGCGAGACAGTACACTCTCACTACGTTAGCTTTAAGTTTAGTTTTAAGTCTAGTAGTAATCACTTTAGCATAATCTATCTGAAAGTTAACACTGCCAGTAGCTCACTATTTTATATCATGTAATTCTGTATTTTGTATGATAAAATATTTTTTAAGACTTGCACGCATCGACTTTGTTAATTGTTTTTAGTAAGTCCATTTGCAGGCGCATACGCAGTATTTTTTTCGGAAGGAGGGAGGAGGTGATTAAATAACTAATTAAATAAAATAAAAAATTAAATAAGTAATCAGTTAACTGTCTCTAATGGCCAAATAGGGCGTAAGTTTGAGGATATATATGAAAATTGGATCAAAGTGTATTATTAAAACTACAAATCTTATGTTGGTGGATATGAAAATCATATTTTTTTCAAAAATTTCGGAGGGAGGGGTGGAAGAAATATATCCTCCTGCGTTCGCCACTGTATGTAAGTTGTAGTAGAAGGTGCAAAAGCCAAAACTGAATCAAGTATGTTTTATTGGCAAGCTTCTGTTTAATTTTAATTTTTATTATCGCTTGGGTAATGTTAATAACAGTTCAAGGATTTTGATTTAGTATGGTAATTTTCATTATGTTTGGGCCATAGATTAATTCGTTATCAAATATTATTGCTTGATAGTTGAGTTGTACGTACTTTATCAAAGTATTTTACTACAAATTTTTATGTGAAAATTATCATATGGAACTTTTCTAGAAGAATTAATTAGTAATTTTGAACATATAAATGCATTAGTTATAAAAAAAGTTATGTAAAATAATTAAAACAAAATTTATGATAATTTATAAAGAAATGAGTTGGTTAGTAGTGAAATAAGCAAATAGATAAGTGTTACCAACATTTTAATATCTTGTTAATGAACGTTATCACGAAGTTAAAACGTGAAGGATCTTTATTTATTTAGTAGATGTTGTTATGTAACGGAATTCTCCTCCAGTAACGAATACCAGTGGAATGTCTCGTCAACAAACACGATTTTTTCTGCAGATAGTAATACATTAAATTCTATTCATATTAAAGCTTTTGGTACAGTTGTCGACTTCAACTAGGAATAGGAGATAGTCGATTCTTGGCCATTACCGATAGTTAGATTCTATCGATGAAAAATTATCGATAGTACTACGACTATCACCCATCCTTAACTTCAACCAGCAGAATAGATAAACGAGATATCTGTTGATGAGCACTCTGTATTTTTTTTACTTTCCCTTACCTATATACGAATTTGAGTTTTCAACGGAAATACACGTTTTAAGGTCCTCTGAGTCCAAATAACCAAGTCTCGCAAAATGGTCTGTGTGTCTGTGAACAGCCTAGCTCAAAAACGAAAAGTTGTACGATACTAAAATTATGTATTTAAGGTAGGAACATGCATGTGATGTTACAGCAACGTTTTCGTCAAAATCCATCAACCGTAAGTCCCACTTTAAATAATCGATTTTACACTTTTTATTACAATTTTCTCGAAAACGGCTCTAACGATTTTGATGAAACTTGTCTAAATTATTCTTCACTTGTCTAAATTATTCTTTATAAAGGCCTTTAACTTTTCATTTATGTAGTACATCACTGAAGAAATGCAGAGAAAAAAGTTGTGGTGAAAAGAATATTTTATTTGCGCATAAGTTAAAAATTATACGTTTTATGGTAAATTATGTACATAATTGTATGAAAAGTCAAATTGTATGAAAAATTAAATTGTCTAAAAAACAAAAAATGAATCATCAAAATCGAACCATTATTAGCAAAGATACAGTGCATCGAAATAATCGGAAGTGGCTATTATATCATGAATTTTACAATTTTCTTGTAAATGGCTCCAACGATTTTGATGAAACTTGCCTAATGTCTTCTCCTTAAAGACCTTTAAATTTTCATGTATGTAGTATATAAATGAAAAAATGCAGGGAAAAAAGTTATGATGAAAATAATATTTATTTGAGCTTAACTTAAAAAGTATACGTTTTATGGTAAATTATGTACATAATTTGTACATAAGTATGAAAGATTATTAAATTATCTAAAAAATCGGACTCATCAAAATCGGACCAGTATTAGCAAAAATACAGCGTATCTTATGAGAAGTACAAGACACAAGATGCATAACCAAGCGCACCGAAAGGAGACGGATGCGACCGAACCTCCTCCCACCAATCCGCCAATCTGCTGTCAACAATACGCTATAATAATGTAATTTAAGAATAGAAAAGCAGAAATTAACTAAATGATTTCTACTTTTATATTATTTAATGGAAACAAGATGTTTCCATGGAAACTAAACCGAAACTTTTAAAATATATTTTCACTAAACCGAAACTTTTAAAATATATTTTCAACTTGACAAACTTAAAATATATATGTAATTGTTTTCCTAAAATTGTTTTTATACAGTTATAAAAAAACTGTTTTAATGTACTTAAGTGGGGTAAGATGCGAAGAAGTGAATGCTGCAGAGTTTATTTCAATTATTGTTTATGTGAAATCTTTAAAATTAAATTAAAAAGATAATTAGTATAGATCGGTAAGGAAAAGTTGTGTGATGCGCGCACCGCACCAGATTTTTTTTAACTAATAAAAAAGTCCAATTCTTACAAGCCGAAATTCGGAATGTTTGTTTATTTATTTACAAGTGTAAAAACCTTTTTCACTAACGCCTATTGTTTGTCATTAGAATATACCATCATGATTCGGTAAATATTCGGTAAAAAAAAATAATAAGAAGAATTAAACAAATAAATAAAAAAACAAATGAAGTACCATCATGATTCGGTAAATATTCGGTAAAAAAAATAATAAGAAGAATTAAACAAATAAATAAAAAAACAAATGAAGTAGCTTTTTGTTTAGAAAAATCATTATTAATAGGAAATATTCAGAAAGAGTGGTAGCTATCATTTTGACAAGAGACTATATGCTCTTTAAAAATAAATAATAATGTCGCTGAATTTGCGTTGCTAATTATAACTTTAGATGCATCAGGTATCAGTCGTAATATTTTTACACCAGAGATTTACGGTCGTGACATTATTGTCAGTGCGACAATAATTTCACGACCGTAAATAAATATCTGACAGTGCGTCAGACTTGACCTGATATTAGATTGAAACTGATTGTATCCAAGGTTTTTGACGTTATTTAATTCTTGGAGGAGGGTTAAAAGCTATATACTTTGGTGGTGGTTGTTTTATTCAGTAAAAGGAATCCTGAATCTCCCTTATTACTTCATAAATAAAATTATACAATTTATCAAATACTATACTTACAACTTCAAACGTGCCTTATTAAAATCCATGTAGGGCTGAAATAAAAATATATTAACATTTAATAAAAATGAAACTATAGATAAAATAACATTTCGTCGCTGTGATTGCTCGTAAATCAGAAAAAAATAATTAAATATTCTACAAAATGATAATCAAACGAGAAAATAAATAAAGATACACATAGAAAACTAATATTTAAAATGTTTTTACTTCCTCCTATAAAATTGTTTTTTTTGAGTTACGTGTTGTCACAGCAGTTTATGCGATGATTTATGCTTTTATCTATAAAAATTACAAAGAATGTTTTTTTTTCACAATTGCACCAAAATTTCGAAACTGAATGTTTCACCATAAAAGATTCATTGAACATTGAAAGATGCTTAGATTTTCTTTTTATTAAAGCGTGTTTTTCTTCGTTTAATGCTGAGCGTAGTCTGTAATTTTTTTTTTTAAGTTTCTTATTAATTAGGATCCCACTTCCTAAACTACTGGACTGTTTTCTATATTTGCTTAGCCTTATAAGAAGAATGATAAAAAAAAAAAAAAAAAAAAAAAAAAAATCATCGTGCGAGTATAAGCTAAATACCGTTGTCTGGCGATAATTTAAATGAGTTAAAATAAACCACAAGCAGTTTTAACTGCTTTTTTTTAGTATGCAGTAAAATGTACTATACCATGTTGGGTGATTCCTTCTTTCGTGACTTTCGAAAACATTATTTTATTTTATTTTTCTTCAATTGACCGATAACTTTTCTGTTAAAATCTCAGTTCAAATATTTTTAGACATATTACATATGATAAAAACGCTTAAAAAGATACAAAATATGACAGTAAGTAATTAGTAATTTTTTTTTAAAAAAACAACAAAACAAACATACTTTTTCTCATATTTTCATGTCTTGTCACCTAAATAGTTTTAAAACTAAATTAATAATCCTAATAAAAGTTTATCAGGTGTAATACACTGTAATGTTTCCATTACACCTGTAATATTGTTTGTAATATACTGTCTACCGAAGCCTGGAATTGGAGCACAAACGTAAAATTGAACTACGCTGGAATTCGAGCACAAACGTAAATTGAACTATACTGATCAGTGTTGCCTCTAATTCTGAAATGATATTTTATATATTTAATTGTTTATGTCTGTAATTATTAATTTGCTTTTAATATATCGTTTAATGTCATTATTAATGTATGAAATATGAAGAGACATCACGTAATTCGCACAAAAATCAATAAGACACTGATTGAAACCAAAATACAATCTACAAAAGATTACTCTGTAATAATTAATCGAATTAATATAAAGGGGACTAATCGATGCATCGTGTCAACTGACATATCGATTCGCTATCAGCCCTCAAGAGGATTCACCTTGAGTGATATGAGCGCCCTATCACAGATGTCATCACATCATCATCTCTTATATTTCTTCTCTTCTTCACATTCTTCTGTCAGTCTCTTATTATTATTGTTAATATTATACTTACATTATTTACTGAGAACTTTATAAAGATATTATTATTTATATAATATGTCTATTTGGAGCCAACACATGCTCATTGGTAGATCTGTTTGTTTTAGATAAAGGCCGGGATGATGTGATTATTATTGACAAGAGCGAGTGTACTCAAATAATCACTCGCGGTATGAAGGAGTGCTTCAAGCTGGAACATTTACAGAAGAGGTATGTTCATGTATATTTTTATTTATATGTTTATTTGCATAAATCACTGAGATATTTCTGAATTATATAAGAGTTATAATACTATTTACAACATTTGGATTATTTTAAATTCTTCTCTATAAAAATAATGCACTATTCACTGCCATTTTCTTACCTTAAAGTTAAAATTTTAATTAATTCGAAAAAATAATGTCTAATTCATTGTTACTGCATCTTTCTCTTAATTATTATAATTAGTTTGATTTATTTCTCCACGATCTATATTTTTATATAATAAATGAATAAAATTACAATTTTCAATTTTTTTTTCTATAATAATGTTTTGTTACCAGATTTAATTTAAATGTAAACCTATACTGGTTGTAAATACTTCCTAATTCTTTTAAATCCTATGTATATTTGCTGTTAAGATTTGATAATGGGCCAAAACATTTCCAATAAAGTAATTGAAGAAATATGTTTTTAGTGTTAGGGTTTGCTCCTGCAATTATATAATATTTTACTAAAAATAATTACTTCAACATTTTAAAAAAACATGAATTTAAACCAAATAATATATCGCTTACAAAAGGTGAACATTTTAAGTCTAAAATGTTAAATTAAATTAAAATTAAAAGTCTTTAATATTATATGTAATCTACAAAGTATTAATATATGTATTTTAAAAAGCTTTAATAAATAAAATTGCAGTTTTTTAAATAACATAATTGTTTTTTCTATTATGAAACTTTGTACCTACCAGATTTAATTTTAATGTAAACCTATACTGATTGTAAACACTTCCTAATTATTTTGAAATTTTAAACACTTTCTAATATATTTGTTGTCAAGATTTGATAATTGAAGAAATAATTTAATATATTGTAATGATTTGCTCCTATAATTATTTAATATACATATTATGAAAAATAATTATTACATCTAATTTAAAAAATATATATATATGAATTAAAACTGAAAAATGTTTAACCTATACCAGATGACAGCTTTATGCTTTTAATATTTAATATTTTTATGGACTTTAAAAAGCATTAAAGAGGTGTCATTGTTTTGAAAGTGGTTGGAATCAATTTATTCTTATACTGAACTATGAAGTAAATTAAAATGTTGCAACTGGCTAGGGGTTGCTTTTAAAACTACAAATTTGGTCATTGTTTCGTTTACCTATAAATAATTTTTAAAAAACCAGGAAAAATACAAAGCTCTAAATGTTTTAATTTTTATTAGTTTTTGAATTATATTTTTTTAATCAATAAAATAATTTAACTGGTTGGAATGAAAATTATATTAGTCGTTAAACTTTTGAAAATAAATCCAATTAGCTTTAACAATTGTTAAGTTTAAATTATATTTATGAAAGTCCACCATGCAAGTATATATTGCTCTATAGGTTTAAGTTTATCGGACAACATTTAAATTTAAATATTAAATTTAAATAAACATTTAAATGAAATTTTATTTTCTGAGAGTTTGAATGTGAACTTCCCACTTAGAGGATTTTTATATCCGTCCATAAAAGTAAATTCCAAAATTATATCTGTATACTGCTTAAAATGTAGCAAAGCTACAGCAAAAGTATAATTCATGAAAAGAAAATGATGTAAACATTTTGAAATACAGTCTGTATATAAACATAGGGGTTAGGAAAAAAAAAAAATGTCTCTATAATATGTCAATAAGCTTGGAATTGTTGTCTATTTTCTTGGCCTTCCTCGCAAACCAAGCAATTGAAAGATAATATTTTTTGCAGGTGTTCTTTTTCATTGGTATGACTCAAATGAATTACAATCAAAATTATTTTTTTCCCAAAATATCGGCTTATCTTTTATTTTGGTTACCTTTGCAAGCAGGTTTATCATCATTTGTGTCAGATTCTGAATCAGATGAAGTACTATGTTCACAAAAGTTTTCGACATCATCTCTTTCTGAAACTTATGATTCATTATTAGTTACTTTGGGCTCAGTAAATCCTCTTCTAAAAGAAGTTTGAGTTTTTTTAAGACAAAGTAAATATAATAAATTTAAATTGATCCTGGGCTTTGAATAAATAATAGTGAATCACTTATTTTTTAAATTTTCTGAGTTTTCAAGATGTTGAAAAAATGTTTCATTAACTGCGATGACCAAAATAATTATACTGCTTAATACAACGTTACTTGTGACTACCAGTAATTTTTACTGCCACACTTTTACAAAAACATAAATTGAAAATATTGCAATCACCAAAACATATTGAAATTTTTGGAGGTGTTTCCTAGATAGGATCAGCTAAGTTACTGAAGATTTCAAAGGATTAGGTTTATACCTGCTTCCCAAATAGAGTATGGAAAATATGATAGCGATAAAAATTATGCTGGTCACAGGTTAATAGAGGGTTAACTAAGATAAAAAATAATTAAATATTTAATTTACAAAAACTGTAAACAAATCAATTGATAGTTCATTCTTGTTAATATGAACAAAAACTATTTATAATTATTATAAATAATTTTTATTCTTAGTAAGTTTCTTCTATTAGCGATATAAAGTGCTTATTAGGTTGCTCATTAGGCTTTGAAGTAATCAATTTTCATTATTGCTCTTAAAGTTGTGTATATTAGTAATAACAGAATATAAATAAAGAATCTGTGTTTTTTCTTAATATTAAAAAATTAAATATTAAAATATAGGCTATAATTTTCTATCATTTGAACCTATTTCTGAAACATGAATTCAATGCCCCTCCTCAGTTTAATGATTGAGAGTGCCTTAAGTAAGACTCACTTTCAATGCTTATGTCACCTTCTCTGAATTTTTTATAAACAAATCTGTCTATCTTGTGTAGAATTGGAGTTTCCGCCTCCTCTTATCAACTTCGTGATATTTGAAATTTTATGATTTGCCATTTCATAAATTTTACGAAGGTTGCTTAAAACTTTTGTTATATTGATTCGTGCATAAATTAAATATAAAGTTTAATTATAAGCGAAAGGGAATGAGGAAGATTTAATACATTTTTTTTTATTAAGTATTTTTAGGGAAAATATATAGGCCTAGTTTACACTCTAGAGAATTAATCGGGAACTGGAGCAGATCAGTAGAGATCAGCCTGTTCAAGACTCATTCTGTGCAAGGTTCTCAAAGATAACAGAAATATATTCTGTGGTAAACATTAAATATTTTAAAGTTTACTTGAATTTGAACTCTGGAATGATTTATTTTTAAAATGGTTTGGTACATAAGTGCTGTAACATATTTTTAGTGATTAAAAATCCAGATTAAATTGTGATCTTATCTGAACTGCAAATTGATAAGTTCTTAATCCTTTTATTTTATTTTTCAGAATTATTTATCTTTCTTAACAACGAAATTTATGCAAGTGGTTAGTCGATCTCTGTTATTATTGTTAATTATTTTTTAAACTTTAAGATACTTTTTCTTTTCATCTGTTGTTATCCGATTAATTTATTTCTTCTACAGTAGTACAATATTAATATAAATTAGTATTATGAGATCTGTAATCATTTTATTTGATGTTAGATATGGTGCAAATGAATGCACAAACATCATTGTAATCAATGAATAGTGAAAAAGCTATTTTAAACCAAAAAATAGCAATATAGGTAAAATAGGTTCTTAAATTATTATAAATAAATAAATATCAATTAGCAATAAAAGTTGGTCAAGATAGAAAGAATTTGTTGATTAAAGAAACTAAAAAAAAAAAGTTAAAGAATGGATATTTTAATTTATTTTAATAGTTTCTTTTACTTCTTAAATGTCTATCTAATTATTGTATATGTAACCTTTGTTCCATCTGTCTTATTATTTTTTTCTTTGATTATTTAATTATTTGTCTGAAAGAAAGATATTTCTGAGTTGATAAAATCTCCATCTATATTAGATAAAATAATTGGTTGTTTTGTCAGATCCAATTTAGTTCACTGATGTTGAGACCAGAGAAGTATGATCCAATCGGTCATTATTATATGGATTTTATTTCACAATGGTGTGTATAATTTGATTTTGTTAATTATATACATTTCTATATAATTTTCATTTAAACCTCTAAAAAAAATTATTTTTTTGTTTATGTGATATATAATACAAGATAATATATTTTAAACATGAAAATGCTTTTTTAAATTAATTATTCTTAAATATTTTTATCTATCAATGAAAAGTATTACTTTGTATAACTTCGTAGGTAATACCTTTTCTATAATTTAATCTTCTACAATCCATAGTGTAAATAATATGAAATTTTAGAAGTGAACATCAAATGTAAATATTGGATTGCTTTAGCAGTGTAATTTTATCTCCCAGATTTGTTTTAAAATTTCCTTATTTGAAATAGAGGTTAAATTCCATTTGTATTATGAAATTGAAATGAACATGAAAATATCATGGTGCGAAGGATGCCATGAAAAGCGAAGGAATAAACAAAAATTGAAAATTTATCATGTTAAAAAATGTTCATACAGCAACAATTTTCATGAAAATAACAATTCATCTTTTCAAGATGAAGAACTTAATCACTTCAATTTACTACCCATTTTGGAGGAATTGTCCTTCAATTCGGATCATTTGGTCCATTTTGGGTTTGTATTTCAATAAGAGATTATGTATTAAGTGAAAACCATGAGCTAAGAACAAACTAATAAGTTATTTTCACCTTATCTGTTATTGTATGATTATTTTTTGTATGATAAATTTTCAATTAACTATCTAATTAACAACCAATTCCCTCTTAAATGTGTCATAAATCGGATTGATTAAGTTCTACCTGAAAAAATTCATTTTTCAATTTTTGTTGTTAATTAGGTTGTACTGGTTTCTAATTTCGTTTATCTATAAAAAAATGATGAATGTTGTTTTTTATCATATCCATCAGTTAATTTATTTTCAATAAATTATTAAACTTATTTTTACCCAAAACTAAGTTTAAAAATACTTTTTTAGACTCCACTGTATACATTACATAAATAAAATAACAAATAATAAATTTCTAAAAAGTTTGTAAGCGCAGAGTTGACTGGTAAACTTCCGAGGGGTAAACCAAAATGTAGGTGAGGATTACTTTAAGGCTGATCTTGCAGAGTCAGGATTTGACGGAAGGATGTTAAAATTAAATGTCCAATAAAAAAAAATATATAATCTAAATAATGCATTCTAGTCTCATTGATAATTCATCATAGCTTTTAGGATCAATAAATGATTTTATTTTTGTTTCCTAATAAAAAAAAAAAGAAAAAAAAGACGCTTTTAAAAGGTACCAAAAAATCTGTTTTTGTTTAGGAACAAAAATTTAATCCTTGTTGAAATATAAATCAATGTTTGAAAATATTTATATTCCTATTTCAACCATCACTTAAATGCTAACAGAAAAAAGATGTTCAATAAAGCCCCTGTTTTTTGTGTAGAAATATTACTCATATCGCACCTATCATTGAATAAAGATACAATTCAAAATTCTAAATTTTTGGAAAATCATATTTAAATTTTTTTTTCTACCTTATGATTGAGATATACTGAAAATTTGTAAAAATAAAAAATGTAGAAAATTTTAATTCATTTATATATCTGCATTTACCCTTTCGGATCATTAGCGGACCAAAATTCACTAAATTATATGTTGTTCAACATATTTATATCACCTAAAAATTTAAATGTTCTATTAACTTGTTCTTCATTGTTACTTGACGCTTACTTAACGCTTCTGTTTTTGTTGAAGGTATGTTATCTTTCTGCATTTTCTGATGGAAGTTTTTCAAGACTGGACTTATCTTGTGATTTGCAGGGTGAAGATAACCATTTTATTTGCCACTTGTTCATTATTGACTGTTGAGAATGTCTCTTCCAATCTTCTGCTGTTGTAAAGATAACAGTTGTAGTCTCTTGCTCTTTCAGTCTTGCCCTATTTGCCTCTTTGTCAACAGTTTCGTTCTCTGGAAGGAAAACAGTGCCATGGTACACATGCCAATACAACTTTCTTATCCTCTGACTCATGCATTTTGTAAAGACAGTTATTTATTTTCCGAACTAATGCATTTTTTGATGAATCGTCAGCAATTGCAAGGAGAAAGTGTTTTCCTTCCATTGACTTCATTAAAAGTAAACCTTGGTATATTGAAAATTGTTCTGCAGTAAAGATATTGCTGATTTCTAGCAAGATGAATTTGGTACTATCTGTTTCACTTACCATAGCACATCCAGAACATTCATAAGATTCAGAAAATATTAATTAATATGATATTAAAAAATGTAGAAATAAAAATGTATATACGATTTTCCAAATATTTTGAATTTTCAATTGTGCCATGCCTTTAAAGTTAGACATGATCAGTTTTCAAAAATTAAAAAAAATTCTGAGGCTCAAATAACAATATTTAATCATACAAAATTGGTTGAGTAATATTATTCTGCACCTCTAAAATTTCTAATTTTCATGCTTTATTAATTTACTGGAAAAAAATCCTATTGTATTTTGCGGGGTTTGATTCTAAAGGCCTCATGTGTTTTTTTATTATTTCATGAATTGCTTAATAATATTTTAGTTACCAATGAAAATCTGTGATGACGAAAGCAGAGAAAATCAAATTACAAATAAAGTGAATGTGTCTTCTTGGAAACAACATACATAGAATACTTTATATATATATATATATATATATATATATATATATATATATATATATAACATGAATGAAAGAGAGGTGATGAAACATGAAAAAACACCCTCCTCTCTCTACCTCGCTCTCTCTCTCTCTCTCTCTTTGTTCCTGCAATCCACTGCCCATGTAGTTAACTGTTAGTTATGAAAGATACATACCAAAACAATAGCACAAGGAGACTGATTAGCATAGAAAAATACCATAAAGGTCTCTATTAAGGTAACAAAGAAAATATAATTCAATAGAAATTGAAGAAAAATTGAATGTGAATTTAATTCAGCATGTGAGGAT